>VZRZ01000888.1:323736-333877 GCA_013398175.1 Climacteris rufus | reverse complement strand
GACTCGGGGCACGGCGGGCGCACCGCCGGCGTCTGCAGCAGGCGCGGGAGCCCAGGGGCTGGAGGTGCCCGGGCTGTCCGGCCGCAGGTGTGGAGCTGTGCCTCCGTAGCCCCGGGCTGCCCCTGCAGAACTGTCACGGAGCAACGCACACTGACACACCAAGAAAACCAGCACTGACAAAAAAAAACAACCCCGAAACCAATAGTAATGCTTGGGGCCAAAGGCCAGAGGTGTCCCCTCACTCACTCACACAGGCGTGTCTTTAATTTAATTTATTCTTGCGCGCAGCTCTGCCCGCAGAAGTGCCAGGTGCCAGCTTCTGTGTGCCATCTCCTGGGAATGAACAAGGGAGCTGGGCAGAGCTGTGGTCACAGCCCAGCAACAAGTGGTGGGGAGGATTGGGTCAACCTGGTGGAGAGATTTTATTTTACTTGGGAGAAAAATTTTTTTGACCAAAGGTGTTGGTTTTGGGGTGAGTTTTTTTGTTTTGCTTTTTTTTTTTCTTTTTTTTCTTACTTAAGGTTTACGCGGCCCTAAGAGATTTACAACTTTGGTTGTACCACAAACAGGAAAAGTGTGAACGTTTACTGAACACCCCAGCGTAATACAGCCACAGCACAGGGCTGGGGGGCTTGAGTTTTGGTTTTGTTTTTTTGTACTAGGGAGAAGGGGTGAGCTTTTTGCTTGTGTCCAGACATCTTAGAGGACCATTTTAGTGTCACACTAACCAGCACACACACACACACGCATACACAGTTTGTCTTTCAGAGACAAACACTGAACTGCTGTTTCCCCATCACCCTCCCCACCACTTACATGTCTTTTCCCAGGATGGTGCTGTGGCTGCAGGGGATGATGGGGATGCTCAGCCTGAACCAGGCTGGTGGGACAAGTAGACAAGGACAGGGAACATGGTGGAGCAGAGATTTGGGAGCTGAAGGTGCAAGCCAGGCACCTTCCCTAAATGCAGACAGGTGCCTGCCCATCCTGCTGCTTTGAAACCAAAGCTCGCCTCCTTGATAGAGGCAAAAAAGCCCAAAGATGCATGTAAAAAACCCTTCCTCTTGCTTGTGGAGCAGCTCAGTGCTGTGATTCTCAGGGGTCTGAGGACATGTGACTTACTATTTTTCTTATTTTGATCTCATGCTTTCCAGCACAACCAAAGCATGTGGCCCATAGACCTGCAGCCTTTGTCATATGTGTTGTTATAGATTGTCTCAAAAAGAAAACTCTAGAGAAGGCACCCCTGCTGTAAGCAGAGATAGAGCTTGTTGTGAGCTTGATGCTGTAGTAGTTTGGCTTTCTAATTGTATTTGGTGTGTGTTTTCCATGCTGTCTCTCCTGAGGCCCCATGTCTCCTCCCCCAGCCCCTCCCTCTGCTGTAATGTACTGCACAGCTTTTGAACAGAGCCCTGCTTTGTCACTGCTGATTCTCGCTGTTAATATCTCACGGGACTTCCTAATCTTGTCAGTCTTTTAGTGTCAAAGCAATAAACACGACAGATTTTCAGAACACACAGATGTCCTCTGCTTCATCTCTAGCCCTTGACAGTTACAAATTGCAAAGAAACCTGGATGCCAAGGAGCTCCGGGGTTCGACTGCAGGGATGGAGGAGGCTGGGAAGTTGCAGCACATGTCACATAGGGTCTGGAGTGGTGAGAAAGAGGCAGAAGCAGCCAACCAGGCAGGGAAACCTTGCCCTGGAAAAGCCACCCGTGGAGACAGTGCATACAGAGAGAGGCATGAGCTGATGCTGGTTGAAGACCAGGCCGTGGGTCAGGGGGAGTAAAAAACAAAGCACAGTCAGTAAGGACTGGCCTTCTTCCACCCCAGTCAACACAGAGGAGCAACAGCACACTGCAGAGACTGGAGAGGGCTGCTGAATCCCAGCGAGGAAACAGCCAGGGAAAGACAACGCATCCCCTGACCAGTGGGGGCAGTTCGTAACAAACCGCAGAGGCAGGGGGCACCGGCACCAGGCTGAACCTGCTGCCTCCGAGCTGCCCTCCTGCCCCCAGCCGTGCTGCACTGGGCTGCACAATGGGAGCTCGGCCAGGGGCTCTCTGCTCATGTAACAGGCAATGACAAGGCATCGCTGTCAGCAGAAGCACACCATGCACAGAAACACCTTTTGCAGATTTTTTTTTATTTATTTATTAAAAAAACTCCTTGAAGTTGAAATACAGAGTAGCTGGGAAAGAGTCTCACAACATAGTAATAAAACATCTTTATTGCCTGTTAAATAAAATCTCTAAGACTATAAGCCTGTAATTCCTGTTAAATCTCACTTAATTGAATGGTCTTTATAGGCTTTCCTCATTAGAGAATGAATACTGAATACTGGCAATAACACAGCATTGGGAAGAGAGTGGTATGGGGAATACATCAGGACCTTCTGGTACCTTGGGGAACGTTGCAGAACCTGGCAGACACTCAGCCAGCAGAAGGTGGGTGCTTGCACAGGGCAGCAGGAGTGGATCAGGGGCTGCACGTGCCCTCCCTCTGACCAGCTGTGGCCAGGGGACAAGGGCAAAGGTGTGCACACGTGGGAACCTGGGGCTCACACCACACCACCCCAAGAGGAGAGATAAGCAAGAAAACAGTGGAGAAAAGGAGAGATGTGACAGGAGAGGCTATGGGAGCAGCGCTGCTGCCATGGCTGCCAGCTGGGACCCTGCTGCACCTCTTGGCTGCAGCTGCTGGCTCAGCTCATGGATAACATGAGCCGTGGTCACCCTCTGACTTCTAGGCAGATTGAGCTGAAGTTAAAAAACGCAAGATTTGCCTTGTAGGTGGGTAATTTCTTATTCAACCAGCTATCCCCATAACTAGTGGAAAAAAGGGAATTAGTCCAGCTGCTGGAGTGAGAGAAGATACTGAGGGCCAGGTCTGCTGGTTCAACTGAAATGACAGCTGGAGAACTCTCATGAACCCCCTGAACTAACACAGTGTCCTGTTGTGTTTGCTCCGCATCTTGATGTTCCTGGTACAACTCCATGACAGCACAGCTGCTCTGCAGGGCCAGGGCTCAGACAGAGGGTGCAAGGTGCTGCTCCCCAGTCAGCCCAGTTTGTGCTGCCTTCTCCCCCGGGCATGGGAAACAGCCAGGCCCAGCTGAAAAACATCTCCTCAGAAACAAACACGAGGGAGAATCTGTGGGGTAGATCCAGTGAAAAAAGTGCTCTGCTCTTGATGCTTTTTTACTGTCATGTAACAGGACAAAACCCTGTCAGCTGCCCTCCCAATTCCCTCTTATTAACTATTGCTTAATTCACTCAAAAATACTGATAGGATAAACCAGACTATTTTATGGAAACCTTTTGCACTCACCAATCCCTGAAACAAGCCAGGAGAGATGATGAAATATATTCCTTGACACCTTCTGTTAGCAGTCTACACAACCACATGATCTTTCCAGACACCTTCCTGACCAACATATGCAACTTTCCAGCACTTGTCTGTATTTTCCATCATTTGACTCGCAGTTTTACCTTCTTCTGGGTAAAGCCCTTCTGCTGGGCTCCCTCTCTTTTGGGATGCAGTGTCAGAAGGAGGCAGTGCTGAGGGAGCGCTGCTATTGAACTCTTGTGCTCAAATCTTGCTGCAGCTGGTCCAGGGCAAGCTGAGGTGCCCCTCCCCTCCCTCCTCAGCAGGCAAGTCCAGGGCAGAAGCAAAGCACAGCATCATGTCAACGCGCTCTGGCAAAACCCAGCATAAGCTGCAGAAAAATGAAGGACTTCTCCAAGCCTGCCTGCTTACCTTTAGGGAATGAAGGTACTCAGGCCATGAGCACATCGCTCTGCCAGCTGTTGCAAAACGTGTTGTGCTCTGGGGACAAGGGCTGTGTCACTGCTGTAGGAGACCTGCACCTCAACTCAGTGCTGGTGTCACAGCCAGGCCAGTGTCTTCAAAAGTGGGTCTGGGATTTGAAGTGATGGGTTTTTGGACACCCCAAACCCCCCTGCCAGACCAGGTCAGAAGCAGCATCCTTCAGGGCCTTGGCTGCAGAGCATCTTGTTTGAAAACCCAAGCTCTGGGTAAGGACCTCCACACTGGGGGCAAGCTGAGTCCCTGTTCACTTGGGGAGACTGTGACCGGTGCACTCAGCACCGTGGTCAGACACAGCTGCAGGGAGGGACCATGGGACACGGCTGACAGAACTGCAGTGGCGACTGGACACGGAGCGCAGCGCTTCTGTGGGTGGGTGACTCTGTAGCACGTGGTTCTTGCAGAAGGTGAAGGGAGGCTACCACAGCAAGAGGCTGCGCTGTTCACAGGGTGCTGACAGACAGGGGGAAGAGACAGCACGTAAATACATCCATGCCCAGCCACAGTCTGCAGTCTCTGGGGGCTGCTGAGAGCTCCTAAATGTGGGGCTCCCCGAAAGCTGTGTTCCTCTTCTCAAACCTCATTTTGAGCTCTGACACGAGGGCATTGTGGGCGCTGCCATGACCTTTCTTCTTCGGGGGCTTGGTTATATGCTTGGGAGTGAGGGAGCCGGACACGGTTGGCACCCGCCAGGCTGGGCCATCACTCCTGGGAGCCAGGGCAGGGGGTGGCGGGGGCAGGGGGGCTGTGGGCGGCACGGGGGTGACCTGGATGTTGTTGTTGCTGTTCTCATTGTGTAGGCTCTTGACGTCCTCCTCCACGACAAACTTCTCTGCAGCATTGCTGGGCCTCTTGAACTTCAGCCACTCCATCCTGACTGTCCGGGATGGCGGCATCTGTCTCTTTTTTATGATCCTTCTCACCGGCATGACTTTGTTGGACCGCTTGTTGCGCCAGAACATGGCAGTAGAGATCATGATAGTTATCAGCACCATTATGCCCATGACACCAGCTAGCACTCCTAAGGCTTTCATGGGGTTATCTTTAGTTTGCATCAAAAAGGCGGCCATAGGCCCTTTGTGAAGAGTCTGTAAAGGAGTACAAAGAAAACACATGACTTACTCTAGGGGACATACAGTGACCCAGAAATTTCATTTGTCCAAAATATGTAACAAGCAGGGCTGATTGATGGAAGATACCTCTAAAAAAAATGAGAGTCACAGAGCCAGTCCAAGGGTGGAGAATTTAGATGGAGCCAGAGACTGGACAAATGTTACAGTACTGTGAGGTAGATGACTTGAACACAAAAGCTGACCGAAGTACTGCCACCAAATTAGGACAGATTCCTGCATGTCACCATAGTGTTTAACTTGCAAGAATGGAGCAAGAAAATAATTGGCTCAATTACTGAGCATGGCATTGAAAAGGATTAGGAGAAAGCTTCTGTTTATAAAATGTCAGTGTACAAATGAGTAGGTAGCAGGTATGTGCTGCATTCTGTTTTCAAGTACTCTTTTACAGACATAACAAAACTCTTTGAGGTAGGGGAGATGAGTAGAGCTAAAGAGCTTTGTTTGTAGAAAGAAAAGAAATCAGCAATGACATAAGCTATATATGGCATATTAAGGACAAATGAATGGCCAGTTCACTTTCCAGCTTAGCACACTGTGCGTCTTGGAGGTCCCCGTATAATTTTGCGGATTTTGCCCTGCGGGTGGAGCCTGGATCTTTTCACACTTTTCCAGTACATGATGGTGGAGATCACCATTGTAACAGAAATGGTGGAAAGGACGCCACTCATGCATATTCCATATATTGTCCATGGACGCTTCTTGAGGCCTAAAATATAGGATTTTACCCTGGACTTGATCTGGAAATATCAAAAATAAGAAAAATGGTCAACCCTCTCATGGTTATATTTGAAAGAGGCCAGTATCTATTATAAATACAGGTGGGGAACTAGACTGAAATGTGTACAGGATAGAGAGCCTATAAAATAAAGGGATCTAAGTGTTGAACTAGGCACAGGAGAGGAGGCAGTCGCAGTGAAGTTGAACTGAATCCAGAAACAGTAAAAGAAGTTAGGAAGCACATATAAACACCTGGCTGATAGGGGAATAAAGGGTAGCAGCATGGCACATAGATCACCCTTATTCAGGGCATGGTAGTCCATCCTTGGACTACATTTCCAAGAGAAGGTCATCATGAATACAAGTGGTATTTGAACAGACAGTAGTGCTGTGCAAGGACAGGAGATTCTTCAGAAATGGCACATTCACATGCAGCTTTGTTAATTGAGAGTTGGTCATAAAGTGATGTGTGGCTGCAGAAAGACCCACTGTGCCCCAGTCCCCTGCCCGTGACTCCATGGGGGAATCCAAGGGAGAAGCCACACTTTGCATGTCTAATAACACTTTAACACTTTAGTTAGTGGTCTAAGCTCCCAGCTTTTGGTCAGTGGGGAGGAAAGGACACCTCTGGAGCAGTAGGCAACACATACTAAAATAGATATCAAAGACAGTGTGCATAAGGAGAGCCTTGTGACTAGTTTGGACTTGACCCTCTGACTTTTAGATCAGATGGATTTCCCTGTATGGCTCTAAACTGTATGCCCATCTCTTTTCCTTCCCCAGTCTGTGGAGGAGGATGACTGAGTATCCCCAGAGTATGCTTCAGAATACCTCTTGTCATTTATGTCACATCCATAAACTTAGGGCTTGTAAATCAACTAATAAACAGCTCATTGTCTTCACTTCTGTGTCTTCACAACCTATCTCAAACACATTATCAAGCCCACTCTTCTCCTACCCTGAATGTTTCCTATTGCCAATGAGAAGGGGGTAAAGAAATGCTAGTGAAACTCACAGACCATATCACTAGGTAGGTAGAGACAAATTTTCATAATTTTGCTGTGCAGAGTTCTTCAGTATTTAATTAGGAGTGGACCTGAGCTAGAAACCAAAAGCAGAGCAGCCCATGACTTTGGTGGAGCTTAGATTCACATCAGCTTTGCTGTTCTGCATTACATGGATTGCTTTGTACTTAAATCCCTTGAGATGATAGAAATTCTACCCTGGCTTACTTAACTTCATGTGAAAGTCAGATGGATTGTCAGATAAACCCTGCTAAGTAGTACATGACCTGAGTCCACTTGTTATGAGTTTTGTCAAGATCTATTTTATAGGAAGGCACTGATGGCTGAAGAGTATTTGAAAACCTTGAATAAATGAGATTAGACAGAAGTACATGTTGCCAGTGTACTACAGCAGCAGGGGTAAGAGCAGATAAAACTTGTATGGGAAGCTTTGGCTATCGGCTTCATTCAGTCCCCTGGTCTCAGCAAGTTTGGCATCTGTTCAGAGCTTCCAGTGATGAAGAAATGGTTAATACCAAAACTAAACCCATTAACAGCTAGCTGCTTCAGCCTCTGTTCTAGTTACTTGACCTCTACTATACAAAGCTTTGCCTAGAATTAGCCTTGGACAACAACTGTTCTGTAATGTCTGCATAAAAACATCAAGCATTTTGTAAGCACACAGTGGGAGTTTCTGTTTGCCATAGCCGTGACACTCACAGGATAAATAGGAGGAATAACTTGCAAAACAAGTCAGGAATGTCATCATCTTAGGCAGGCTGCAGAGAGGCTTATGGGAAGTGCACCTTCAAAACACCTTCAAGTCCTTGTGTTGATTACCAGCAGTGCCATGGAGCTGGGTCAACAAATAGTGCTACTTTGCAGTTGCTGAAGCTCTTGTTTTTTCCTAGAAGCCATGTTGCATTTTGAACAGTACTGGTTTTTCTTGTACACATGAAAGAAAAGCAGATACATGATGAAATGAAAGCTGTCACATCTCTTGGGCCAGGACCTGGAAGAAACACTCTCTTTCTTAACAGACATCAAAGGAGTTAAAATACCAGTGCTCACAGAAGATAATGCTCTGCTGGTTTTTTTGCTGTGGCAGCTTCTCAAGAGCCTTTCCCAATGCATGGATTGCAATAAGCAGAGCAAGTGGGCCAAGTATCCAGAATTTGGACCCAACAGGACTGTGGTTGAGCTGTCCAACCACCAGAACAGCTAAGGCTCCCCAGCTATATTTAGGAGTCTAAGTAAGTAGGCAAACCTGTTAAGAGCCCAAGCTATTGCAGATTATTTGTAGGTGTGGTACTTAAGTGACTTGGTTTTGTGATGGACTTGGCAGTGCTGCATTAACAGTTGGACTCAATCTTAAAGGTTTTTACCAGCCTAAATGATTGGATGATTCTGTTACAGACAACTCAGGCTGTTGACTTGAGCAAGTTGGTCTGTACAATGAACCAGCAGGTTCTGAGGAGCCCACTTCCCCACATTCACCATTCCTGGGGTTTTGTTCTAGCCTGTTACAGGGAAAGGACTGCCTGGTAGTGTCCAGACACAGTAGGTGTGCTCCCCAAACACATTTTCATCTGCTAGAAGTCCACTTTGTGTGCTTGGAGCTATCTGAGGCACAGGCTGTCCCACAGTATGTGGTGATGATCAGGGGATTTGCTTCAGAAGTGACTCCTGATCTGAGGTAGAACACAAGCTGCCCTGCAGTGCTTATCCCAAGGCTCAGTGCTATCACTGTATATGAAGGCTGTGTGGACATCACTTTGCAATACAAACACCAGAATGGGGCAAGATTTCTCAGATCAAACCAATCTTTTTTCAAGTCCATGAAACTGTGGAAAGAGGCTAACTGCTCTGCAGATTTGGCAGGGGCTCTTTAGTGCCATCAACCACAGTTCCTATGGTTGCAGAGCTGGTATGAAAGAGGAGGAGATCTCCATGTTAATATAAAGATTTTTGTTGAACCTTTCAATTAGGAGAACACTTCAATTAGGAGAACCTAAAACTCAGCAGCTATACTTAGAAGTCTAAATGAGTGGTCAAAGCTATTAGGAACCACAGCTTATGCTGTCTAAATATGGACTTAAGCCTCAGTCCATGAATAGGTGTAAATAAACGCCCCCTCTGCATTTGCAGAACCTCATTGGAGTCATCAAGAGACAGAGGGATGCCTCCATCAGGCCCACCTTCAGGATGAGGAGTGGGAATCAGCCTTCTCTGAAAATCTCAGACAGCAGGAATAGATTTCTGAGTGAGACATACGGATGGAAAAAGACTGGCTTTTCAGCATATGTTTTTTATTCTGTTGTGAAAGGATTAACAGATACCCCTCAATACCAATTTCCATAAAATCAGACTCAGTTAAATTAAAAGGCCTTTGGATTTTTTTTAGCACTGTATTATTCCAAGAGAAGAAGGTCCTTTTGATGTGCAATACTGCTGAACTTAGCCACAAGGCATCCATCTCAAAGGGCACAGACTTGTGCTAATTGCAATGGTAAACGTTAATCAGAAAATATGCCTGTTTAATTAGTTACTGTGATTAACACTGCAGGAAACCTCTAGAGGATGCCTTCAAAAATATCCTCCTTATCCAAAATCAGTAATACATAAATGCCCACCAAACAGCAAAATAAGAGCCTTTGTACAGCTGGAGCACAGAGGGATGAAATGTACATTTGTAACAGCCTCCAAAAAAGAGAGAGTCTGTGTTTGCAATATCCCTATACCAAGAGATTGTTTTCTTCACAAAGTGTTAGGAGTGACTGTGCTGTCCCTGGGACACAGGGAATGACCAAGGGTTTTGTACACTCTACACTACATCTCGCATACATGCAAACTGAAATCCGTTTCTGCAAAAAGATTTGATGCTATTGGATAAAAAATCCCCAAACTGACCAACCCAAATCATTGCAAGTAATGGAAGAAGTAATGGAGACATGTACAAAAGCTTATGAAGGATGTGACATCTAATTAGTAGTCCAGAAGAGACCTACTTAAGGAAAGAAGATGCTGTTGCTATCTCAGGCTCCGTGTTGGGACATCAAGAAGAGCATGGGAAGAAGGAAAAAACTGTGTGTGAGAGGAAATCCATGTTGTCACCGCCCTCTCTGCTTCCACTTTAGACTTTATCAGGAGGGATACTCCCTCACTTTGTGCCAAATCTGTACCTTTGGAGGCAAAGAAAAGGAAACAGAGAGGGGACTTCATACAAGACAACATCTTTCATCAGGTGCTGTTGCTTCAAGCACTAGAAGGAAATTCAGGAAACTCTTTAATCCCAAAGTATCAGCTACTTTTGTTTCCCTTCCAGTTGTGTTTCGTCAGCTGGGTCAGGGACACATGCTGTCCCCCCAGCAGAGGAGGTGTGGGGCACCCTCCCTCCTCTCACCCATCAGCTCCGCATGCTGACTGAGAGGTGCCAGCTAATCGGGAAGGGAAGGGAA
>VZRZ01000888.1:247264-323440 GCA_013398175.1 Climacteris rufus | reverse complement strand
AGGGAAGGGAAGGGAAGGGAAGGGAAGGGAAGGGAAGGGAAGGCTGGTGGCGACCTCTGGGGACAGTGCCTGAGGGCAGTGCCTGGGTCCACCCGGTGCCACACACTCCTGAAATGTGCAGCCTGTGAGAAGCCTGGAAGCAAGGCAGGGAGGGCAAGAGTTCCTACTGTTGGCTGTGGGCAGCAGTTCTTATTTGTTGCATAAAACCCACTGAAACATACGTTTCTAGGAGGAGTCAGAGTTTTAAGCAGTCAGTTTCCTGTGCATCTTTAAGAATGGGTAAATCTCTGGACTTACCACAGAGACCCAGCGTGCAGAGTCCCCCAGCTACACCTGGCCAAGCCTTGCAGCAGCAAGCCCAGGCCATGCCAATGGGGCTGGCTGGCCCCAACAGGCAGCCCCGTGCCAGCACTGCCCTGCTAGGGCAGACCCAAGGCCCTGGCAGTCCAGCAGGCTCTGAAATGTATGCAAGAACTGTCATATGAATGTGCCTCGTAAGGAGTATCAGTGGAATAAGAGGAAATGGAGAAAACAGAGAAAGGTTATAACAGACAGAAGAGCAGTGGGAGCATTGTGACCAAACAAGGAGAAGGCCAGCTACTGTCTGTGGGATGAGATTTACTTCTTTGCCCAGTATGTGTGTGGTCCAGAGACTGTCAGGCTAATGATGTGTTTCTCATCTACTTTAAAGCCCATTTCCTCCCTGCTGGTACCTACTTAAAGGCATGGCAAGGCAGTTACAATAAATAAGAATCATGCAAGCATGTGCTGAGCACCATAAATCGCTGCTTGTTCTTTGGCTGATGTAAAAGCTGGACTCACAGGGAAATCTCAACCTACATGTGTAAGACTCTTTAGTCTTCTTGTTTCATCTGCTAATAAGACTGCAGTTATTAAATTCACAAAGTTCCGTGTAATTTAAAGCATTTCTGTCAAGTTGTAAAAGTGACTTTTCCTATGTCACTTATGTTGACTTGTCTGATTTATTTCACTCTGACCCCAGATACTTTCTGCTCACTTTTGTAAGGGAAAAAGATTTTTTTTTCTCTTCCTGAATGAAAACAAACAAGCAAAACTTTAGCAGTCAGGATTTACCTTTACTCTCAGGAGTCTATAGTCTTTAATTTACATCTGTCCCTAACAATCTCTAACAGGAAACTCACCCCCCAGTTACATTATGCTCCTACTTTGTACCCTTGCAATATTTCTGATCAAAATATATTTTACATTTGTGGCTGTAGAATCCAGCTTCACCACAAGGCTCTAGAAATACTCTACAAAACAGAGCTAGCAAGAAAGTCTCAGAAATGGAGCAAGCAATGTCTACCCTTTGGTGCCTTTCAAGGATCATCTCACATAAGGATTTTTCTAAAACATTTGCTTACCTCTTCTGTGATATCGATCTTCAGAACTGCTGTGGTGCTGAAGGACGGGGAGCCTCGGTCTTTGGCCTGGACCACCAATGACCATATGCAGTCTTTGTTTTTTGTGATGTTGTGGATGATGTCCAGAGAACGGATATAGGATTTAAGCTTGATTTCCCCAGTGCTTTGGTCTATGTCGAACACATTGGCTGGATCTGCTTGCATGATGGAATAATCCACAATGTTGTTGGGTTCCTCTGCATCTTGATCTATAGCCTGGTAGGGGAAGTGTAAAAAACAAAGGTGTTATTGTTTGTATCTTTGCCTGAGGACAAAAAGCTTCTGAGCATTCACTTCTGATCATATCTGTGCCATAACTGGGCTGCTTTCATTTCATCTTGAAAGCTATACTACATTTTCTAGTGAAAAACAGCAGGAATAGGCTTCTTTTCTAATAAGTGAATTCTATTTGAGATGAAATAAAATCAGAGGAAAAACTGAACTGTAACCTATCTGTAGAATGCAAATGGTCCCCTGCTGGGGAGCTCCACACATAGTGTGGGGGACAAACGTGAAGTGATACAGGATTAGCTCCATGCCATAAAATATAGCTGCCTTAATTTTTGTGCTGTGGTATTTATTCTGCTAACATAAGGTGTTGTGTGATCAGGCTTCATGATATGCATTCAATTATGTGTAAAATAGGATGTTCTGCTCCTTTGCCTGTGAATTGTTATTGCACTTTTTCACCTTCTGTTACACACTGAATCAATGTATACAGTTCTACAAAATGAAGGAAAATAAGTTGTGTGGTTAACACAATGGGGTGTCAAGAGGTTAAGTATTCAAACCCTGTACTTTCATTCACTTATCTTATTTGGGCTTCTTGTGATCACTGAATAATCCAGGACTGTCCACCAGCTGATGGCTCAAATACTCTAACAGAACTTTGTATTCTGCCCATAGAATTTATTTCTCCTTCTCAGCAGTCAGTAAATACTATAATTCACACTTTGATCCATTTGTTACATACAAATGGATGTGCAAAATAAAGCTGCAGGAAAAGGCAACCTTCAGACTTCATCATGACCCCTGAGAATAAACAGCAGAGCTTTTCCAAAGCACTGTGCCTTGTGACACACGGTGCCACCTCTCACCTCTATCTTCACCGGGGACCCGATGATCATCGTCTTTTCCTGGATGTTTTCATTGAACTCTGGAGAGTGGTCATTGACATCCAGCACGGTGATAAACACTTCAGCCAAGCTGTATTTCCCATCTGTGTCCTCTGCTTTCACATAGAAATTATACTTTGAGTTCACTTCAGCATCTAGCACAGCCCAGGGCTGGGTGTAAATTATACCTGTTGATGGGTGGATTAGGAACCTGAAAAAGAAACATGAGAAGACTTCTGGGTTTTTTGGTTTAATGCATCTTTAGAGCCCACCTTTGTCCCAGGCTGAAATGCTGTGCCCAAACACTGGTACTCTTCACCTAACTCCTCTCTGATGTTTCCAAATCCTCCGCTCTACCTAGTTTTTTTCTAGTTCCCTTAGCCTTGAAAACCACAGTACTATCAGTGTCTCACATTTTTTATCTACTGTGCATTAGCCATTTTAGCTGAATTTTCCATTAAAAGTCTTTGTCCTCAGTAAATGCTCAGTGTGATGGCCTTCTCCCAGAGTGATTTCCTTGCATTAAAACATTAAACCTATTTAACCTATTTTTACTTTTTTTTTCAGTTTAAAAGTACTGTGTAATAGATTTTGTCCTGCATAAATTAAGATTGATTTGTATTACCTGAACAGCTAAAGGAAGTGTGATACATATCATATTTAAACTCTTCACTTCTCAGAATGGGTAAGAAAAATGTCTGCTTTCAAATCTCCTAAACTACAGGGCAAACTATCTTCTCCAAAAATAATCCTTTTTCCATAGACTGACACTGGGATGGAGTGGGTGTTCAGATTTATCTGTTGCGAGTTCAGTTCTACACATTTGTAATTACAGAGACACTGTCAAAAGTGGCAGCCCAAAGTTTGGATTTATAGAGAAGATACCAACACAGTGTCTTTTTAAAATGGACTGGCAGTGTAGGCTCCAAGCAGTAGGGCTTTTAGCAAATGAAAGCTTTTATATACCCTTTGATCAATGAACAGGATAACAAAATATTTTCTGTATTCCAACTGTGAATGCAATTGAGAGGGATTTAAAAGGGGCATTTAGTAATCCAAAATCTTCAGTTGTTCTCATTACCCTGTTAAATACAAATACAAGTTTTGATGAAATCCAAGATCTGGAGGTGGAAATAGCTGTGCAGGAGACAGTGCCTGTGCTAAGTGTCTCCCCAGCACCCAACCCAGCCTAACCACAGAGACGGGTTCTTCCACTCCCATTTTAGTGGAAGAATAGAAGCAGTCCCACTGGCAGCTTGGGTTACCAAGGTAGGATAAACCTTTTTATCTTAAACCGTTAACACTATTTCTCTTACTCCAGTACAACTCATCTTTCTGCCCACGCAACTGCACATCCACTGATGTAATATCCAAGACAGAAAAAATCAGGCCTCTAGTTGAAATTCTCGGATCTGCACTAAGCTGTGTGTTCAGCAGATCTGGAGGTGCCAAAGCTAGAAAATCAATCCAGCCTAGCAGAGCTATGCCATTCTGGCATGAGGAAAACAAACAAAAATAAGAAGGGAAAAAAGTTCACATCATAATTTCTTCATTTAACAGCACAAGAATGGTGAGTCTGAGCATCCTCATAATGCCAATCAGAATATAGTTGCACTTACTTCTTTTTCCTAAATCCTTTGTCAACAACCTTCACAAGCTTCTTTCCACCAGCTGCTACATTCTAAACCTAAGAGGTCTGCCTGCATGACATGACCTCTTCTTGCTTCTCTCTCTGCAGTTAGCAGCTAGCTTAAAGACTTAGTGAAGAGCTCAAAATAATCCATCGTGGAAATGCTCCCATATGTGTATCCTTCTGGCTAGAGAAGAGGTTCACCCTTAACATCTTGGATTTTGGACTTTGATTGTGCCTCCTAAATGGCTTTCACCTTAACAAGAAGAGTTCAGCTTTAGCTCCAGGTGGATAACATACAGAGAAAAACACGCTGGGGATGACTGCCTGAAAATCTCATTAATTTCCAGCGTTCTGCCCTGCAGCCTCACCACATCCAGGAGCTGCAGGTTCCAGCAGGAATATCTGTGACAGCCATGCCACTGATCCCAGCCATGTTTGGGACCCCCAGCCAATGAGCCAGGGCAACTGCTGGGATGGACACGGTGTGGAGGAACCAGTGTTTCAAGATATGCTATCCCCAGCACTGTCCCCAGAGACAGGGAGAGGGAGGGGGGGCATTATTACCAAATTAAGTAAGCATCAGATTCATTTCTTCTCTGATGCAGGACTATTTTGTTTAAATATGTAAAATGCTTTTGACAACCCAATGCAGCTGACCTCCAAAGCTGAAGTTTATATCCTTGAATGTCTTGTCTTCTTTGATTTATTTTGACAAGAGTTGAAACTGAACTATTTGTACAGCCCTATGGAAAGGAAAGCGGAAAGAACAGGGGATTTTTTTCCCTCAGAACTGACTTTTCACTGGACCAAAACCTTCTCTTCTACAAGCGTTTTTCAAATGATGATTGAACAAATCCTGTATATTGATACTTCAGCTGCCTTATGTCTCTTTGGGGGGTTGTGAGTAGAATTCCTTGGGTTCATGAAGCAGATGTTTAATGATCACATTAGTTTTCCTGTTGTTGTGTTCACAGAACTCACAAAGAACATGGCATAAATGTCCTTGGAAATGAGCACATCAAGAATGAGCCTGCTAGCTTTCTTTTAAAATTCTTATAGAACTCTGCTTAGAGGTTATGTAGTTTTATTTATTTACGTGTTACTTACAGATCTGCTCCTGTTCCATAGATAGAGTACTTGATTTCTCCCCAAAGCCCTGAATCTGGATCTGTAGCCTTAAGAAAAGGAAAAAAAGAGAGTTTTCCTTTACTAAAATGCAAAAAGATACATTTCATTTTTCTTTTAAAAACAGGCCATGTAAAAACCCAAATGCTTCTCACTCTTTTAGCCATCACATTTTTAGTGGGAAATCGCATGAGCAAATATGCACCTAGAAAGGTGCACAACCTAACAGCAGGAAATGTCACTGCCAGCCCCAGGAATGCTGTCCCTGTTGCATGGGGGCTCTGGCAGGGAGAGTAACGCTAGATGGCCCCATCCATCCATAGTTACCTCACCTTCCTTTGATAATCTCAATGACAGAAACACACTGCCGGCTCTCAAACCTTCCTAATTATCAGTTAAACATTAATGAATATTCCCTAGACAAAATTATTTACTTTATATAGAGTATTTTTAAGCTTCTGCTTGTTTAATTGATTCAATTTAGAGTAATGAATAACAAATGTTTCAATCTATACATTGTATTTCAGCTTTGTTTATATTTTAATCACTCCTGTGCCTGTGTGACTTTTAGTAATGCAAATACTACATCAGATGATATCTTTGTTTCACATTCTTGTTGGCTTTCTTTCTCAGCTCAGGATTAGGAAAGCTATTGATTTGGTAGCAGCTATTTCCATAAGCTCCTGCTTCTCTGATAGCTCTGAGGAGGTGTTACACCCTTGTATCTGACTGTCAAAATGCATGGTGGCACTGGTTGATTGGTTATCTTCCTGGTTAAATATTTGAAAACTGGAACAATGTCTTTGATTCCTGCATGGTTAACATAACACACCTGCAGCCCTACTGATAGGTGTTGTTTTGTTCTTTGGAATGAGCTTGTCAGATTCTCTCACCCCATAATTTTGACTGCAGCCTACTTTAGTACTGTCTAACTTTTCTTCTTTGCACACCTGGACTTCCTCCAGAACTGCCATTCTGAGTGCTTGAAACATCTTAGTTTCTCACATATAGTTGTGAATCTGGGTCAAGTACTGAGTTGACAGCACATGACTAATTCCTATATGGGCTCCTCAGCTACACTGTCCTGTGCAGTTTGGCTCAGAAGTTTTGTTGGTTCTGCAAACATTTTTTAATGTTGTTTTTTTTTTTTTTGCTGTCCACCTCCTAGAATTTTTTTATTCCTCTTGCCTCAAAGATAGTAATGTTTAAGAGTCTCTGTTTTCTACAGCTTTGATATTAGTTACCTCTAATAACCTATTCTCTATTGTTTATGTTTCACTGCTTTGATTCTTCCATCCCTAAAATTTTCCTTCAGCGTTTTATTATTCTGATTATTTAATTTTGTTTCTTTCTTGTTGCCAGCCTGTGCTGGAGATCTCTGGCAACCTGCCTCCAGCATCCTTACCAGTGAGGCCTCTGCAAGGTGACTTGCATCACCCACTGAGCCCCAGGTGGGCAGGAGCTTTCTCAGCTTTGTGACATGAGGTCTGTTTCCAGTCCCAGCAGCTGCATTAGAGAGAGACAGCTGCAAATGCTCCTCCAGCACTCAGGGCCCATGTAACACCCTGACTTTCTTTATATGGAAATGCAAGGTACTGGAAAATCTATAGGAATATTTTTCCCACTGTGAGAAGGTATGTATGTGAGAAGGGATCATTTTTTCCCAGTCCTAAGCATTTTAATTTTATATTCTTGCCTTCATTAACTGTTTAATTATGCATTTAGCAGCCATATTCCTCCCAGAAGGAGGAGACTAATACCTGCTAAGCAGCCATCTTGTTTTCTTTTTACTCATACTTAAGCAAGCAAATCCAGCAAATCCAATCCCACTTAGCCATAACTGAATATTCCTGCTGGACACTGATTTGGCTGGGGCTTTCTTGGTACACAAAGGCCATGTGATTTGTCTTAAAAGCAGATGGCCCTTGTTCTGAAAAATATTTGCCTAAAACTTTTTTTTTTCCATAAATGGTTTTTTTCCTGTTGATTCTGGAGAGGAACTGGAGTTTGGTCCAGAAGCCAAATGTCCAGTAAGATTTGCTACTTGCCGCTGTCCACTGTTTTTAGGTTACTTGAACTGTCTCCACAGACACCCAGAAAAGAGAACATTTCTTAAGAGCTGAATAAAACTTACTGTAACAGCAACTACATTTGAGCCCCCTGGGGAGTTCTCTGGGATCCTGGCAATGTAGTAGTCAGAGGAGAACTTTGGGACATTGTCATTGGTATCCAGCAAGCGAATCACTATGTCAGCTGTCGAGCTGAATTTCTCCGGTGTGTTCACCTCTATTGCAAGAAGCTAAAAAGAGAAAATAAATCACTATAAAGCAGCTATTATTTCTTTTAAAGGAGCTGCCTCCACCACCCATGGCACATTGGTGCAGTTTAGCCTGGTTGGACAAGACAGCTCAAAAGCAGGGAGATGATGAGCCAGGTCAGCGTGCAGCCTGTGTTTGTTTGTGTGTGCCTGTGATGGGCAATCAAGCTGTGCAAAGAGGACTTCAAACTGTATATTCATATTGGACTTCATGTGACAGATGTGACAACTCATAACTAACCTACAGAGATGCAAAAGCCATAATAGAATCCTACAAACATTCATCCCTGGGCAGCTCCTAGAACTTCGGGAAACATAAGCACTGAATTATTTTGAATAACATAAAATATTATTTTAAATAACATAAATGTAATCATGATGTTTTGCAGAGGAAATTCTTCATCAGGAAAGAAGTCAGAAACAATAAACTGCACCAAACAGGGTAAAGAGATGAGAGAACTAGTGCCCTAGGTTGTTTGGAAGCAGCATTATCCACATACCAAAAGCTGGATGGTCAGGAATCAGGCATGTACAGCAGAATCCCATTTCCCAAAGACTGGGAGAACTCCCACTACCAGACTTCATGGGACTTCTACCCTCATTGCCTCATGCTCATTAGGACTTTATCAGATACCCAAGGAGCCTTTTGAATTGCCTCACAGTCTCAGAGGAGGATAGAGACCCTGACACCACAAGTTCTTATAACTGCTCATCTGAAAGGACAAGCAACCACATAGAGCAAAATGCCTTTGCTGTATCTTTGCTCATTACTGAGCAAAATCTACTGGATTTGGGGAGCGTCAATAGGATGCCTCAGCTGGTAGAGCAGCAAGCTCAGGTGATGTGTGACTGAGCAAGAAAGAGCAGTTCCAGCAACACGTACTGAGAGACACCAAGACCTTCACAGCATCTGTCCCATGGGTGGCTGCATCACAGAATCAGCACTAGAACGTCAGTCCTGGGCTCTGTAGGGGCTGAACACAAATGGCTAACACCAGGAGCAATGGCCTAATGTCTGGTGTTCATGCTTGGGCAGAGACCTAGTTAACACAAAGCAGGAGGGCTCTAGGGAGACAGCACACCACTAAAGGACTAGTGAGCAGGACATTCACTGAGGTACGAGAGGCTCGGCTGAAAAATCTGGCTGCACTGGTTTTAATTCCTAGGAGACACATGTCCCAGGAGCTCCCACAGAGTGCGAGCGCCCGAGTGAGCTTTGGAAGGAGAAGCAGGGCTGCCACAGCACGCCCTGCTCCGCTGGTGCCGTGGCCGCGGGTCCCCGCGGGGCAGCGGGTGACGCTCCCCAGCAGTGGCACTGCCCGCGGGCTGCGGGCACACGCTGAGCTCCAGGCTCTGCTCTGCCCCATCTGGAGACGTTCAAATCACCTCGAGGTGAAAGGGGAGGGTGGGGGGGAGGAGCAGTTTAAGCAGACAGGGAAAAGGCTATCTCAGTATCATCTCCTAGAGCTGTTCCTGCTGTGTAAACATTTATAATGGTTGGAAATAAAGAGAAGAAATTAATCTCAGAGGATTGCTTGCAATTACTGTATGACACATCTGCTCTAAAAGGGGAGACTGGTCACTGCATCTCTGTGCTAACTGTTGTGTTTGGGAGTCTTAGGTGGTGTTACAGCAAAAGAAACTTTTGAAGGGACAGTCATACAGACATCTGCAAAACCCTCCTCATGAGAAATCTCAGTTCCTAAAGCAGCACAGAGGTAAAATCTTAGTGCTTATTGTACACATGGAGCTATAACTGCAGTTAAATAATCTTTGCTGCTGCAATCAGCGCATCTTAGTATACCTTATGAAAGCTTAGCATTTTTACTTTGTTTTCTACACTTATTTTTTATTCCCTCTCCTTTTAGCAGCTACAGTCCTGCTATGTCAATATGCTGACATCATCTTCATTCAGGGAGGTTATTTTGTCAGCTTACTTGCCTGCAGTGTCTTATGCAGACCTGTATTGTTTGCTCTATGCAGAAAGGAACAAATAGCATAAAACTATTAATTCACAGGACTGCATATCAACAATACTTAAGTGTCAGAAGAGCAAATTGACATGCAGTCTTAAAAGTGGTAGGTACATTTTAAAAATAGTGTTTGATTTTGGCAACTGAAGATAATTGCAGCCTCACCTGGCCCCAGTCTGCAGGAGATGAATGTCTGCAGCATGTCCAGGCTCCTGTCAAGGCAGGATGTGCTCTAAGCTGAAGGACGTGGAGGCAGCAGGCTTGGCCCCCAAAGCACAGCAGCCCATAACAAGGTGGGACAGCAATATCTGACCCCTGTGGCAGAGGGACTTGAGAGGATTGTGAATTACCACAGCTGCCATACTTTGGGAAACCCATTTGAGCTCTTGGACAGTTTAAAATTAAGAAGTCCTGACTGCCAACTACATATAAGAGCCAGTGCTAAATGGAAGATAGATTTCTCTAGTAGCCTTTGCTTCAGAAAATTTTTCAGTGCATCTTCCAGTCAAATTAGCTTTAATTACTCCCTGGCATTTTACTCTTCCAAAACAAACCAGAGGAGAGGGATCATTGCTTACAGAAAAAAAAAAAAAAAAAAACCAACCCAAAAATAGCCTCTCAAAACTGCTATGAGATACACATTAAATAGAAATATATTTCATCCAAAATTCCAACCAGAATGACTACACTGACAACTAAAACTGGGTAGGAAGTGATTTGAACTTTTCAGGAAAATGAAGCCAGCAATTAGGTCTTTATAAAGGATTTTCTGCCATATATTGCTACCACATCATCCAGCTGCACCTTCTCCATTTGGAATCTAGACAAAGGCTGCAATTTTAAAGCAAAGGCTGATGGTCTCCAGTAGAAATAATTTCTTAAAGCCTTTCTCCAGTAGAAATAATTTCACAAAAAGAAAAAAAAAGGTGAATAACTGCTTAAGCTATAAAAATATATATCCTTTTTCCCTGGTAATTAATTCTTTCAGTGTTCATAGCAATCTCATTAACTACTTTGATTTCTATTGGTATTCATGAGGAGGCCATGTGTAACTCCTTTACTGGTCTTTTGGTAGTTTAACCTGAATAAATGTACACTTATTATAATTAGTTTCAGTAGCACTTTATAGCCCTTTCAGAATCTTCCACTTTAATGCAGTAATGATGCCTCATATTTTTGTAGCATCTATAACCTATGAAGCTCAAAATGGCTTAGGAACATTACAAGAGGAAACCTGAAACATACTGAAGTGAAACTTGCTAAGGGCACAAAGCAAACCGTATAGCAAGGGGCAGAACAAAATTCAGGAGTTTTGACTTCTGAACTGTGCGAAAAATGCCACTTTCTGTACATTACAAAACTAGCAGGTGCTAATACTCAGCTAGATAATTTTGGCAATTAAAAAAAAATTATTACAGGGATTGTCTATGCAATTCTTTTTGGTCAAAATGGAACCATGTACATTCATGTTCAGAGGCAGCTGACAGAAAACCAGACTACTTAATTTTCTTATTGCTGAGCCAAAGACTCTATCAGGAAAGGTGATAACACAAGGTTCCAGCTTTTGGATGAAAGCTGGTTCTTGTATGGCTGGCTTAGAGCATGGGTGAACCTCAGGTCAGCCTGCAAATGGCCATATAGATAGATAGACTCTGACAAAAGCAGTGAGCAATTTTGGGGAATTATCTTCCAGTCAGCTGGGGTCTTCAGGCTGCCAACATTCAAAAGTATGATCATGTATCAAATTACTTAGCACTAAGCAGGTAAAGTTCTAGCTGCAGAGAAATCAGGATTTCATCCTGTGAATTTATCATTGTGAGAGCAGAAATAACACCCTCAGGGTTCAGTCTAGAATGATTCAGAGCCACCAACATGTACAGTTTCCACAGGCAGATAAAAATCAACATTTTACACTGACTGGACTAAATCAGTTCACAGATGCATCCATTAAACCGTGTGAAGGTGATGAACCAGAGGAAGAAATGAGTTTCCCTTACATGGAATATTATGTCACTGAAAAAGCATCAGACAGCTCCAGGTGGATTAAGAAGCTAAATCACATCAGATACAAAAGCCATCATACAAATAGCAGATACACTGAAAAAGAGGACCTGGAAAGGAGAAGTACCTTGAAGGTTAACACCTTGAAGCTTTCATAGTCAATAGCAGCAGAATTTTCCACTATTATTGTAACCTGAGCCTCATTCAGGACAGTTTGAGGAACCACTCGGAAGATGCCACCAGGCCCAACAAGACGGAGGTTGAATTTAGCATTGGCTCCCTGTGAATAAAAGCAGATATGGCATTGATTGTTTTCAGTGAATAGCGCATTTCTTACAGCCTAGATTGTTCTCTTTCTTCAAACTATATAAAATGAGACTGAGCCTTACTGCTTAGGGCCCTCTGTTCTCCATCCCCTGGGCAAGAGGCTGCTAAGAAGCTTAGTTGTATAATCCCTCCAGCCCCAGTCACAAGACCGACACAGCTTTTCTTAAAATAGATTGACAAGCTTGGTTATTCTTTCAGTCATAATGGAAAAAACCCTGCAGCAGGCCTGGCTAAGAGAGGAGTCTTGTGGCAAGCAGCCCTGGGCTTCATACCACAGACTGTGAGCTAGACAGAGATGATACCACATGCAAGTTGACAGGCAAGTCCTGCCTCTTCCTGGTTCCTACCAAGGAAAGACAACTGAACAGCTCAAGTGAGGACAACACAAGCCTCAAAAACCCAGTTTCATAGAATGGTTTGGGTTGGAAGGGACCTTTAAGATCACCACATTCCAACTCCCCTGCCACAGGCAGGGACACCTTCCACTAGACCAGGTTGCTCAGAGCCCCATCCAGCCTGGCCTTGAACACTTCCAGTGTCCAGCCTGTGTCCTAAGAAGTCACAGCCTGGAATGATGTAGATGCAGAATCACAAAGATAGGTAATTTCCAAACAGAGGTGCACTGACTGGATTAAGCTAGTCCAGAGATGCAAACACTAAATCTTTTGGAAGTTGGTGCACTTGCAGGGAGAGAGGAGCTCCCACTTGTGCAGAATAAAATCAGACACACACTTGACAGCTCCAGGTGAAGTGAGAGGGCAAATCCCATTACATAGATAAACCTTTTAGCCAGAGAAGACATGGGAAGCAACAGTATCTAAAAGGTAGCCGCCACTTGTGTGCAAGTTGGGAAGAGTGAGCCAGACCCAGCTGGCCAGACTAATTCTTTTAAACCAAACAGGAACATGTAAGAGAAAAGATGAAATGGGGATTCTCATATTTCTGCCTTACAGGGAAAGTGTGAAAATGAGCTGAGCCCACCTCACCAAACTCTCTGGGTTCACCAATTTCTCAATGTTATGTTTACACTGTGACAAACAGTCAGATTCACTGCCTGCCTGGTGCCATGTTCCCCTGTAGCATGAATCTTGAGATGAAGAATTTCTAATAATAACTTTCGAACAGGACAACTTTACTTTCAGCTGTATCCCTGGAGGGCTTGTTATGAGCAGTTCTTGATGCAGCCCTAGCTTATGTCAAGAGAAAAAGTATTCAGCAGTAGTCCCTACAGGGAAACACAATGACCTCGGATACAAACTCAATGGTCTGTGTTGTTTGGTCACAAAAACCCACCCCCAGCTACAGAGATGATAAGAGGCTCTCTCTTATTGGGTAGTAAAGCCAAACACACAAAGCCAGAGCTGCTGCACTGTGGAAGACAGTGCTGATGGGGAGAGTGGTCAGTCGGACAATACAAAGTCCTCTGCACGTGGAACTGTGCATGACTAGAAGGTGGCATGGGATAGGGAGGGGACTGCCTCCCTCCAACAGCTGAGTGATTTTTGCCAGTGATGTCCACTGAACCCAGACCTGCTTGGAGCAAGCCATGCTGCTGTATGTCTCCAAGCAGACAGCCACGGGACACAGGAATGACTGGAGGAACAGCAGCATCGAGCCCTCAGCTGTGTCAAAGAGGTCTGGAGGAGAAATTTCTGCATAATTTTCTTGCAAGTAAGGATGGCATTTTCATTAAATCATAGGCCTAAACCAGACCTTGTCCACAGCTTCCTCCTCCTCGCTTGTATCATCCACTCCCCCAAAAGAAAGAGTCTCTAATAGCTGGGACAGAAACAGACACAAGTTTCATTTTCTTCTCTATATAGCCATCTTGCATGGAAGGGAAAACATCGCGTTCTCTGCCTTAGAAGAAAATCAACCCATGCTCTGTAGTGTGATGCCTTACAGTGTACTAGGAAGCTTCTTGAGAAATCTATACAGTGTATTTATCAATGTTTTCTGCTTATTTTATAGCCTAACTTGCAGCCTGAATATTTTGTCAGCCTAGATATATATTTTGTCTCTAAAGAGAAGAGATGGGTTTTGTTTCTTCCCTTCTGCAGCACCATCCCCCGTGACAATAGCAGGATAGACGTAGCACTGCTTTGAAAGCAGTCATTTATCTGCTCACTGCAGAGCAGCAGGAGGGAGGGGGGAGAAGCCAGTGGGTTTGATAAAGTACAATACCATCAAACCAGCACAATACTGAGCACAGTTACAGAAGAGAGCTCTTTCCAATAGTAATACAATTCTCAGATGCATTAAGCTTTTTTCTTGTCACTACCTAACCTGAGGCTAACTCAGATGGATGTCATTCATACAGCATTTAGCTTAGGGGTCCCTATAGCAACCATTGCCATAGTACCTACAGGCATCCCAGGTCAGTTAGACAGCAGGCTGAAATGGATGGTGTTCTCTTTCCTTTTCCTTTTTCTGGTTAGAGTTAGTTTAGCTCTGGCATAATTTTTAAGACTATCTAAAAATATATCTCTCCAGTGGGAATGACTTATCAAAGCATGCACTGCAGACTCTGACTGTAACATAAGGGCCAGAACGACAACATACTGTAAGAAAAGAAATATAAGGGCATGGGCTGTATTGTTTTTTCTAGGGGCTGGAGAAGATACAGACAGCAATTGCACTTGAAGTTACTAAAGGGCTTGGAAAATCTAAGAAAATCTTTAAAGGGAGGATGTTCTTGGACAATGTACTGGCAACAACAGAACGCAGCCAGTGGTTAGGGAAGTTTATAAGGACTGTTCAACTTCAGTTGCTACAAGGACTGGATGCAGGTTTAAGACCACCTTTCCTGTTGACATAGCAGTATATGACAGACTAACTGTACTCCTGGGTCCAGGCTCTCTGTGGTATTGGACCCTATAACTACTTTGTCTGACCTAGGCTTTTGGGGAACACACATGAAAGAGTTGACTTCCTAAAATGACACTTCCCCATCTGACAGCTCTTCCTAGTCTTGGAGAAAATAGGACAGGAAAACTGAAAGTTGGCATAGTTTGCATTTACCTGATCTGAATCATTGACTGTAATCTTCAGTCCCCTTAAGATTTCACCCTCTGGGGGATGTTCATACATGGTCAGTTCAAACCTGTTCTGGGGACCACTTTCTCCGTAGAAGGTTGGTGGATGGTTGTTGAGGTCGACCACCCGTATGGTCACCATGGCAAACGTGTGCTCCGAGGTGTCACCTTCCTGACTGATTTCTGATGCCTGCAGCAGGCAGGAGGGAGAACAGAATGATGAGGGTATTTTCTCTTTCTTCAGATTCATGTTCAGGTATTGTTCCACATGTACAAATCACTGTAACACACTGACTTGTAGGAAGATTCAGACTTGTATTTCTCTAAAATCTCAGTCCCTTTCACACTGAAGTTTATGATGATTAGAAGATTATGGTAATAAACCGGTCCCAATAAAACCCTCCCTAATTCTCCTGCTAATTTTGTGGTCTTAGTAACTCACCCTAGATGAAAACATTTATCTAAAAATGAATAATCCACTAGAGGCAAGGTAATTGATTGCCTAAAGTGCTGATAAAATAGAAAAGGAAGACAATGTTTAAATTTGCTATGGTACCACGGGTAGTTTATTGTCTCATTGTCTCAAAGGACTGCAGCCTTGAATACTATGAGAAAGACTGTACTTGTGGCATTTAGGTAAATATTTGAAAAAGTATACACTTCTTTTGAGATTTAGTCCATGCTTTACAATTCTGCTTTGATGTTTAGATGAGCTTAATTTAAACTGGATATAGTTTAGATGGACAGGCAAACCTCGCTGGTATTTTACAGAATCAAAAGATCTCATCTGTGATCTGGGTTTCATCAAATCCAACACGCAGCCTTATTCACTGGGTTGAACCTAAGACATTTTTTCTGCCGGGACAGAGACTGGCTGGTATTTTTGTAACAACAGCTATCTCTAACATGCCTTTTTGCTCAAAGTGCTCAAAGCCAAAGGCACTTTCTCTGAAGATGCTAGTCTGGTAACTGAGGTGCCTGTCACTACATATGCTGGGTAATACAACACCCTTTTCTTTCCTCAAGCAGATTTTGCAGCCTGCATGAGCCCTGGGTCACCACAAACATGATTAGGAGATCAGAGAAGCTTGCAAGGGTTTAACACATCCTGCGTCTGGGGAGTGGAAGGAGACTGCAGTGAAGCAGAGCTGATAGAGGAGGAAATGGTTCCTGAGTTTAACTCAGCCCATGAGAACTCTATGTTCACCTTGGTACAGCTCCTGAGCCCAGTAGCAAGCAAGCTCTTTAGGGGATGCTAAACACTGGTTCTGCCAGTGTGCAATTCCTCAAAGCTGCCTTTAGCCAATATTATCCTTACCATGACAATAATATGCAAGAAAACTGATACCATCTTCACAATTTAATTCTACATTTTTAAACACTTTGTCTTTATGAACCTCTCAAAATAATGCAGCCTGTCACATGAGTACCGGCTCCTCAAGGTGTTAGGTCCTTGAGGTGTAAGCATGTATTTGTATGTGGCTGATAATGACTCAGGAATGGATGCTGATAGGACACTGCATGATCTGTCTCAGTCCTGTTACTGATCATAGATTTGTCAGTTACCTATCTCATAACATGGAGGTTACAAGACATTAATTCCCAGTTTAGCAATAAAATCTGGAAACAGAGAACAGGTATCTACAGACTCTAAAGGACATTGATTCTCAGAGATGAAATTAGGACAAGGGGATTTCATTTGAAAGAAGTAATTTGAGACACTAAATATCCCAACAAATGCAATTTGTTCTGTTTTATAATATCTGACACTCTGCTCAAATATAGAAGGTAGTTTTTGAAACAGGTAAAGTCAGCTAAAAATTGAACAATTTTAGACAATCATGCCCTACTCACAGTATTTAAAACCAATAGTCTTAAAGGGTCACAGTACTTACCTTAACTTTTAGTTCATAAACTTCTTTCTTGAGCTGATTTGGGCTTTTTATCACAGAAATGGCTCCGGTTGTGTTGCTTATTGCAAATGAACCTTCACTTCCTGCAATAAAACCAGGATGCTCTAGTTACGTGCCACACTTTCTTTCTCTGAACAAGCATGAGCAACCAACTATACACTTCATTAAGCATTCTTTGTCCATATGTTTATCCATATCTCTCAGTAGATCTGAAGCCACCCTTCAAAAAGGAAGCATTCCTATGAGTGGTCACAGTGAGATGAAAACACAGATGTGGGGCAAAAAGAGTTTCCTCCCCTAGGAACAGCTCACTGGAGTTCTGCTCCTATGGGCAGCTATCACCACTTTCCTCTTCTCATCCTGGTCAGGTTCTCTTCAAGCCTCAGCAACCAGGCATGCAAATTTGGCATTAACTTTTATTATGCTGTGTTCTTTATATGCTGGTTTGGACAAAAATATGCATTTGTCATTGTAATTAGCAAATGCATAATTAAGTCTCTGAGAAACAAGACCATTTCTCTCACTAATATCAGCTAAGGTGAGAAGTCTGACAGTCTGCCTCAAAGAAACATAGTCACCGTTTCTGCACACAGCATCGCTGGAGAATCATCTTCTGGTCTTAAATATTCAGTTGTTAAAAAATGCTTTCAGCCTGTTGCAAGGCTGTTCTGAAAAAAAGGGTTTTTTTGGAGTATCTGAGGTAAACCCCAGGGTTTCTGCACTGAGGCAGAATCTGACACAGGCAGAACAGGGCTGCAGGCTGACTTTGCTACTGCCAGCCAACTTCCATTGATCTGGAGAGAACATCAGGTACAGGCCACAGTCCCTTGAGACTGGTACACTTGTGCTGGAGCAAATGCCAGCTTGCAGAGAGGCAGCAGTGTCTCATCAGGGTGTCAGCAACCATCTCACCATCACAGCCAGAGGCGGGCTGGTGCCCAGGAAGGACAGCCCTGCATGCTACCTCATGTACAGTATTGGCCACAACCTGTGCCTTATGGCAGACATCACCATTGAAAGAAAAAGAGAGGATATCCCTTTAAATGAAGGAAATCAAGCCTTCAGAAATAAAGGATGATGACCTGAAAACCCAGTCATTTTTCTTTTTCTCAAACTCATTTCCAAAGCTGATTTTTAAACCATCCGATAGTATCCTCTTTTGCTAATACCTAAAATAACTGCAACTTCATTAAAGCACAGTAGACACAACATTGAACAGATATTGACTCACAATGGCCAATTATTAAGATACATTGGACTGCAAAGTATATTCTGACTGAGAAGAAGCTTAAGTCAATAGTGATTTCAAGCCGCCATACTTCATGTTCTTGTCTAGTTATCGCAGGGAAATTGGCAACCTGGAGTACGTAGCAGTACGAGTGTTTCTTCATACAGTACATTCAGAGGATTGGAGCATTTCTTCTTATTATCCCACACTCCCTGGATATGAAATGCTTATTAAAAACAAATAATTTCCTATTTTCTGATAGTGTTTTCTTGCCATTTGACATCCCAACCTGCAGTTATTGGAATAATGGCTTTGTCACAAATAATGCCAGTGTCTGAGGTGCAGGGGCAGAAACCTGTTGCAATCTTTTGTTCTCTGTTTTTCAACTTTCTGTGCACTAAAAGCATATTCCCTTTCCCTCTTTTCTATTTCACACAAACAAAACTCTTTGTTAATGTGCATGAGAAAAGTCTGCTCCCCATTAAGTCATATTTTGTTCTACTTATCTGTCATTCCCTTGCATCTTAATTTTTCATTCTTTCCTAAACATTTACTTTTTTTTATCCCAGAGAACCTTTTGGTCCCTCTCTATTTTCTTTGGAAATCCAATCTTTTCTCATTAATCTTATTTACTCTTGACATTTTTGCTGGTTCTTCTGCCTTCATTTATTCTCCTTACTTAATTTCTCCCTTGTTTAGCATATTTTCATCCCACATACTTGTTTTTGTTATTTATTCTACGCCTTTCTTTTTACCTTTTCTCATTTTCGATCTATTGTCTTCTGCAACCCTTTCCCCTCCCTCAATGTTTCTACCTTTCTTTCACCTATCTATTCCCTCCCATTAAAAAGAAACCTCAGCATGAGTCCTATCCCACACCAACACAAAATCTCAGTTGTGAGTATCTCTCTGTTCTGTCTAAACCTGTGTGTTTAGATCACATAACAGAATGAAGCACTTACTCCATAGCTCTGCAACTACACCTCAGATTTCTCTTAGGAAGTTTTGGGATCTCTCACACCTGTGAGTTGGGGTGCCCACTTGCTATGGAAGCCTTGTTTTGAACTAAGAGAAAGCCATACAAAACTAAAGTTGTAGCCTGGAGTTTAGTTGCTCTAAGATGTTGTCTTCACCACCTAATGAATCATCAATTCAGCTAAGTCTCACATTTATGCTATTAAAAGATGTGTGACAGACACTCTCAGAATAGCTGATGGGAAGCATTAATCTTCTGATAACATCTGCTTTCTTCCACTTCAGTGTACAGCCAGTGTCTCTTCACTGTAAATATAATTTCTTCCAAGAAATCATAGGTTTGACTGTTTAGCCACTTTAATCCCAGTATTAATAAAAATATCCATCTAAATACCATTTCTTGGCCTCACAGGTTAAGTGATAGAGATGCTCAGAGGAGTGAATGCATCTCCCTTTACACTTCCTGAAATGACAAGCAGGCTACTGAAGCCTAACAAATCAGCAATATTAACAGCTCCAAGCGTAGTTCTGTGAAGAAGATACTCAAACTCACTGAATTGTGTTGTGGCTTTTCTCTGGTAGACAGGGCCCTGAAGTTGTTTGAGGTACCTGACATTATTTCCTGAGATTTTATCTCAGCTTTATTAAGCTCTAGCCTATTCTATTCTAATTTAATGCCAGATCTAGTTTTGAGTGCCCTTCAAATCTCATACAAGACAAGTCTACTCACCATTCACAATGCTGTAATGAATACTGTTAGGCTTTCCTCTGTCTCCATCAAGAGCAACAACAGTAAGGACCTCAGAGCCCTGGAGGAAAATGAGAAATCAGTCTGTGTGCCGAGATCAGAGCAGTGAAATTGCAACTGCGTATTAATAAACTGAACTCCTGTAAGTCTTTCTGCAGTGAAGTGCTGGGGGCAGAGTGGGTACTTGTACTTGTACTGTATGGGGAACACAAAAAGGGCCATTGACTCCAACCCAGAAAAAAACATCCATGCTTGGCTTTGCAGAGCAGGAGCCAAACGCTGCTTCTTGGACTCACTCTGCGTTGTTCCTGCCTGAAAGGTTTTAGTTGTTCCCAGTGATGTTGCAGCCCTGGCACTGTACCTCCACACAAAGTGGGGACACCCCGCTGCTGCTCCCTCCCTGTGGCCCCTGCCTGTGCCAGGCTGCTGCCTGTGCCCATGGCAGAGCCAGCTGCTTTGGTGCCTGGGTCTCAGCTGCCCCGGGAGAGCCAGGCCTTGCTGCAGCCTTGGGACATGCCATGCACCTGCCAAAATTGGTGCCAGTTTGCCCAGAGCCCAGTTGTTCTGCCCTTTTTTCCAATTCAGCTTCGGATGAGCCCAGAGGGTTGACAGGAGCATGGCACCACTGCCCACGGGCTGCTCTCTGCCCACTGCTCTGGGTGTGATTTGGCTGCAGACCCTGGTGGCCACGGGTGCCTCAGCCCTGGGGGCTGGCTGGCCACAGCAGCAGTTGGAAGTCATGGCCAAGGACACCTGCCTGGAGCCACAGACTTGGACAGAGGATTTGGAGTAACAAATCTGAACTCCAAGATTTAGTTTGGGTCACTACCAAGATTCCCTCTGGTCACTTCTGTGTAGGCTCCTGCCCCATGGCCCCACAGTGTCCTGAGACATAGGCAGCTGCCAAGGAGCTGTCAGGTCACTTTGGTCCTTCCCAATTAAGTTCAGACAGGCAGTAAAAGCAAACAGAGATCACAAAGCATCTTGGCCCACAGAACACTTAGGGCATAAAATTGTGATGAAAACGATGGTGATTTAACTGCCCTTAAACCTTCACTGTCTGTCTTTCTGCACAAGTAATGTGGCTGTGGGCCATACGTACAGAATTTGTGTACTGGGGACCATTTGCTCATGTGACTACTCTTATCAGCTCAGAGGGATGATGACTGTCACATTAAAATGCTCACCGAAGTGGCAATGAGCTGTGCAATTCAGGCCTCTGAACTAAAGTGTTACTGTTTGGGGCTGCAAAAACAGAGAACATTGAAGTAACTGTCAGTGAATCAAAAATGGCAACAAGGAACATTTTCATGACAACCCCCAAGTGAATTTTTCAAACGAGAGCAAGGCTCTGTTAGAGCAACTGGAAATACAGAACTGTATTATTAACATTTATGCTGGAAGCAGCAATAAAATCTGCCTACTGGGCAAAATGCAGGGCAGTCCCTTTGAAGGTGACAGAGTACTTGTAAATCCTGACAACTCCACCAAGGAGAAAAGACGCAAGTTTACAAAATTAACACCAAACATGCAAACACCACTAAAATCAGCTATTGCCTCTTTCTCTGTGGAGTTCATTCTAATGGCAAAATCCACACCGGGAAGGACTGGTTCATGCTTCCATCATTATATCATAATGGTGTAAATTATGAGCTTAAGCTGGATGTAATTAACATTTATTGATTCCCATTTCCATAGTAAACACTAACTCCTGTGTGCACCTGATAGTTATTTCAAGATCTGTATGTAACTATGCAGAATAAATCAATATACATAATATCATTCATTCTAAACACCTGCAAAGTACACAAGCATTACTTCTCTGCCCTGCTAAAATGTAACAGCCTCTGCAGTGAACTGCAGTATATAGTCATGCAAGGGCTGCAGTGTACATTTCTGGAGAGAAAGAAAAGACACAATCCTTCCTGAAACTCAAGAGAAGGTCAGATGAACAGAGAGCAGTCACACTGCTAAACTGATCAATAGCCTAATGGCGGGTAATTTCGTGGGTAGACACCATTTTTTGTCCTATGTATGAAGAAAATTCTAATTAAATCTTATGTATCAGGATGAAAGCTGATCCATACACAACCATATCACTGCTTAGATATAGAGAAAACGAACTCATTTGCAGCTTCTGCTTAGATATAGAGAAAACTAATTCATTTGCAGCTTCAAGAATAGTATGGTTCTCCTAAGTATGTCCCTACTTGATTGATAATCTGCTGGGGTTTAGGCCTAGGAGCCCCATTCTGCCCAGCCAGCCATCACTGAGCAGAAAGCATCCTACATTTTGGAGATGTCAGGATTTCCTCTTCCCAGGTGATGTCCATGGGACAGCACAGAGAGTCTGGAGTATTTAGGCATAAATTCTGCCTACACCTTGTACAACCAACAGCTGGTACTAGACTGATCACAGCTAGAAAATAAAAGCACTGTGAGGCCACACAGCGCTCAAACATATGATGCTTTTAGCATGAAGTGTTCAGGTGGGGTGACTGGCAGCCTGCTTAAGCCTTTAGCCAAGGGCCTCTGGAGGTCTGAGCTACAGAAGAGCTCTTAGTCACGGTCTGGGCTTAGACCAATGAAAATGGGCAGAATCCTTTTTGACTTGAATGACAACAGGAAGCCTTGCATGACAAATTTGCAATAGACGTAAGTAAGAACAAGTCTGAGATTTGGTCAGCTCATTTCACCTAGGAGTTAGATCAGAGTTTAGTTCCCATTTCCAGTAAAGCTTGTGCTAGAAACCCTATGGCCATCTTGATTGAGATGGGAAAGGCTGCACTTGTTCCCCCACAGAGGAAAACCAGAACTTACTGCGAGTGTATCCTCATAGACATATCCATAGTAGGGAGTCCCGATGAACATAGGAGGAGTGTCCTGGACATCCTCCACATTGATAGTAACAGTTGTTGTGGCTGAAAACACTTTGTTGTCTCCCCTGAGCTTCCCACCACCATCCTAGAAGAGAAGTCATTATCAGATGCCTCTGCTGAAACATCTGCAAATCAGCTTATGGCACTGCATGGACCTCATGAGACTTCAGAAGCACAGTTCCAGGAATCCTTTCTCTCTCTCAACACACCAGTTAATCTGTGCTGCCCTATTCTCTTCCCTTTTCCATTTGTCCTGCTCTCTCTCTGATTAGGAAGACAGCTTGCAGTGCCTCCTAAGTAATTTCTTATATTAAAAGTGATTGAGCCTATATATGCAGTCATAAATGATCTTTTGAGAGGGGACAGGGAATTCAAGGGGTTTTCTGGAAAAAAAGAATGCTAGAAACTGATGCAAAAAGTTAGCAACCAAGGTCTACAACCAAAGTCTGCAACTGTTCATCATATAGTCTTGTCATAAACACAAGACAATGTACAGTAGCAAGGTAGTGCATCTCTAGGGGGAAATAAAGAGTGTACATGCTCAAAGTCTCCTAGGAACTCCTATGTGATAAAGTGCAAGCACAGAGGAGCTCTGCAGCCAAAACCTGTGAGACAGCCACACTGTGTAAACAGTCTCTGGGGACTTGGCTACAACCAACTCTGCATGACTGATACAGCAGTGCCAATTAGAAAGATGACTTGCAATTTCTGAAGCTTTTAGCACCCTCAAGTCTCAGAGCACCAGCTGTAGGTCAGTAGTCATGTTGGTGTGTAAAAGCGTGAATTGTTCAACATGTTTGCAGTACCAATTCTAAACATTTCCATTTTTTGAAAATATACACACTTTTTTTTCCTCCTTATTGCCCCAAAGACAGAATTTAAGCTCAATTTTGTTACTTCTCCTCAAATGAACCTTGGCTAAATAAATACATGAAAAGGTCTATACATTTTTCATAAAATATGAAAAACTCAGAGGCCCTCCTAAGTAACAGCAAAATCGCCCTCTTTCCAGCCATGTGAGTCTGTCTGTGTGACAGGTCTCCACAGGATTCTGAGAGACTTACTTCAGAATCTATTAACTTTTAATGCCTGATATGAATCATCAGCCAAGTCACAGGCACAGCACTGCTGGGAATGAGAGTGGCAAGAAGGGATGTGCGGCAATATTTGCAGGATTTAAACAAGCTTCTGCCATGAGGCAGCAGAGAATTGAAAGAAAGAAACATCCATAGATATTTCCAGAATAGAAGTCCATTCCTTGTACTATGCTGGGTCCAGCTGTGCCCTGTGTCTCACTGTGGGTAATGTCTGCGACCCATCTGCCTGCCAGGGGTTTGCCCTGGTAGGGACATATCCTGGGCAGCATGAGGGAGCCCTGAGCTCACAGGTTGATGTTTCTGAAAGCTGGGGCTGGGTGCACCAAACTTTCACTTCCAGGTGACTCTCATAACACAGGTGACATGAACGACATGTGGGAAACGTACTCCCAAATCCTCCAGGTGTTGTCCAGCAGCAGATATTGGTTACCTTTCCTCCCTCACTTTTTCATATCATCCCCCTCTCCCCCACCTCCAAATATGACAGCAGGAGTAGCCCTGCTGCCCCAATGTTACACTTCATGTCTCAGCAACACCTGCATTCGAACTAATCGGTCCTACTCCAACACAACAGCACACCTCCTCTAGTCTCACATGAAAGCCTTTTACCTTGGCTACAACGACAACAAAATGTGTCCTTGATTTCTCGTAGTCCAGGGTGACCCCTGCTTTGATGCGCAGCACACCGCTGTGACGGTCTATTGTAAACTTATTAGCATGGATGTTCTAGAAGAAAAGAAAAGAAGAAACAGTGAGAGATTACACGTATGGAAATAAGATTGCCACAGGGATTCATTTTTTATTTCATTTGCTAAGGGAGAAGATTAGAATAATGATATGGCTTGGTTGAATAATGTATTTGATGAATTTCACCTCTGTGTGTTTATGAACAATTCATGAACCAACCACAAGTCTCTCATTATTCAGAATAAATCAGTTACCTGTAATGTAGATATTTTTAATCCTTTAGTATTTCATTGTGAAACCTTAAACTCTGGTTAACACAGTTAATTGCACAGAAAGAGGTAGGGAGACTTAACAGAAAAAATGATGAGAGGGAAAGGAAGAAAAAAAAAGTGTTACCCCTCACAGTTTCAAAGTTCTACTGGTTTAAAAAGAAGCAGGAAGGTTGCATGTGTAGATTATTGTCAATACAGTGGCGGTTTGATGATTTTTGCGATGTACAAGCAAAATTTAAAAGATATCCGATTTTCAAAGGTGCCTAAAAAATGCTTTCCCCCCCACTCGTCTGAACTGGAGATAGCTGTACAAACACCTCTCTCTTGGTTTCCATTCTCAATGGCCACTGTTAGATAATCTTGGCCATTTCAGTAGATGTCATCACCTGCCTGTATCAGACCTGTGAAGAGGTTTTATTCTGTGCAACTTGTGAAGTCTCAGAGACTGTGCCCAAAGACATAACAAGATTTTTTCAACAAATACACATATTTAGTGTCCTCTTTGCCCCACAAATATGTAAACTAGACATAGAATTTTGAAATTGCTGTCCCTTTGTTCATAGACTATCAGCTCTCTGGAAAAAGCCCTGTGCAAAATTGAATCCTGCATATGGATCATAATTTGTGAAAGCAAAGCTGAATTTCAACAAGGCACTCAAGGTGTTCTTTCACAGTATGCCCAAGCTCTTAACAGGATTACCTTTAGTGCTATGTAAATATATTTTAACTTATTTCCATATTTGTATCTAAAATTAAATATTGCAACAAATTTGCTTTGTGGGTTTTTGTTTTTTGGTTTTTTTTGGTTGATTTTTTTCCTGTTGCATCTTGAATAAGGGGAACTTCAGATAATCTGGATGAAACTGCCTGTCGGAAGAAGGAATTTGAAGGACATAATGCAAAAAAGTTGCCTTTTTGGCATACAGAAGATCTATAATACAGAAGTTCAGCTTTAAATCTGGAACCCTTTCAGTCTTTCACCAGTGGCAACTGAAAGGCTCATTTCAAGCAGTCAGTGCTTTGTCAGTGAGAAGACTTAGTACCTCTCATTTCACTCTGTGATCCAGGTATCAATTATACACCTGCCTGCTAAACTAAAGGGCACATTTGGGTTTCTAGCGTGTTTTGCTACCCAAAAGAAGCTATTTCATGCTTTAGAAATCCCATAAACCTACAGGATTACCAGCTACTCTTGCTCTCCCTGTCACTCCAGAGGAAGGGCCAGTAAGCACCCTGCCATGAGGAGTCCTGCTGGCAAGCACAAGAGTGTCAGAGGCAACTCCAGCTCCCCTTCCTGCCTGCTGGACTGCTCTTGGCTGCTTGTAATCAGGCAACATCCCTTTTGCCAATGCCTGCTTTCTTGTGCATGGTACAAAATTGGTCCTGTAGGCATTAGCATCAGGCTCAGCCCTCAAAATCTTTTTAAAATCTGCTTTCTGAGATCTCAGTAACTGAGAAATGATTTGTGAAGGTACAGACAACACCTTACCTGCAAGAAGTAGGTGATACTTCCTCCAGAACCCGTGTCTTTGTCTACTGCCTCAATCTTAAAGATACTGCTGCTGGAGGGAGTGTTCTGTGACCAGAAAGAATTACCAGAGAAGTAGAAAACCAGGTGAGTTAGAAGAAATGAAAAATGAACATGCAAGGAGGCAGAAAAAGAGTGATGGTAGAAAGCATGTAAAAGTACTGAGGGAACCAAAAAGCAGAAAGAAGAGAGGGCAGAAGTTAAAAATGGAGAACAAGAAGGAAGAAGCACTTTATGGCATAAAAATAACAGAAAATTTTAGCTGTGACAGAGTGTATCCTATTCCCACTGTAGCCAATTCTAAAAGCTCCCAATGATTCACATCTTGGAACTTACCCCCAAATAGCACACCTTAAGCACCTACAAACTTATTCCCTAAGTTTGCAGTGAATATTAAACATGTACCCAAACCCTAAACCAAAAGAATGCAAGTCTGTCCTGCACATCTTGTTTTTTTATTGAAGACATACTAGTCCCCATTTACATCCTGTAGAAACATGTATTTCCAGTATGCAAAGATCTTCACCAACCTCTGGGACTTCAACTATGTAAGGTGTATTGATGAACTCTGGGCTCTCATCATTAGCATCCGTTACAAGGATCCTGACTTTTTCAGAAACCTGGAGTAGAATATGAAGAACATATTATGACTCAAGCTGTTTTTCAATATGGACCCATACCTTTGCCTGCTAAGGTGTAGTCAAAGGCAATGACAAACTCTGTTGCAATCAAACATCTGTGCACTACCAAAACTGAGCACATATAAAAAAGTACAGAAAATCCGATAATCCAGAAGAATTTGCTTTGTGGACAACACCCAGATATCTCCAAACTAAAGAAGGAATCTCAAGAGTATTTTGTAAATTACAGATTTAGGCTGATTTTCAAGGTTTTTTAATTATTTACGGCAGTTAAGATACCATGATGCATTCTATGATAATACATGAAAACTGTAAAAGTTGGTACTTGATAGCCAAGAGCATTCATTAATGCCTTATTTCATGTCATGATATTAGATTAATAGCATGTATAATTTGGATGTACAAATACATGCTACTAATATGTAACAATCCATCTTGAACAAAGTGTGTGTTTTTCTTGTAAAAATTCAGAAGCGAACATATTTGACCAACAAAACTTCCCAGTTCTTTGCAAGTGGATGTGCAGATGCAATCCCATTATTTCCTGTTCACAGAGGTTGCCAAGGGCTGTTGTTTCTGTGGGGTGCTGGTACCTCTCAAACCTTTCATGTAATAATCTCAAGTGATTTGTTTGAGATGAGGAAGATCTCTAGATTTATCCAGTCCTGTGGATAATAAGAGAGTCCCAATTTTGTGGTACCTTTAGTGATGAAGCCCATGTCCTCCTACTGGCAGACTGCTGTTCTAGCTGTGACAACATCAGTCCATAAATTGAAAATGCCAAGAGAATTTGTGGAAGTAGGACTGGATGCTCAGTGCCTCAGATAAGTCCTTAATGATTAGACATGACCCAAGCTTTATCTAGCAGCAGACAAGAAAACCCCCACCACCTCAGCCTAAGCAAATCTTCTTAATGTCATACTAGAGAAACACTGTGGGGGCAGGGGACAGTCAGCCCTTGGGTGCCCAAGACTAGTTCCTATAATGTCACACATTTCTCCAAAAAGCCTCCAGATCTTAGGCACGAATCCTGCTGTGCTGGCAGTGAAACTTCATAGGAAGCCGCTATAATTCTGCAGGCTGCTAAGTCAGTCTCAGCTCACACTACATTGTAATTATCCTCAAATAGCTGAGCAAGGAGATGAAGTGAGACTCGAGTTACTGTGAGTTCAGTGGCTCTTGAAACAGGAGGTAAGACTCTAATGAGATTATGTTTTTTGATCAAATGTGATGGTCCCTGCAAGGTAATTTAATAGGAGGAGGTATGTGGGGAGAGACAGTTTCACAAGCTATAATAGAATTAAATACTTACTGTACTCAGGCCATCTGAAATACTGACAATAACTTCAATCTCATCTTCCTTCTGTAAATCAAAAAAATTATTTTGTTAGAGAGATGCTGTTTGCCCTGATTGGAAAAGGGACTGCAGACTGAAATGTGTCTAGGCAGGCAGATGGAAGTAACAACTAACACCACAAAGCAATCACAGAAGAGGCCAGGAAGAGCCTTCAGAAGCTCCAGCTGCTGGCTCCTGGAACATTCTGTGGCTATTGTCAAAAGATGGTTGGTCTGCTAATCCCTATTGCTTCTTAAAGTGCTAATGAAAATCAGCCACCCTTTTCAAGAAACATTGCCTAAAACGGCATGGTTGGTTCAAAACTCTCCTGTCTCAGTGTACAGCATTTTGAAGGGCTTACCAAGTACTGTGTACACTTTCTGTGAGGAGATATGAAGAGTTCAATGCCTGTGTTCCCAGAATAAAGCTGCCTTTAGGCTGCTATTGCTGGGAACATCTTTAACCAACATGGTTACATAGGCTAAAGGACTATGATGCAGTAGAGAAGTGTTCTGGAACACTGCTTACACAAATCTCTACTTCCTAATGACAGGACAGTCCTCTGTCTGAGGATTTGGGGACTAAAACAGCCCCTAAGCCCTTGATGGGGTGTAGGTGGGGGAAGATAGAAACAAAAAATAAACTTCTCTTTTGACAAAAGTTGGACAGATAGCAGCTGAAAAATTTGAGAGCAATATTAGTGGCACAAGTCGACTGAAGAACAACATGATGAGTGAAGTATAATGTCTTAGAATTGCAAACTGTATTACATGCTTCAGGAGCAAATAAGCTGGCATTGTTCCTCAAAGCCACAGATCAAATTAAACTGAAAGAAATTCCAGAAACACCTGGAGTGGTGTTATTTAATTGTACCTCTCTATCAAGCTCCTCGATCAGTGTTACGTTTCCAAGATTTTTGTCAACAGAAAAGTAGCGTCTTGATCCAGCTTCATAGGTCAGGTCATATGTCACGGGATCGCCTTCGGGATCAGTTCCATTCAGAGTGTACACAAGGGTACCTGAAAAATTGATATTCAACAGCATTTCCCTGTGGTTACTTCCATCAGTATTTTCACTGGTCTCTTCCTTAGGATCTTGGCTACCCTGCAGCAGGCAAAAGTTTTGTCAATCAAACCCATTTACTGGGAAACATGGATAAGCAGACAGTTCAATAGTCCTGATGGCAAATTTGTAAATCAAGTTGATCAGTGCTGGTTTCTGTCACTTCAGGCTCTTTCCTGTGGAGCTGCACCCAGGTCAATACTGTTCACATCCGAGTGTTTACATAGGTGACAAACTCTTGACTAACTCTCAGGCCAGGTGAGCCAGAAGTGATGCTGTTGTACAACTGGGTGACAATCAGCAGTACCGAAAGGCCCTCACAGACATCATCTTTGTGGGAACAACATAATTGGAAACTAGCAGGCAGAGAATCAGGCAACTGAAGGGAGAGCTCCTGCAGGACTGGACCCAAGCTCTGGAACTCAGGAGGTGCAAGGAGATGTTTATACTTCCCCCCTTTCAGAATTAATCAATGTAAAAGTCTTCTTTTCTACTTCACTCCCACTCATTAGCTCTCTCTCATTACATTTTCTACTTGACACACCCACTCATGCTCATACTAATTAATAAATTTTCCAAACTTGTCAATGTATTTCCTTCAGAAGCTGGAGAGACTGTTACTTCTATTTTTAAATATGGAGAAGTTATGATACTTATGATATTGAGAAGTAAACAATACTTCCTGGGGTGTTATAACACCCTTGTTTTCCAAATGTGGTGAGACCATTTATTAGCATTATTTTTTTAAACTTACATGTCTGTCATTCTACTGTGTTTTAATACCTTCATCCAAATAACTTAAACCAGTTTACAAACACCAGTTAACTGAGCCTGAAATACAAACCACTGTTGTTGTTTCCCTCCGATCTGCTGTGCCTTGGGTAAATTACCTGAGATATTCAAGTTGTAGAGGTTAAGCACAGAATCTGTGCTTTACATCTAACAGAAGTCCTCTGCACTGGAAATGCTGTAGCTGAGTGTCTCACTGGTTAGCAGTGAGTTTTGCTCATGCATGCAAACCAAGTATAGAATGGAAGGATCCCTGCTAAGAAAGTTAGCATAAAGTAACAGAAGAACATTGTTAAAATGAACCCAGAAGACTCTCAGTTTTAAACTACTCTGGCCCTGAGTTTGAGAGATTTTTAATTCAGTACTCAAAAGTTGTAATCTTTTTCTCATTTGCTCTCTTCAATGGAAGAGATCACCGACCAGATCTATAGGCTCGTGTCTAATTCTAGAGCTTTGGCTGATGCCCACAGCACTGACAGGTCAGCTTCTTCCTCAGTTTTGCAAGGCAGCCATTCAGACCTCCTTTGCTTATTCCTTGGCATGCAAACTGCAAAGCTGCACAGGGGGCTTAGTGGACATGCAACATCCAGGCATCAGTGGTGATCTTTAGAAAACATGGCCATCTTCTTGGTATAGTAAAAGATGATGCCAAAACATGTGGAATCTGTGCTCATTTATGAGTAAATTGTCTTATGATAATTACCAGGGCAATATTTGGGCAACTTTTACAGAAAAATGTTCACATTATAAAAACCAATGAGCCCACAGGAGCACAAACAACAGATCCTGTTATAAGCTGGTTCAGGCAGACAACACATGTAAAAGATGAGCAAAACTTTTCGCAAAACTTTTCACAAAACTATAAAACATTTTCCACATTTTTCTTGTACTTTCCCCACAAAACAGAGTAGAAAATAACAATATATCTGTAACTGTGATCCCCGATAATTATTAGGGAAAGACAATGAGCAGTATGATGAGACACTTCTGACAGTAACAACTGTATAAGTACAAGGAAATGCAAGGAGAGGAATAAACCAGGACTGCTATAAAATAGTATCCTGAAAAGACACCTCCTTCCTGATACAACCATCTATGTGAGACAGAAATTTGAAAACTGTTGAGGGCTCTGCAGCACCAGCACTGATTCATTTATTCTTGTTTTTCAAAAGTTTTATCTTAATATCACAGCTGGGTCCAATTGGGGAATTCAGGTGTCAATTGTCAGCACCTCACTAACATTGTTATAAATACAGTGTTTTTCTGCTGCCTTTTTTTGGTCACTAGTTGTTAGTGCAACTAGCAACTGCTTAGTTGCTTTTCTGTCCTCCTTACTAACTTTTCCTGTCACTAGATATACTGCTGACTGTTCTCCCTGTTTCTAGCTCACATGGATGTCTGCAGCAGCTGCTGAGCAGTGCTCTCTGTGCCATGGAGAAACATCTGGGGTCTCTTAGAGCCTGAGAGCAACCACCAGGCACAAGGTCTCTGCTGTGGCTGTGGCTGTGGCTGCCCTGAAATACTAATGCTGGTAGTACACAAATGCCAACGACCCCTCAGGGGGTACAGGACTGGGGAGGAATAGACTGCGAAAGTTTGTGTGAGCACAATTGAACTTGGGCTTGTTTCAGTCTCACAATTTTCTTTCCTACATTTTCTTAGAATTTTCTGATAAGGAAAACTGAAACTTTCTTGCTGCTAAAAGTGAGGAGAAACAGTGATATTGGTACAGACTGAGATTACTGAGGTTTCTGAGCAAGTAATGAAGGAGGCCATTGATCTTTACACTGGCCTGTTTGCTTTCAGCTAAAGCTGATACTTCATTTTTCATAATACAGAACACTTCCATGCCTTTTAAATTAGATTGTGGATCAAAATTTATTTTCTAACTCATTATAATTCCTTATTTTTTCCAAATTGTAATTTCACTGCACAGTACTCTCCATATCATTAACACCCCCAGGAACACTTCTCAGCACTGTGTTAATGCCAATTAAAAATCTGTTCTCAGTGTGCTGCCTCTACTTGCTGAAAAGGAAATAAATGAAAAAGACAGCTAAAATCTTATCAGAGAATATCAAGTAAACAGCCTCTCCCTGTTGGAAAAATATCAGAATAGAAGAGTCTTTACTTGAGGATATGGCAAATGCCATAGTTAGAAGAGCTGGATACTCTGAGTACCCAGGGGATGATGCAGCAGATTGGGACTGAGGAGTCCTGGGGAGCTACTTGCTGCTTCCTGATATGGCTTCCTCCCAGGAGCCATGCCAGGCTTTCACTCTGTTTTGCTATTTCATCTTAAACGTCATTTGCTCTCTGCTCCTGCCACTGGCTGTCTCATGGTACCATTGCTCCATTTTAATTCATTTTTGACTCAAATTTAATCACAGCTAGTGCCCAGGGCTCTGGGGCTGGTTTTGCTCCCCCATTGAAGACACACTCTCCCTCTCTGCTGTGCCACACTCAGCAATCAGATCCCTTCCCTGACAGTTAAAACAAGCCAAGCACATTTCGGATTCATGCTCAGTCCTGACACTGTCCTTTGCCACCACAGCTGACATCTGTTAACAAGATGCTGAGAGGGACATGCATGGCCAGGCTCCCAGGACGAGACACCTCTGTTCCTAATGTCACAGCAAATACTACCTTGCCTGGGGTCACACGCCTGCTCTCCACCTGTCTCAGCCACAGGCTCATTTCCCCAGCAGAAAAAGAGATGGACAGTTCACACAAAGCCTACAGATGGCTGTTTTACAGTCCAAGCTCACCCCAAGCAAAGGGCAGCTCAGGCTCCTGGAGGACATGGACCACACACCTCGACTACCTCAAAACTGTCTCCTTTCCCAATCACTGCCAGCTATTGCTCCTCTGGACCTTGCCCAGGCAACTCCTGCTTCCTCCTTGCACCCTGGTGCACCAGCTGGCTGGCAAAGCAGAGACATGGCAGGATCAGCAACCCAAAACCCACAGCTGCTGCAGCAGCAGCTGAAAGAGGCCCTGCAGCTGCCAGTCATGGAGAGAGGGGATATGGCAGCAAGCGCTCAGCACGGGGCCCAGAACATCACCCCATGGACAGCAGCAGTGTGTCCCTGTGGCATCCACAGCAACCAGCTCCAAGGAGAAGCCATCTGAGTGCAATTTTCTGATGTATCTGCAGTTTCTGTCAGAAGAATTAAAACAAAATTGAAGGCTGTAACACCTGTGAGTCCTCAGAGCATCTCTGCGCAGTGCTTGGCTTTGCAGGGGGCTTTGTTCTGTGCACTGCTGGCACTGCCACAGGGGTGCAGAAGGCAGGCTGTGTTTAACACTTCCGTTCTGGCAGCTCCCAGCTTTCCTAGAGCTGGATCAGGGTGACAGAAACAAGGAGGGAATGATAGGTACCAGAGGGGACAAGAGGGCTCTCAACAGTCAGCTGTGAATGATGGGAAGAAATGAGACCAGGAGCGTGTAGGAACAGGGGAAGCTTGAAGGATGGTGGGGCCTGAAAGGATCAGTCACCCAATGTAGGTAGCTGACAGCTGTAGTGTTGATCAAAGAATTGCCACTGCCACTGCAAACTGGCTTTTAATGGGAAGAGTGCCTACTTGAGGGCAAGGGAAAAACAGAAAGGAAAATGCAAGTAATAAGAGCCGTGCAGAGATCTCCAGAGCACAGATGATGCTTGGGTTTTGAGAGAGTAATGAACTTAGGTCTTGTGAGTATGCTTCAATCCCCTGCTCTGCAGCTGTTCCCAGCCCCACTCTGTCCCCACTATGCGGCTTACAGGGATTATCAGGTAAGATGAAACAAACAACCTGAAATAGCATCCCACTCCTGCCTTAAGACCTTGATTAGGAACACATGCACATTTTGTGTGTATGCAGGCAAAGAGCTCATTACCCATCTGACAAACCACAAACCACAACTGCCATTTCAGTCCATAACTATTCCCATTCTTCTTAAATCTTGCAGCAGAAGGGGCTGCTGTTCTGGCCCTTCTTACCTTGAGGGTTCTCATGCTCTGGAGCAATAAATACGATTTGGGAATCTGTAGATACTTTCAAAGGTTCACACAGAAATAGTATTTGCTGTTTTTATGATAACTTCTGGTACTATGTGTACAACTTGATAGACAAGTTACAGCCTTCTGTAAGTAAGTAAAATTGGACAAGGGAAAGAAGTTCAAGTTAAGGATGGTATGAGAATGGTAATGAATCTGATGTGTTCACCCAGGTGCAGCACTGAAATTTCTCTTTCTACAGTCCCACAGAGAATCCACCATCTCCTTTCAGCATTCCAAAATGCTGCATGTCCCTTGTCTGCAGATGCCTGGGAATATAACTAACACATACTATTTTGCCAACTGCTTGCAATCTCAGTAAGGCCAAAGGCTGTGAAATTTCTGGAGGTTTATTAAAGCTGCTGTCCATGGCATTGCACAGATTAGACACCAGCTGCTGCCAAGAAAAGCATCCTGCCCATGACTCCAAATTTTACGTAAGGACAGGGAAGACCTAATAGCAACCTGTCCATTTTTGCAGCACATAAACCTGACTGAAGCCATCCAGAATCAAACATATGGAAGTTTTAATTCCCCTGTTTTTCATTGACCATCCTGCTCAAACTGAGAGATGACTGGCAGAGTATGGATGCTTGGGACTGCCCATGGACATGGGAGACCAGATTCCTTCTCCTGCTTCTGGAGGAGATCAGAGAAAGTGATGAAGAACAAGAGCCTCCTTTGCAGTACAATATCCATCACTGGGGCCACAGAAAAGGGCCAGCCTGGTAGCCCTTTAGCAGGGATGGCATGTGAGTCCTCGTTGAGCTCTGGCACGAAGTTCTGGCTGTGGTCTGATGTGAACACTGGTCCTCTTGCCCCATACAAAGCTGAAAGCACACCCAGCACTGCAGCACTGACGTGTCAGTGCTGTTTGTGCTCTCCTCTGGAAGTCTCTCTGCCAAAGCATCCCTGAGGAGTGGCTGCACTGACACAGGCAGCAGCAGCAGTTTGCATTAAGCAAATCCCAAGCAACCATATTCCAATGGAACTTCTGAAAGTGCTTTCAGAAGAGAGGACTTTGCAGTACTTATATGTTGCCCATTTTTCACTGTAAAATAGCTAGTTTTCTCTGTTAGACAGTCTCAAGGACGATTTCTGTAAACATAGCTATGTTGTTGTAAAAATTATCTTTTTGCATTCCTTTCCCATGGACACAGATCCCTTTTGACGGACACTTCTTGTAACCAATATAGTTAGAGACGGAAGTGTTAATTTTCTCCAATGATCTGTGATTTCTAAAAGTGTATATAAGAATTAAACGAAAAGGGTTTTCCCCCTTTCCGCCCTTGCTCTGAACAAGAACTTTCGGACTCCAGCTCTCATTAATTCTGCGTCTCGACTGATTACCGGGATAAGCCGTAATAACAGACTACGAGGTAATACTTATACCTGTTTGTCAAGGTGTTCTGGGAATTAGCCCAAAGGAGCACGGGCAGCTGTGTGAAAAAGCAACCACACTTGGACTTCTAAAAATGAGGTCTTATCCCTCTTTCCCAAGGGTTTCTACAGGTTCTTTGGAACTTACAGAGAGAAGCTGCTCCTCTCTTGTCTTTTAAAGCGCATTTATACATGAAATTAGAAGTACAAGCCAGCCAATTTAAACACATGTAAGCACATTCGGGATAAAGCCAGTAGGCATGAGGCATAGCAGCACTCAAGACAGAGCAGCCTGAGCTTTATCACTGCTGCAACCAAGGCACAAACTCTCCAGAGACCCCTAACGTACCCAGTCTGGTTGCTAATGTTACAAAAGCACACACAGGAGCCCATCACGTATTTCTCATTATTCTCACTCGGGCTAATTAGGAGAGCACTAACACAGGCTCTGACCCCTCACACTGCTGTTTTGCTGTTGAGGCACACTCTCCTTTATTGGCTGCTGGAGCACCAGATCAGATGCAGTGGAAATTACTGCTATACTTCACTGCTGCAGGGAGGGCTGTCATCTGAGAGACCATGTGGAGCTGCAGTCCTGACAGGAAGGACATTCTTGCCCATGTTGTGGCTCTGTGCCATCTTTAGGCCCCCATCCCTAGGCAGGTGCCTGGAGGTTCCCAGTGGTGGCAGGCAGAGGCTGATGCTCTGTAAATGTCTGCAGGTTGGCACCACATCAGGGAGTGGGAGTTTGATGGCGAGTGAGTTGTACTGCCTGTGGTTTTAGTGGTGGAGTTGGCAAGCACCACCCCAAACAAACTGAGTTGGGGTCCCATTTTGTAGCTGTCTGGCATTACAAGCCTTATCTACACTTGGACAAGTGATTCCACTGGCTAATCTTACTCCAGCAATCAGCAGAACTGTAGGGCTCGCCAAGACTGAACTAAGCATGGTTTCCATGTGAATCCAGGCAGAAGTACAGCAAAAATGGCAGCTCCTTGGTCTGCCTCTGGCTTTTGTAAACAACACTACATTACTCTTGGCCTTCAAGCTGAGGTTTCTACTTAAGCTTGAACAAGCTTATAGCAAAGTCCTGCTCATCATAAGCAAACTCCTTTTAAGTTCATCGGAGAGATTTGTCACTGCTATGCTATGTGCCACCTTCTCTCCCTCCTCTTCTCAAGCTGAGCAGGTAAAAGAGAATTTACTGCATCCAAACCTCTTCTCTCCACCCTCTAGCAGGTCCAGTGAAGGTCTTGGTTGGCATTAACATCACTGGGCCAGAAAAGGAGACTTTGAGCAAACCCAGGCAGCTGCTTCCCAGAGGAGAGAGTGACCTTGGTCCTGTTTGGGAAGGCATGGGTGGCAGTGTCAGGCTTTCAGAGGAGGCTGTGCCCTCTGATCCTTCCCTCACCCTGGCCTTCCCCAGCTGCCTCAGCCCCTGGAGGGGGGTGTTTGGGTGCACCCCCTGTGCAGCATCTCTCTCCTCTATGCACGAGGCACTAATAAAGGGCTGCCCTGGTACTCAGTTTGCATTAACCAAATATTTTTCTGATTTGGCCTGTAAAAGCTACAGACAAACAGCAGAAAATCCTAAACAAAATCTCAGTGCAAAGTTTGAAGAAAAGGTGGTGTTCATCAACTGTAGTATATTTTTCATATAAATTTTTAGGTGTTAGAAGATTATTTTTCCTCCACAGAAAATAAAGATTAAAAATAACTTTTTGTACTTACCTAATTTTTCTTAGTGCAACTACAGTTAAAAGAAGCATAAATAGACCTGCCTCAAAGTGCTGAAATCTGAAGACTCTATCAATTTTTGCATTTTCAATAAAATAAAACTAAATCTTTTAAAAAACATCAGTTACTTAGACAAAGCAATTTTCACTGCAAGTGGAAACATTTTCTACCATTTGCACTGTAAATGTGAAAAATGTTTAAAGAAAATAATGAAAAGAAAACTTTCCAGTGCACAGCTTGCTTTTATCAAAGTTGATAAAATTACAAGCAACTACGCTTTCTTCTCATAAGCATTTACAGAACTGGTAAGAAGCCTCTCACTACCATGAATTTATTTCTGAGCCCAAAGGTCTGTGCTCTGAAGCTGTGAATAGACTGATGGACCAAATAAAAGGGAGATAGAATTCTTGTTTTAAATTGCAGCTACAATTGAAACATGTCATTTTAAGTTGGGGCTAATTAGAAACTTGAGAGAAAAACATGTAAGATCACAGTATATAGCAACAAACCTACAATAAAATATATGTATTCATAAGAGCGAGCAACTCCAGTTTCACAGTTTAAACATACAGATTTTAATACTGACCAACAGGCGTGTCCTCCGAAAGGCTGAGAAGTGCCATGTTCCCGTTTGTGCTTCTGGCTCCATTATCAAAGAAATAGGGGGCATAATTTGCCTGAACTGCAATTAAAACAAAACAGAAGCCAAACAAAAGCATTTTGTAGGTGGCAGTTATTTGGCTGACTCAGTTACCTGACTCTCAGTAAACAGGAGTTGTTTTGGGAATACTATGAGTGCATAACACACCCAGTTGCTGCAATGGACTTTCAGAACTGTATCTGTATGGATATTTTTAATATAATTACTTCTACATGCCACTGTGCCAGTATTCACACAGCAGGAAATAAAGTATATAAAAAAAACTCCAAACCAACAGAAACAAGACAATTAGCAGGATGTCCCTAAAAAAAATCTCAACCAGTTCCAGACAGCTTCACTGAAAAATTAACCTTTTCTGCTTGCAATGACAGAACACCTGTCCCCTACTCTACACATACAGGTCTGAAACTTTCCCAGTGCCTCCGTACCTTAGCCAGTATTCTTACCCAGTGTTCTAAGCACATTCTGTCTTAAAATTATGCCTACTACATGAGCAATTAGCCATAATTAAATAGTTACTTACTTGCTGCCAGACAACAGCAAAGTTAAAAAAAAACAAAACAAGAAACAACAAATTAGTTGTCATTCTACTGACTGACTGTTAGAGATTCAAAATAGCCCATTTGAAACAAAACTCCAAGTATATAAACACAGAGGGTAACATTTGCACAAGGATCAGTTGCCAAGGAAAATATTTCAGAACAACGTTACCACATCAGTAGGGATTACTACAGGATTTAAGGTTATGCTTGTATTCCCCTATATGTTTACTTTAAAAAGTGATTATTGTACTCACCCAGGCAAACATGCACCAAACTGAGAAATAAGGAGGGGTTGAAATGCCTTACATGCTTCATCCCACTGAAGAAAGAGCCAATTTCTTCTGTGTTTTAAGGGCTTGGTTTTTGTTTTCTCTCTGAAATGTCCAGGAAAGTGTCCTTCAGACTGATGTAGTGGAGAAATGTAGAAGAGGCAGTAACAGATGCTAAGATGTTAAGCGGATGACACGTCTTAATTTCTGAGGAATTTAAAGAAGCTCCTTCCTACCACCTAATTAGACCAATTACTTTGCAGGGAGCTGTGGGACTCATCTCTGAGACAAGATTTGGAGGAATCAGTGTAACTCTCAGAGGTTTTGCTGTTGGTACTGTATTTGTGCTGTCCAAACACACAAGTCAGGGAGAAGGTAAAGTTGAAATTTGTTTTCTTTCTGAACTTGGTCTTTAATTCTCTAAACCAGTTCTCTATTTTTTGAGAGCTAAAAGAAGTTTCTTTCTATTTTAGCTTTGGTAATCTTGAAAAATTACAAAAGAAGAAAATCTAATGTTAGCAAAACCAACAGACATGATTCTTACCATTTTAAAGAAAACACTCATGCTAGCAAAAAACTACACACCATTGCATATTAAAGATGCAGAAGTCAAAACGTTCTTTTTATGAGTCGGCCCGATCATGCAATTCTTAATCTGCATGAATTGCTGGAATTCATGAATTGCATCTTTTACTTGCGGCAGGCAATTTTCAACCAACATACTAAAAAGCGTGTTAACCATCAACAAGTCGAAAAAGTTAACAGAGTAGCTTTCTTTAAATGCCTGTTTTGACACATAAAAGGTGTTTGCACTAACTTAAAATATTTAACCTGCAATATCGTATTAGGTTAAAAATCAGCCACTCTGGGAGGATGTTTAGAGATAAACCTGCTTGAAAGGAGCTCCATCAGTGACAATATGTGGGACTCGATGATCCTTGTGGGTCCCTTCCAGCGCAGAGGTTCTGTGACGACGTGATTCTGCAGTACTTGGCTGCCGAGCACGGGGCTGTTTACATGGTCTCTGAGCTGTTTAAACCTGACCTAAGGCAAAGCGCTTGCCCTGTAAGGATGCGCTAATGGCATTTTCTCGGGTCATTTAATTAACATCCAGCGTGAAAGAAACGTCTAAGAAATTAATCAGTCAAGGAGTTCCCCATGTCAATGCTTTAAGAAGTGGCAGAAGCTGCACATCCTGGCAGTGACCCGTGTCACCGGTGGTGGCTGCAGGCGCGCAGGTGAGATGGGTGCACGCAGTGGAGACACCGGGAGCGAGTGCAGAGCCAGGAAGCAGCTTTGCACAGGGCAACAGTGGAGGTCTGTGGCTACCTCATTCATCCACACGTTTTATCACTATTTGCTAAAGTTTCAGAAGGGAGCAGGTCAGTGTTCCCTAATCCCACAGCGTCTCCCCTCTCAGCCCCTGGCCGCGGGGTGCAGAGCTGAAGATGGGCAGCACTCCAGTAACAGCTTTCATCACACATGGAGGGGAGGAACAGGCTGAGCAGTTCCTGTATATTTTTCCTACAGAGGCAGCTGGCAGTTGGATCCTGTCACACATTTATAGCATACCTTACCCTGACTTTGGCAGGGTGAACAAATGATGGAGGGGGCCATGAGAGAGGCCTCTGCTGCAGACACAGTGCAGTGATGCTCCCGTGCTGTAGGAAGGGCTTGTCTGTTCCTGCAGATCCCCTGGGATCTACAGTGCTGCTGGAAGAACACCTCTGCCTGCAGAACAAATCAGCTGTAAGGCTCCCAGAAGGAGAAAAGCAAAACTCTTAGGCCAATATTAACAAAACTCACCACTCATAATGGAACTTGCCAGAGTATGGTACAGAGAGCAAAAGACGAAAAAGGCAAACGGATCAGACAAATTAATGAAGATTGGGTTCACTGATGACTAACAAATGTCATGATACAGATGCAAACCCTGGCTCAGTAAAGCACTACATTGCCACCTGCCAGAAGCTTGGAAGTTAAACTGGGGGAAGGTTCTTTGCCATCCTGATCTCTTTCTAACCATCTCCTATGAGATCAGACCTTTGTTCTGACTCTGTATGACTATTCCTGTAGAGCACTATTTGCAAAAGCTCCAGGATGAACCAATGTGTGACTGCAGCAGTGGCCTTTAAAGCTCAAGGAAACTTGCAGTAGGCAACTAAGAAAAACAAACATATTTTTAGTGCATTTAAATTCACGATATGGGATCCAAAGCTGAAAACTGTGTGGAAGCAGATATATATATAGAAGATGGATATAAATTTAGTCCCTGTTGCAGATTTAATCATGCCACCTCTGTCAAAAGTAGTATTAAACCGCTGATAAAATGACAGAAATAGACCTGCATGGTGCCCAAAAGAAAACATAGATAGCACCTAAATGTCCTCTCATCTGCCTCCTCAATCCAGAACTAACAACACGCTTTTTTTCTACAGAATATTTTCCTAGAACAAGTGATGGAGAGCTCTTGTCAAAGTTAATAGCTGTCTGTTCCCCTGGTTGCATCCCCTGGGGATCTGAATCTCTAGGGTCTGCATCTCCAAGGAAGCAAAATGTCTCCCTCCTGAATTTCAATGAGTTTGAGCTCTTAATCCCCTTACAGTTTGAAAACCTAGCTAATATGTGTCTGTGCACAGTCAGATCCATACCTAACAGACAACATTCGACAGAGTATTTTTTTCTGACAGAAAATATACTTTGATCAAAGCCAACACAGCTCATGGATTCAGGCTTATGTTGATGAATTTTCTCCTTTGGAAGAAAAGGGGCAGGTGGGATTTTCAGGAAAGCAGTGTCTTCTGTCCCAGCATTTTTGGGAATGGATCCCTCTCTCTGTGTAGAATAAACTTTCTATTTCATACATTTTTAGCATATTAAATAGTAATAAATGTAAAAGAAGAATGAAATATACCTATCTGATCTCAAATACACCCATCTGATTTGAACCAATTGGTTTCCCAGGGTGCTGTTTGTTTACTATTCAGTATGGAAAACATCCAGAAAAGATTCAGAATAATTGGAACAGAAGTTCCAGGTTTGGGTCACTGATTAGCAATACCTACTGGAGCTTGTTAGACAACCTGAATTTTTATAAAAGTTTAAATGTTGAAGGATGCTACAAAAATGCAATGAATATTTTTGCAGACTTCCCCCTTTCTGACCACAGCTGGGGTGTACTTACCGGGCCAGTACAGCAGGGTTGTAACTGCTGGATTGTGCATTCTGAATCCCCCTGGGACGCCCTGAGCCAGGGAGGCTTTTCTTTCCCAAAAGCAAAACCACTTCCCAAAACAAAACTAGTTCCTTGACAGGCACAGGGGCCAGACACAAAACTAGCCACACACGAGGCCCTGCCAGCTCCCACCCTTTTATCTCTCTGAGCATTCGAGAATCTTGGAAAAAACCTGGGCCCCTCCATGTTCACTTTTCTTAGCCCTAAAGCTCAACTTAAGCCTAAGGCTAGTTGTCTTCCTTAACCGAGTGTGGCTGACAAGAAATTGGCTTTCACCAGTATCAAGAGCTGCACTTTTTCTATTTCCACAATCCCAAATAGGCTGATTGCAGGCCCCACCAAGGACAACTGGTATTGAGCCCAGTCCCAAAGCACAGCCTAAAATGCTGGCCAGACTAGAACTGGCAGCAGATCCCAACTCTAAAAGAGCACCTGAACTGGCCCAGGAGCGCAGCCCATCACACTACACGGCAATGCCACCAGTGCTCGGGGTTGGGCTGGGAGGAGGCCCGTTCACAGTGGAGGGAGCCAGTGCCCTGCTGTGTCACTGGAAGCCCAGCTGGCACCTGCAGGCTCAGCACAGGGCACCGACTGGGCTGGCACAGAGAGGAACTACCCCTTCCACATCGTGGGTGGCCCACCTCAGGGCGATCACATTAGAGCTGCCCACCTGAGGAATGCCTGCTTGGCATGTAAATGTGAGGTTTTCATGTGTTGCATTTCAATCAGATTTTGGGTGCTTACATGCATTTGCAATTTAAAAATAGTGAGAAAAGAAAATGAAAGAAAGAACAGATATTATTTTCCATGGTTCTGCTTTGCTTTATAATAACTAGGTACTCTCTTCAGATTTTATGTTTCCATTTCCTCCCTTCTCGAGTCTGGACAGAATTGATAAGTAATGAAGTTCATACTCATATAACAACAGTTCAAGCTACTTTTTTTATGTTGCTTGTCCTCCAATTCTGAGTGCATGTGACATTAACTGTTACCTTGGCGAGAAGTATTCAGCATTTTTTGTGTGCATATGTGTGTGTATAAATAAATTCAACAGAAAAAGTGCTGCACACTTCTTATAAACCTCAGCACATGTAGTAAAACTCCAAATCACACTCCAGCCTTTCCTTTGTAAATCACGTGCTAAGAGGGTCTGTGGGAGTTACCATCGATAGCTGGAGGCATTATGCACAGCACAATCCACCCAGAATTGCTCATGCAATTCCATGAAGGAGATAAGAGGAACCTCGGTCAAATTTTCTCAAAACTCCCTCTATTCTGACATCTTTTAAAGTGATTGGGAAGTTTTTATTTAGGCTTGAAAACAAAGGAAGTGGAGCAGGATGGGGCTGTGACATACACCGCTGGTAAGACAGACACCCTAACAACCTTCACTGCAGCTGGGCTGTTCCTTGCACACCAAAGGGTCAGTTCAGTAGCAAGTCCCACAGCATGCTGTGGGCAAGAATTGTCCAAGCTGATCTCCAAACACCTTAAGAGCAGCAGGGCATGCTGAGGAAACGTAAATGTAATGACCACACTGATTGCCTGGAGGCTTGCTCGCTGGCTGGCACCTTTGTTTCAGTAACGCTGAGACACAGTTAAACATGTAGCTCCCACCACAAACCAAACCAACCACTCTTGCCTGCCCAAAGTGCCCAAAGTCCTCCCCCTCAAAACCTCCCTGCAAAGGGCTGAGAGATGACTTATACTGGACATATCATCACTCTCCACCAGTTTCTGTTGCTACAGAATACAAATGATGCTGAAAATCAAGGAGCAACTGTTGGTTACTGTTTCAGGTAACTGGTTTTGATGGGGAAGAATTTTACATGACCAAGCCTTTGCATTTTCCTAGCACAGTCCCATCCCAACTGAATGTTTCCAGGGACAGGCATCGATAGCTTCTCAGGGCAGCCTGCTCCAGTGTTTCATCACCCCCATCAGAAAAAAAATTTAGTCTGATAAAACACATAGCATGAAGAAGACTTTGTAACTCAACTGACTCAGGAAGATACACCCCAAAAAACAGAAGAAGAAAAACATTCCTCATTCATGGAAAGGAAAACCAAGATGTAGAGAGGTAACTATAAGCATTAAATCAATTTGAACCCCTAGGCGTGTCCCAATTTGGATAACAAGAATGGAAACACCCAGCCATGATGTCCTTATCTCCAAAGGAATTAAGAAATTACAAGGTCATGAGACAAGAGGGAGAGCAGACACCAAATATCCAGCAATTTTAGCATTTTCACAGTGTCTTTAAAACAGACAACAAAGTGCTTTCCAGATAAATTGTGGTGGGCATTCTTTCCACACAGGTAAAGACATGACACTTCCATCCCACCAGAAAAAAGTGCTAGTCTACAAACCAAAAATCTCAGAGCATTTGCCTGCATGACTTATCATGAGTTATTGTCATTCACTGTGGGTGGCAGCAGAGGTTTGGGGAATTCCTGGGAAAAAGAAGTAACTTCATCTCAGAAATGGCTTATCCTGGTTTTAGCCTGCCAAAAAGTGTTTTATAGCATTTGCAAAAAAGGCGCTGCAGGTAACTGACGAAAGGGGAATATTTTCTGCAGCTGCTAAGTAATTAAAGTTCCTGCTATCCATTTTACTAGCTTAGAGGCTTTTAAAGACCACTGCAAAATCCATTTACAATCCAGTAACTTCACTTCTTTGGAAGCTACGAATCACTCTCCTCATTTTCTTTTGACAGGAATAGAAAATGAACAAATAGTCCCTAGAATATCCAGGTATATTTAGATAGCCTACATTCACTTCAGCAGCATGATCTGTGATGGATGTGGTGCTGTGGAGCATGACACAGATCTGTGTGAAGGATGCCATTTAGCAGCAGATAGGCAGTCCAAGTTATTTATGAAAGAACTAGTATTGTTCATTGTTTTGCCTGTAAAAATTATACATATAACTCAGAGTTGGGGTGTGAATAATGAATAAATCAAGATTTTATAGCTTACTCAGTGTGGCTGAGAAAAATAACAAGACTTGTTTAGGCAGAGCAAATAAATGTTTGTGTTCTCCCCATAAATCCCCTGGCTGGTGTGCATGCTGTGGACATCCCTGTGCAGATGTCCTGCTTACAAGACTGTAAAATGACTTGTTGAACCAGGGCATGTATGAAAATTAAACATGCTCCTTTCACTGCCATGTGTAACCAAACTCAGCTGTTCAGTACAGGAATGGCATGAATGCAAAGACTACGGGCGCAGTAAAGCCCCTGCTAGAGATCAGCTCTAGACCACACCAGCACTTTGGCCCCAGGGGCTGATGCAGTCCCTGAATTTTATTCAGGTAAATGTATGACACTGTGACTGCAGGTGGGTCTTCCTATGACCTCTCTTGGGAATGCAGGGATGTGCCTTAAACCATTCTCAAAAGGGAATCCCACAGCACTGCAACTCTCACATTGGACTAAATAATGAGGTACTTACCTTGTTAGGATGTGGGAGATCCAGCTGGCCAGGGCATCTCTCATCCTTTCCCTTCAACTGCTTTATCCAGAGGAAACCCGAGTATCTAGGCAGCCTTACACCAAAGCAGTGCTTGTCCTTAACCTAGAAAACAAGATATGTTTCAATAAATTTTCTATTACAAGAATATTAAATACTCAGCTTTGAAGTAATTTACCTCCAACACACGTGAGACTATCACTCTATTCCCACTTACATTTTCCATCAAATATCTACTCTCTGCCTGGAGAGATTTCTACAATCAATAGTCCTGTATATATGATGGTTCTCAAAATAAGTAGTTTAACCTGGCTAGAGCCCAAAGATTGTCTCTTCATTCTTACTAGCTCTACCTATGAGCACTGTGCTCTCACCATCTCCTCTCCCACTTTCTAGTACTTTATCTCAAAATACGATACTTACTTGCCTTATTTTTTATACAACCTATCAATAAAATAAATCAAGAGAACTACATAACAAGAATCTCAACAATAGATCCTAAGCTGAGGAATGAATAAAATATTTGATAAGAGACTTCCACATCTGCTAACTAAGATTACATGATCCAAAGTTATTGCAGTGAATGTTGAAATATAAATTAAATGACAAAAAAATCCCTTCTCATACTGTGGCTTTAAGATGATTCTATGGTGCTGTCCTGGAGTGACTGTATCATTTCCCCGATACAGTCACCCCAGAACTGGTGCCTTGAAATGGAGATGCTCAAATCCTGTAAGTGTCCTTGGTACAAAAAAAAAAAAAAAAAGTCTGAAAATAAAAATAGCAATGCAGCACCATTTTATAACATATCTTTTTGAAAATGTACACTCCGGTGAGTCTCATGGACAGAAATCCACAGAGATAAGTTAATGTAGTTCAGCACTTGAGGAAATTCAGACAGCAGAAGAATTTCTTTGAGATCCCACATAGACAAAGAATGGGTGAGGGACCATCATGCCAAGAGAAAAAATATTACTTTTCTATTCAGTGAGAACTGACAAGGAGGAAGACTTGGCATGTTTAGGAACAAAAGAAAGCATGGAAAGAATGCTGAGGAAGGAAATAGAAAGTTCTGTTCAAGGGAGAGGAAAAAGTGCAAAGAACATTTTATAATAAAACTATGAAGAGCAGGTTGAGTTCTCAGGCTCAAAGATCTGTTTTAAAAACTGCTGAGTCTTGACTTAAATGGAAATTTAAGAGGAGTTCCTTTCAAAGACTATCAAAGGTGGACCTTACGAGGTTAAGATCCACAAGCACATAGTGGTTTCTCTCTTTTCATCAGCCACACCCCTGAAGATGTGTGCAGAATAAAGCACAGCAGTATTGGTATATATTTAACTAAGTAAAAGGAAAATGCTGAATCCTTTAACCTTGGTACATTCAAACAACGTCAAGATAAGAGCTCAGTGACAATTGCTGTCATTTATTGTTTCCCAAGTAATGGAAGTTAACAATTGGAAAGCTACTGAGTCAAAAAGAACACTTTAAAGAGGGACTTGCAAACACTGCTGCATTATCTTAGCTCAGACAGAATCTTGTTTTTAACCATCTCCCTGTTTCTCTGATAGCATTCATAAACAGATGGACTTCTTCACACTTTTTTTTTCTATGAAAACATCTTTCTTTACAGGCATATTGATCCCTTGGGGAAAATTCTGTGATGCAAATAGGTTTTAGCATTGCTTAGTGAACAGGCCACACAACTGGCACCGACTGTGACACAGGGTTCTGGGACAATGCAAACAGGAAGCTTCGCATGGAGTACTCACCTAGCAAAGACAGCATTTTCCAGTGCACTTAAGTTTTGGTAGACAATTTGAAGCACATACTACAGAGATTTGATTTTCAGAGATCACGCAAGCACCAAATGGTGCCTCAGGAATATGTCTTTTTGCCCCGAGTTTGGCGTTAGTGCTGAAGACCAAACAATATGACGAAAACCCAGCAGAAAAGCACTCTTCTTCACTGACCTAAGCAACATCTTGCTTGTCAGGTGCTTGAGGGAAACCCTGCTACTGTTTGGCTATTGCATTCAGAGATCCTTTAGCCAGGATGTATCCATTGCTGCACTTAGCACAAATGGATGTGCATAGCAATAGAGTTAAATGATTGTACAAGTGTCTAGGGGGCAGTTAATGAGCAGGCATTTTTGTGTGTGAAACTTTTGAATGCTTGGGCTCAAATGCCTCCTAGAGCAGGTGTAAATCATCCCCGCTGAGTACCTGTGCTGTACTGCCAGCTGGGAGCCATCAGCTCTTGAACTGGCATCCCAGATGCAGGGTGAGTGTCTGACAGAAACTGGGCTTGGTATGAGAGCTTCTTGTGAGAACTGAGATTGTTGTGACTGTGTCAGGCTGCAGAAGCCAGACCAGTCACGTTCAGCTGAGGATTGCTCATAGGCACACAGTGACCTGATTTCTCTGATAACGTGTTCAGAGCCTGACCAGATGGCATTGTGAGTGTAAGGTGCTTATCCTGTAGGAAATCTGTCCTTAGCTCCCTTGTGGACCATCAGCCTGAAAATGGGGAATTAAATCCCTCACACTTGAAGATATTCACAGTCAGTACATCTGAAACTCACAAACAAATGTTGGCACAAAGGTTGAATGACAACTTGAACAAATCCATATCCAGATACTGAACTTTTCTAGCAAAGACTCCACCATTGAGACATTGAAGATGAAAGTAATTTTTAGGAATTCCTTCTGTGCTGATAGCCCTGCTCTAAGATAAAAAGACAAAGCATGATGGAACAGTTATGTGTTCAAAACCAAGGTCAATTATCCAACAGCTGGTGTAAGTCTTATAATACTGAAGGCTACTGGGAACCACAGGCATACATGGATTGGAATCAACATCCTTGCTCATGCCATTTAATGTAGCACTAGGGAGCTCTCTTTGCTCCCCATGAGCAATTAAAAAAATGAGTCTGCAGAGCAATTAGCTATATTGGAGATAAGTGCTGACATCTAATAACAACTGGCTAATCTGAGGCAAAAAAAGACTGCAAGTGGGTTTTCCCCTCACCTTCAACCTACAAGAGGAACAATAGAGACAAGCTTTGGATAAATTCTTCTCAGAACAAGCTTCAGTAAAAAGTGTACATGCATCTGACCTGCCTCCACCATCTGACAATATTTTCCTAAAGCTATTCATGAGGGAGTAGTTAGCAATAACTTTGGACAAAACAGAGTCAGGCAGCATGTCTTCAGACTTGATCCAATGAATACTGAAGCCACCATGAGTCTGCTACTCAGTTTTGGCAAGAGTTAGCTGTGTATCTACAACAGGAACTATTTATCCTTCTGCTTTTATATTTCCGCTGAGTTCATTATTCAAGATGACATTGTTCATGGAGGATTTTAGTTTTCCTTGGCAAATGGAATCACAAGAAGGTGCCCCTGTAGGCCACACTTTGGATAAACAGAACTTCTCCAGAGTCAAATCCCAAATTCTTTGAGGCTCTTGCATCAGTTGTGAGCCATACAGTCTAGAGGGCTGAAAAGCCAACACCAAGAGCCCTCATTACAGCTTTTGGGATAATATTTTGTGTAAAGAATACATATTTTTATTTCTTCTACTACCCACTTCAAAAAACAGAGATCCTAAACCTTGCCTCTACACCAACACTCCCTGTCAGCAGGCATCATTTCTCCTGTGCTCCCGACAAGTCACAGTCATAGTGCCAAATAAGACAGACTGGTTTGGTGTTAGCTGGTGGTATTAAGCTGTAAACAAAGTGAGGAGCCACCTGGCTCACTTAATTGACAAGGTCAGACCACGATTCAACATCTGCTCTGTCAGGCATAGAGATACTTCAGAAACATCTTTATTGCAACTTAAGGCCTGTGCAATTTTCTTACTTGACAGCCAAATGCACACAAAAACACAAGATACAAAAAATGTATTTGTCAGCTTGGACAAGACAAATTTACTACTTTGTATAAGCATACAGCTTGCATACTTTGAACAGCCACTGAGCAAACATGTTTCTTCTCTGGTAATACCAGACAAATACATGTAGAAGTGAAAGGAAAACAAAAGGAAGAACAGATGCCTAGAAGAGAAACCATGATCAGATGGTAGCTCTGTTCTACCACATGGGGACATGGCCTGGTACATAAGAGTCAAACTCTGTTGAGGCATTCCTTTCAAGAGGACACAAAACATTCTGATGAAGCAAAAAAAGCATTTGGGCAGCAGTCACAATTCATGCTAAAATAATTTGGAGATTCCTGCTTTAGTCTGTTCAGCCAAGACTAGGACCTCACATAAGTAGCATCTTTAACTTAAGTAGTCCCCTACCAGGGCTTGAGGCCAGTCTGGGAAACTTGCTGAGTAAAAACACTTAAGTGCATTAAATTATGTCCTGCGATCTCTCCAGAGATCTAGAGTATTTATGTAATAATTCTGTTAATGGTCTCCGGGGCGTATACTTTTGTTATGAGAGGGAACATTTTGCCTGAAGGAGGGCTAGAGTTTGGAGCACGCTGTTTAGAGGATGTAAGGCAAAGAAGAAAATAATAAAGCATTTTTCAGATTTAAAAGAAAAGGGCTTAAGCTCACATTAGAGAACAGAATCTTCAAACCTGTTAGCAATGCTTTATACAGAGCTGTAAACACATGGCCATATTTTACAGAGTAAAACCCTACTGCAAACACATTTAATACCAAGAATGCTTTTACATTTACTTGTCATTTATATTCTACAGATTCTTTTTGCAAGCTCCAGAAGACAATAGAAATAAAATGTTGGCCCCTTGACCAGCAACAGCACTGTGAAACACAGTTCCTTCACCAACCTCCTGATTCAGAGGTCTTGCAAGGAGGATTGACAGCTCCTTTATCCTTGATATAAAAATGCTATGCAAGGTCAGCTCTTCAAAAATAGGAAGCTGAGTGTCAGATATACCTTATCTCAAAACCAATATGAAAACAAAGTAATAGCAAGCACACAGAAGACCCAGAAATAGGTTCAAATGCTGAGTACAATAGAAACATTGCCAATAAGAGCAGGATCACAAGTAAGTGCCCATAAACTTGACTCTTGGGGATTGCATTTTCTTGTATGTATTACAACAGACCTCTGACTGTTCTCATTCAACTCCCCCAAACTGTGAAGGGTGCTGAGACCATTTCTATCATGCTGACAATTAGGTGAAGAAAGAGTAGTACTATGAGTACTGAGGGAAAAATTACTATTTGCAATCTGCAATTTGCCCAGCAGCAGCAAAGGTTTCTACTCCTCCTCATATTCACTAGAAGGAAAACTGAATTTATGAACAACCAAGTAATTCAGTTTTAAAGACTCTCCCCCAGGCAGAGAAATAGCAGCATATGCAGAGGACAGTGAGGAAAGGACAGATGATATATGACTGAAGTATCAGAGGGGGCTTCAGTTTCTCTGTTTTTCAGCCCTTTGGTGTTATTCTTCCCATTTATTTCATGCTCCAGTAAGCTTTGTTTATTGAGGTGATCACACAATGTGGGTGTCTTGAAAGAACAGCTGCCTTCTGGCTTCAGAGGAACAGATGAAATCTGATTGGCTTTAATGTCTTTTCAGTATGTTCTTTAATAACCACCTGATGACACTGTTAAGGAAGTTTAAAAACAGGCCACTTTGATTTTAAAGTCGGCTTTAGCCCCCTCAGAAGTCATCTTGAAAAGCTTGCTCGAATCTGGCTCATCACCACTATTGTAACAACCTGCTTATCTCGTTTCTCAGCCCTTTGTAAATGATGAGATTTTAATCGTTTGCTGAAATCTTGTTTCAGTGGAATGCAAGCACCAAGCACAAAGGGTGCAAGAAATATCATCATGTGCCTGGCTATAAGCAAATGCCTTTGTTAATATAAAATAAATCATTCAAAGAAAAGGTTAAATATGCATGTAACTGGTAACTAGAAACAATAGCATCAGCCCTTTACCACCTTTCAGGCAAACTAGGAATGTAAAACCAATGCAATTCAGCCACCTCTTCAACCAGCTCTCCTCATTTCCCCTACTTGAGGAGCTAAATCCCTGTTTGGTGCAGAGGCATATTCAACTGACACAAAGTCTGATGGCAGCCAGACAACTTTGCCTGACTCTTTAGCTGCCAGATTAATACTAACAAAGGTGCTGAGCAAAGGAATGAATAAACGGTACTGAAGCCTTTCCCCAAACAAAAAGCAATATACACTTGTGTCCCGTCTGTGAAAGGAGGGCCCTCAAGCAAATGAAGAACTGTGAGTTGTGCATGTAGGCAGATGCTTTTCATCCTCCTCTCAGTCTGCTCATTTTAGCTGTGGAAGGGGTCCAGAAAGCACTGGGGGGCTTGGCTTAGTACAAGGCTTACAGTATTTCTTTTTTTCCACTGGAATTCTTTTGAAACTTATACCTGTGAAACAAAGATGGAAAAGAGAGAAAATGGAGAGGTTTGTTAAATTGGGAGTGTGGAGAATGCACACAATAATACCTGAAACTCAGCCATGTTTGTATGGGCAGGCCTAGACTAGCAGTGATCTGAAAATAAAAATAGATTTTTTTTTTTCTTTTCATTAGGTTGCTGGAGGTCACTGATTCCTAGCAGCCTATCTTCCCTTTAGTAAGGGTACACAATCACTGAAAGTTTACTGCTGCTGGAAGTTTCCACAGTCAGATGAAGGTATTCATAGACACAGGGACAGTGCTTCTGTCTCTCCAGAGCTCGAATTCTACAATTGACACATTAAACAGTGTCTTCCCCTTACTATTGTCCCATTCGCCTTATTTCTTGGACAGAAGCCATGCACTGACATTGGCTTGAAGCATTTGCCTCCTGGGACTGCAATTGTTTCTGATGGAATGACAACATTCTAGGAAATCAGTGGTTTTGCTTCAAAAGAAGTAGCCAGTATGGTTAAATTAACCCCCTCCTTAAGCCACACTGAGTTGTCCTCCAAGTGGCTTTGCAGCTTCCCCATGGCACATGCCCAGCACAAAGAACAGTGCAGAGTAATGCTGAAAAACAGTCCCTGTGCTTTGCCTGCAGAGCAAGTAACATCCCCCTAGAAAAGACAGCACAAGTCACCCAGAAATCTCATAGCAACAATACAAAACAAAGCCAACATTGTACAATTCCAGTCCAGAACAAAACAGTTTAGCTTTGGGCAGTTGCTGCATTAGACCCAAGCTTTCTCATCTGCCTTCCAGTAAGAGCAGAAACAAACTCAGACCAAGTATTTTCATACAAGCAGATATGAGGAAGTAATTTGCAACAGAATGGTGCACCATATACAGAAGCAAATAAACAGCAATCCCTGACCTAAAAAACGTTTGGCTGCAGGTAAGGACAGGAGATGATTACGGTAAGCATGTTGGAGTGCTCAGAGAGCCAGGGCAGACTCCAACAGGGGACAAGCAAAGATCATAGAATATTATTGTGTTTGCAAGAGAGGAAGGCATTTCAGATTCCCTTTGTAGGAGATCTTTGTGGTGAATTTGCAGGTTTTAATGGAGTGCTTCCTTTGTACTGCTTCCCCTCAGCATACTTTCCATTGCTCTGTGAGACCAGCATCACTGTACTTTGCCCACAGGAAACAGCAACCTGCTTTCAAAGGAACATTGTCTTTGGAAACACTTTTATCAGAGAGATATTTCATGCCTGTGGCATGTAAAAAAGCCTGAAACACCCACTATTTTGTCAGGTAGCAGAAGGTACTCGGATTGAAAAGTAACAGCTGTGCTCATCCCATGAAGTGTCAGTAAGGTGGAAAGGGGACAGGTTCAGGCAGGCAGCAGCACGTGTGATCCAGCTCAGGCAAGGGGTGACAGAAGCCACATCTGTGCCTCTGGCATTGCACTCCCCACGCCTTGGGAGTGGGCTGGGAACTTGCTATTGCTCAAGTCCTCAGTTGCTGCTACACCTGCTGATTAAATGAGGAGCCCCAGACAGCTGTAAACTCCTGACCCACAATAATTCTGCCATTTGCTCACTGCTTCTGGTACCAATGGGACTCTGCCTATAAAACAGAGCCTGTGATTCAGCAAGGAAAGGAAGGATAGGCACCAGTCAAAGGAAAACTGTAGAGTAACATGAGGATTTTCACCTAAGTTATCTAAATACAAAAAGGAATAAAACATTTAAGATATCTTATCAGCTAGAATGAATTTGCTTGGAACTTCAAATTAGTAATTTTATGATTAAAAGATTAGAAATAGGAAATAGACTATTTTAGATCAAATTCTGTATCTTTAGAGTTTAACAGAAGTTATCAGGTAGACCTTTTATTGAATTTAGAAACTCTAAGATTTAAGATGCTGTTATTCTAAAGAACATAACTAATCCTTTTATGCTAAACTTGTTCATGGTGTAGCTTTATTTTCACTGGGGGCTCACTGAAACCAGGGATATTATGGACTTTTACTTGCACAGTCTTTAGACACACATATTTAGGACAAATTCAATCTCAGTTAATTCTTGTTCCCAGACGAGCTGTGAGTTCAAAAATTGGCTTTTTGCAATTTACAGAATCACACTTTGGTTGATCTCTCAAAACATGAAGATGAATGCAGTCACAGACAGACAGTGATGGAATACAGCAAGGCAAAGCCAGGGTAATATTTCACTTTTGCAACCTCTGGAACTACTTTATCACTCAAGAACTACTCATTGATACTCCTTTAAACAGACTAGATCATATTTATCTTGATTGTTTTACACTCCGGCCATTAAATGGATTATCTTTTAATCTTATTGCTTCCCAATGCAAATACTCAGGAAGTTTCCCGAGAAAAAGAGAACAATTTCTCAGTGATACAGCAAAAATAGTATTTACCTGCATAGAAGATTTTGTGAAGTTGGCAGATTGAAAAACCTCAAAGTGCTGTGATTTATCTATAATGATTACCACATTCATGTAATAAAACTGTAAACCTTTTTACCTTTATGCATTTTTTTCTCGAGTGTGGGTACTTTTAAGCAGCAGACTTTTCTGACCTTCCGACCTAAGGGTGAAAAATAATACATTACCAGTGGAGACAGATAATGTAAAACTGTACATATACATTAATTGTGTTAAAGTCCACAGACATTTTCATTAGTGTATTTACCACTGACATCCTTGTATGGAGAGATCTGTAAAACAAAGGATTATCATGACTGATTTTTAAATCTCTGCACAACTTTGTCCCTAGTGTGGAACAACAACTAATTTTCTCTTTTCCATCATTACTTACAGATACATCAGGCAAGTTGTGAAGATTTCTTTGTCCTTTGAAATGTCACATTGGCAGGCAATACAATTATAGTTAAACCACTGAATGAAAATGTAAAAAAACTACCAAGAGGAGAAAAGAGTATCTTTGTGTCCAGATGCACAGGAGTGTAGAATAAATTGCTTTGGATGGCAAAAGCCACTTAATTATTCCCTTCCTACTAGACCTAAATAAATGAGCTGTTGATTGCAGTTGACATAGTATGGGCTGGACACAATAAAGGGAAAAGAAAGGTTGATTCTGGAGCTGAGGTGGAGCAGATAGGACAGAGGTAGATGATTTCTCAACAACAAAATCTATTTCTGGAAATCCCTGAGGCACACTTTACAGTCAAGGCTAGTGATGGTGGCTGAGCTGTCTTGTCACCATAATTTAATTCTGATGTGACAGGTTTAACGTGCAAAGTACACTCATCTTGCACATCCAGACACTTTTACTTTCACATCAGTGCTTACAGATAAGGAGCAGTATCCTTTGCACGCTTCTTCCCCAGTGTCTGACTCATGCAGACCATGCACATCAACCAAAGGGAACACTATTATAGGATCTTGCAGGTGTTCATTTGTGTTTGATATTGCTGACTCCTGGCCTTCCTGGATAGGCTTCTATTATGCTCATGAAGACATCTAGAAATTCTTCAACTCCCTTTGTATTGTTCCTTAAGTTTTCCTCACGGGTCTTGGAAAACCTGAACAAAAAGAAGTAGAAAAGGCAAAGGGAGCAGAAGGACTTCAGGTACCACTGCTCTGCTAAATAATTCTACCACTCAGAACAGACTCCAATAAATGAGAAAACTGGGCAGCTGACTTAGCCAATTAGAAAAACAGCTTCCACATTTCTCCATACTCATATTTACACACAAAGCGATTCTCACAAGGTTTCTAGAAAAATATCAGGCATGGCAAGTCTGCTGTTCCTGACCTTTGAACATTTTGCATATTTGTTTTGCCTTATAGCATACTTATTCTCTACACCTTGTATAAAATACACACTGTGAAAAAATCATGGTAGGTCTCAGTGATTCACAATACTGAAACTCAAATCTGCACTGGTAACTCTACAAGTCTCACCTCTCAATTTAAAAACTCTACTGAACTGTCCTCCTGCAAATGCAGAATGACATCTCCAGAGATGTAGCTATAGACAAACGGAAAATCCTCCGGTTTTAAGACTTTTAACTGCTCTGTGAATTTGGAATACTGCAAAATGGTAGCTAGGCACCACAAGGTAATACAAATGAAGTGGGGAATATCAGTGGTAAAAAACCTCAACCAATGAACCAACAAAAAAACAAAAGAAAAGAAAAGTTCAGACTGATTGAAGGTCAGAAGAGTTCCTCTCAGCTGTTTCACTGTTCTATAAAGAACTTCTCATGTACTCCCATTCTGGTGACCTGACGGATCCCTTGTTTCAAAAGGGTTGAAACTTTTAACACATTTCCTGCTACTGAGAAAATTATATTATTTTCACATTGGGAGATGGCTATCTACTGGAAAAATACAACTGGATTTTTTTTCAGAAGAGCAGGTTTCAGAACACAGATTAATGTAAAAGTTAATCATGCTGTACTACACTCAACAGAGGAAACACTACTGTACAAACCAAAGCACTGATATGCAACCACATTCTGTGGTCTAAGTCCTTTTCTAAGTTCAATCCTCCTTTTCAGTTGTCAAGCTCTCTTTGGTTCATTTAATTAAAATCATCATAGTAAATGAGCATTTTACATCAAAAAAGGAAGGAACAGGAAAAGAGAAAGCTGTGTTAGAAGACTACATATACTGTACCTTCTGCAGAAAAGGCATTGAAGCACAAAAGACAGACAAACAAAAAGCCACAAAGCGCCAGGAGCTTCATCCTTCCAACTAGTCACGAGATGTTTCCAAGGAGGCTGAAGGAGTGTCCTGGTCTCCTCCAGCCCAACCTCACCTTTTTATAAGATAGAGCCACAGGAATGCTATATGCAGAATGGGTGGAGATTTGGCCTTTGTATTGCACTTCCACAGATGAAAAGATAGAGCACTTCCAATTTCGAGAAGCAGTTTACTCAGAATCAGGCAGCTGCACAGAGAGTGTCCTACACAGGAGCAGCTGGCTTGGAGTATTAAAGGGATGCTCCAATGCAGAGTCCTCGTCCTGTGCTTCACAGCAGCCTCTCCAGGGGACCTGGTGTGCTCCTCTGCAGGCTTGGAAAGGCAGAGAGCACAGCTGAACTGAATCTGTATGAACAGTGACTGGGGCCTGAAAAGGCGAACCAAACTCAGGGTGTTTTAATCAAAGCAATTGCCAGGGTGTTGTTAATGTAATTAACAAGACAGCTGGTTAAGCAGCAGATTTCTAAGTTAATAGTAAACTTCTCAGTATCTATTACACCTGGATAATAAAGTTACGGAGATTCCAGCTAACAAGTAAGATTAAGAAGTCATCAAATTCAACATTGTATCAAGGTTCAAAGGGTGTACTTTACAAAAAAGTCCTTCAGAAAGGGATCAACTGGAAAACTGAGTCTCTTAAAAAAGGCAAAAGTTCCAGTTTGTTAGCATCCGATTCTCACAGCTTAATCTGATAAGATTTGGGTCTCAAACACCAGAATATGTTATGAGCTATGTAGCCTTAAAAAGCGGGAGAAGGACCTGCAAGCCACCCAGATTTGGAATTACAGCAGGATAGAAGTCTTCACTCAGGTGAACATATATTGCCCCCACCTCCAATTTCAAAAGTTTCCTATTCCAGGTTTGGGATTTGGCTTGTTTCTTACACTGCATCAGCAGCCTTCCAAATTGGGTCACCCTTTTATCTACCAAATTTAGCCCCAAAGGCTTATTTCTGCAGTCCTACCTAGCAATATCCACATATAGTAAAGATTGCTAATGCCTGACACCTTTTTTGTTTCTCAAGAATGACAGCAAGGTTCAAGGAACAAATCACTAACAGAACTTGCTACAGATAATATTGTTTTCAATGTGCTTCATGAAAGCCCTGTCTCACTATTGGCCCACCTCAGTTATTCAGCCTGTAGTAAGGCTTTAGTTCATACCACTGCTGAGCATCTCAGGAGGGACTCTTCCAGTTTGGTTGATGTAGAGAAAAATGAAGGACAACAGAGCAGCAATGTTGATGATCTCAGGCTTCTTCTGAATATTGAACCACAGGGGCGTGAGCCCTCCTCTTGTACTTTTAAAGTTAACACTTTTGCTGGTTAACACTGAATCAGATAACATAAATCCCAACATAAACTGAGCATGTAAAATGGAGCTGGTCAGCCTACTCACAAAAGGTTGCAGAAGATCTGAAATGTCAGTAAGGCACATGAAATGGTTGGTAGGGGAGTAATTTTTCTGCAACATTCAACCAGTCTGTCTGAGTAGTGGTAGCACTGAAGCAAGTATATCACTTAGTGACTACAGCGTTTTATCTCCATTACTCTTTCTGAGAAAGTTCTAGGCAAGCTTATATACTGGGGACAGTGAATGAACGGCTGTGTGAGGCTCAGTTGCCAGCTGGGATTAAAACACAACAAATACCTGAAGAATTTTTCATGTCTTTTTAGCATTAACTAGAAGCATCACCTTATCTTCTTGTGTGCGCGTGGTAAGAAATAAAAAATGAGTACAGAAGAGAAAAATAGCCTGGAAAGATGGGAGATGACATGCATAACAGAGCTGCATCACATGATGGTTACCGACATTTTCAACTGTGCTCATTTAAACAAAAAAGTGCTGGAATGTTAAATGTACTACAGGTGCTGCCAACACCCACCTCAAAAACCTCCATCTTTCTTCTGAAGTATTTACAACATAATATTGGCAACAGAAGTATTTACAAAGACTTATTTTTCTAAATATACATAACTGCACTGTAACTTTACCAAGCACCCCAAGCAAGAAAACAGCACGTGCTACTTGAATGCTCCACTTGTTTTCTGCGTGGAAGAGGCAGGCTGCTACTTGGTCCCCTATTGCAACAATCCAAGCCTTCCAGCTAGTGTGATGGGAAATGAGGCAAACCTGTACAGTCATCACTGCACACCCAAAAGCCCCAGAGAGGGGTTTGATAGGAACAAGAACAGGTGGCCATTTTTTCAAGGACATGATCTGTTTGAGCATTTGTGCTGGCTTACTGTCAGGCTGCTCTTGAATGCAAACAGAAAACCTGAAAACTTTCTAGAACCAAAATACTGTATGGATTTATCAATAGAACTTATTGGGGTGATGATATTGTAAGCTATTTATTTATTTATTTTTACCATTTATTTTGAGAGGTCTAGTTGCAAACCTTGAGAGATTCTTTTGAGTAGGTATTGGGATCCATGCAATACATCTTGCTTAACAGTTTTGAGAGCAAACATAGCTGAGGAAGATTTTTATTTCTCCTAAACTAAATACTTTCAGAAGAAATGTAGGTGCTTTATATCTTAAATTTCAGATTCAGCTTTTAAGCTGATCAATGCTGTGGTTAGACCCTCTAACTCTTCACGTCCTATTTCAGATGCTTCTGTAAACGTTAATGTTACAGGAAATGTTAAGCAAACTGAAAATGGAAGACTACAAGCAATGCCCTAGCATAATCTTTAGACTTGTCCTGAGATAGAAGTCTTTACCAAATAAGGTTGCAGAACATACCAAACAAGAAGACAGAATTGTGTCAAGGGAGTGGCTGGAGACAGGAGATGGAATAAAAACACAGATTACTAAATGGCCTGTTAATCTGTGCCTTTAGACTCTGTCAGCTGCTAGTTTGTGGCATGATAGTCTTCTTTAAGGAATTAATTTTATGAACTAAGCAGCAACTCTTGTACATCTTTGCAGCTGAAAAAAGGCTGTTGCTGTTTGCCAAGGTGAGCTGGGAAGGAAATTGAGTGCAGAGGTATTTCTCTATCATCCAGGGAAATAAGGGATACATCCTGAGATTGGCATTATGTTCCATTAATACCTGGTGTTCAAAAGCCACAATGGATGTCCCTCAAAATCTGAAAGAAAATAGTTTGTGTTCTTAACGTTAAATTAAGGCATAATCCAGAGTGTCCTTTTCTGCTTGCCAAAAAGAAACTAGATAAACTCTTGAATTTGCAATCTTTATAGAGTTATTATTTCTGGAGGTGGTATGCTAATGTAAGATTCATTAATATTTTTTAAAGGTCATGCCATTCTAAGAAGAATCTGCATTTTGTACATGAAAATTTCTTCTAACCAGGTTGAAGCAGCTGTTTGTGACATAAGGAGAATAAAATAGTTGTAGCAAATGGTCTTGTTAAATATAGAGATAAATGAAACTAACTTTTGAGCTGTGAGAAGGCAGGGAGCATTAGGAACTTTCAGGATACAAAGTTAATTTAATTCAACATAGACAAGTTATGGTGAACCATGTGGTTATCCAGAAGCATGTGCTGGCCTCTGTTGTTGAAGAAGCAAACATCGTGTAGAAACTGAAGGCTGTAGTTGCAGTCACTATATCAGAGGCAGTAATGACAACATCTGGGATATAGTAGCTAACACAGATCGGAATGAAGAGCAAGACTGAGGTTATCATTTCTCCCAGTAGTTTATGGTGAGCTGGTAATTACTTTGAAGACTATCCTGAAACAGGGTTTAAAGCACCTTTGATACAGCTTTTTCAACGAGTGTCCTGCCACTCCTCAGTTTGTGCCCTGCAGGTAAAGCCTCTACAGAGCTGCCAGCTTTGTGTCTGTGAGTCTCGTGTGCTGTTCAGGGTGTCTAAGCCCTTGTGTGTTCACTCCATTCTCTTCACAGGTCACTGTCCTGGATAGCTCTATTAAAGTGGAACTTGCAGCTCTATTTATTTTGTTTGGTTTTAACTTTCCTCCTGCAATCAAAGTGGTGAAGGTGGAACAACAGATGCTTCCCCTTTCCCGTTTTCTTAATGTGTTCTCTAGTTTTTCAAGGCCTTATATGTGGTGAGGTTTATCTGGTCGCTGTAGGCTTCTAAACAGCATACTGAAATGAGGCATGGGTTCAGTCCAAAAACATTTACATTGGGTGTAGTGTTCAGTGTGCTATGCCTGATGGAAACATTTCCTCTGTGGTGTGGCCCAGTCCTCTAGTTCAAGCAAGATGTGATTTGAGAGTCTGTTTTTGACAGCTCACACTCCCATGATGGGGTGTTGAGAGGAGCTGTGTAACCTTCTCATTATGGAGTGTAACCTTCTCATTACAGAGGCAGATCTGTTCCCAGTGCAAGTCACTTCTCCCAAAGTAGGGAAAAAACAGGCATGTAAGCAGGCAAGGTTATCCCTCTTGCCATTTACCATGGCTCTAAAAGATCTGTCCTTGTTTCACTCAGCAATTTTTCTTTGCTTTCTCTTTCAGAATGATGATAGAGGAATATGAAGGCTATCTGCTCTTCTGTACAAACTAACTGGTCTGGTTGCCCAATGCTTAGTTCCAGAAAACTTAGTAAGAGGAAATGAAGTGGTACAATGACAGATGCCTGGGCAGGCATCTCACTCTTCTTCCTGAATAGATAAGGTGTTTACTTCAGCTGGCAAGCCTCCAAAACAGAAAATACTGTGCAGATGTTAGCCCCTAGGGTTTTGGAAAGATTTTGAGATTGTTCTGCATATTCATCTCCTTCTTAAAAATATAGATAAGCCCTGTCTCTGCTATCTGAAAAGTGGTGGTTGCAGAGATAGCAGATTTTGTCCTGAGTGAGTACAGATGCTGTTGCTTGGCCATTGTCACCTCGTTCTGGTTATTCTATACGTTGTAGATATGCTGATAACTTAATGCAACTGAAATTAGTTGATAATAAAGTCCTGAACTAAGGAATTTAGAAGCTAAAGCTCTTTGCATTTCTATAATCTCTATAATGGTAGGAATTTCAACTTTTCTTCTTCCTGTCACCTTCTACAGAGAGACATTTGAGGAGAATGTGCCATCGTTGATTTTGTGTCAGCTTGCTAAAATCCCATGATCCAGTTCACTGGGCACCCTTTCAATGCATTGAAGAGAGTGTGCTCCCCAGAGCATTTATGGTCACCTCAGTTGTATTTATGTGACTGGGAAGGAGTAGAAGACAAAACTCTTCATCACCAGTGCCTTTACTTTCAGGTAGAAGTTTGAGAGAACTCTGCTGAAGCTTTTAAGAGCCAACTTTTGTCTGAATTTATATGCATATGAAACATAAATGATAGAAGAATGAGATTTTTGCATTTCAGCCTAGCTTGTAGTTCTTCTCATCCCTTTGGGACTCAAATATAATTCGCAAACATACACAGAATTTTGTTTTCTTACACTATCTTGTGTTGCCTTACTTTTGCTGTTAAAAATAGCTAGTTTCATACTAGCTAGTTTTCAAGGCTATTGTTCTGTAAACATAGCCATGTTATTGTAGAATTATCTTGTTATTGCATTCCTTTCCCATGGACACAGACCCTTAATGGACATTTCCCTTGACCACTGGAATTGAAGGAGGAAGGATTGAATTCCTCCAATGAATAGTGATTTCTAAAAGTGTATATAAGAATTAAAAGAAGGTGGGTCTTGCCCCCTTCCTTCCTTTCCTCTGAACCTGAACACAGCTGGCTCTGGCTCTTTCTTTCTGCGTCTCCAGCATTCCAGCCGTGATAATCTTGGGTGAGAGGAGGAATCTGATCAGTGACTCTTGCAAGTTCAGAAGTCCTGAAGGAATGCAGTGCCACAATACATGCAGTTCATGTTTGGTTTTATGGTTTGTTTGTTGTTGTTTTTTTTTTTTTTTAAACTGTAGTGTAATTTTTCTTAGAAAAGATGATGATGGAGGAGGATGTATTGCACTGCTTAGGAAGAAAAAAGGGATCCTCATCTCCAGACAGACCATCACTAGAGTCAGGAATAAGGTGAATTGGTAGGGTCAGTAGATGTGCAACATCTTGTGTCCAGTCTAGGTGGGATGATGCAGTGATTTCAGACTTGTATGAGTAAAGGAAGACAAAAGCCATTACCTTGATACAAGTACACCATCACACTGTCTCACAACTGCAGTGGTGCTGAGTTAGGGTCTAGGAAGAAGGCTGGTACTTCTATAGATACCTAGACCACCATGCAACTTATAATAAAAGTGTATCATTACTTTTCATAGAAATTATATTTAATCTTGGATTTTTCAGCTAAAAATTTAATTATACTTTTTCTCTGATACAGGTCAGAAGCTTTGCTTTTTAATTCCCTGTCCCACTGAAATTTTTCGTTAACCAACTTAGCAAGAACACGATGTCATGCTTTCTTTAATGAAACTGAGGTAACTAAAAAAACAGTTTCAGTAATTCTTTTTGGTGTTCTTCACTAGCAAGAAGCAAGAATATGTAATTATGTAATATACTATGTACTTACTACAAGATTGTTCATTCACAAAAACATTACCATCTTCCAGTAAAGGGTTAGTTCCTGTGTCCAAAGGAAATGCCTTTCAGCAGTACCAAAAATTTCTTTTGTATAAGAAATGCCTTACAGCAGTGCTAAAGATTTGTTCGGAAGCTTAATGACGTCTGCAGAACACATCAAAGGTGTCAAAAGTGAGTAAAGGAATTAGCAAAGATGGCATGTCTTTCTGGACCTATTCCTATTCATCCCTGGCAGAGGAGTGGAGGTTAGATCCAAAAGACGTGTTGGGTTTGTGTGAACAAGAGGTTTGTGTTTCAGTAGTGCCAGCTCTGTTACACCTGGAGAGATGGGGTGGGTGAATGCTGGCTGTGCCCAATGTCACACCTTGTGCCAGGAGGACATGTGCCTTTGCAGCAGCTGCCCCTCCAGGGCCAGGTGACAGGTCTGAACAGCCACCCCCAGCACGGCTGCCACAGACTGATCGATTGTTTCCTGTGTTGCAAGAGCCTGCCTCGCTTTCTTACGATGACTAAAGGACACTGAGATGCTTGAATATTGAAATAAAAATCCAGTTCTTACTTAAATACTATGTTGAGGGGTTATTTAAATGTATTCCTCTTTTTTATTTCCAGATGGTCTATTTCAGAATTTGAAGTGAACTTATGGCAACCATTTCTAAATTCCAAGTTTGCTATAAACTGAAGTTCAAGGAAAATTATGCTGCATTACTAAATTATTTTCAGATATTGAAGAGTTAAAAAAACCTTTCTGCTCTTTAATGACAGGAATGGGGGGAACAATCCGTCTTGGGACCAATTCAAGTTGTATAATGACACCAAGCACACTGTGTTACTGGGTTACAGATGAATTATTATATAGGTTTTATGAAGGTGTGTATTACCTGACACCTTTCAGCAGCATTAGAGGTGGGGCAAGCTGGATGAAAATTGCAAACCTAATCACATTAAATATTTTCATAATGTGAGATCTAAATTTCATGTTGGATTCTGCTATGCAAACTTAAAATGTGTCAGTCAGATCTGGCCTTCTTACTTACACTAGCTGACTGTGAAGAAGACTTTCTTAGGAAAATAACTGGTTTATACTCTCAGTAAAATTGAAGTATATTAAATGTTACATAACTACTTATTTAGATAATGATTTAAAATAATTACTTGAAACATCATTAAAATCCTTAGAAACCAGCTATAATCAGTATGAAAGATCAGATATTAATTAAATTGTGGACTAAATATGTTTATGTCTTTAATATTCTTTGGCACACATAACATGGAGTTACTGTAAAAGTTGGGGAATTTTTAGCTAAATTCTATATACGTATGAACGAGTCATGACTGGACCTGCAAAGAATCCCACAGAACTTCACGGTCCTAAGTAGGTGTGCCAGTTGTCATTTGATACACATGTAACTGACAATACAGAAGCACTGACTATAGTGTTGGCTTTAGATTTTCATCCCCCCATCAAATCAAAACTGCCTTAATTAAGATAATTCTTAATTTTTGACTTAAAATTTCAAACATAAAGCAGCAACTCAATTTTTTTTCCTTTTTTGGAGACCATCACTAGGCATCAATAGGAAAATACTGCTAGCACTGATTTCTCATCCAAAGAAGTGAAGTCACACCTTTTCATGTGATTGAGCACAAGTGACGCTGATGTTTCTTCAGGCACTATTTGGCCTGGCTTTCCTCAAAAGGTTATTCGATTTCCCGTTGGTCTCACTTTCCAAGCAAACACCTCCTGTAAGCAGCGTGTTGGTTTCTACACCTCAGTATTTCAAGGAGTGCGGAATCCCTCCCTTGGTTCATAGTCGACCTCTAAAACTGCATCCTCAGAATCTAGACATGAAGTGTTTTGCCCCAGTTTTCTTTCCTAACAGGCACAAATGTTAGCATTTTAAGACAGCTCCCTGTAGAGTTCAGAATTTGAGGACAAGCACACTTCTGTGTTCAGCTACAGTAACAATATGTAGAAATTAAAGGTATCAAACTGCTTAAAAAGATAAAACCCTCTGAACAAGCTACTTACAACCGACATGATCCACAGATTTCTTCCTTCCAAGTACTACAGATGTTCCTCCAGCTGTAATTGTGCCAGGAACTAGATTGTGCCTTGTAATCTTTGGGCACAAAGGAACAGCAACAAGGTTCTTTGCAATTCACTCTTTCTTCCCTCTATTTGAAGAGCTGAAAAATACTACAGTGTATGACAGACATAAAAGCAGCATTGGCTGCAATCAGTGGCCAATAGGTTACACCAACAGAACCACTTCAATCAAGTGTAGCCAGTATCTTCTAACTGGGAAACACCCCCAAAAAAGTGCTAGCCAGTGAAACTGAGAATTATCTTTGCATATTTTTTACAGAGGAATATGTACTCTCTTACAAAGGAAATTGTAATCATAACCAAAAAATACTTATAGTACTCTTCACCAAGTTGTTAGTGCAGGGATACTGAAATATTTCCGTTAACACAGGGAAAGGGAGAGTAGTCACCTTGTGAGGCTAGAATTTTATTGTTTGTAGGTCAATACATAAATGTAACACCAGAAACTGAAAATCTGAGCTGTTGACATTAGGTCAAAATTTTCTTGGCCCAAGAACTCACCTTTTATTCCAACATAAGCAATAGAGTTTGTAAAGTATAAATTTCTTTCTGTGAAATCAATTTCACTGTTAGGGAACATTTCTTTTACACCAAGTTTATCATACCAATTTGGAGACAACTTAAACAGACTAAAGCACACAGAAGTATGGTAAATTATGATCCTGGGGTTTACACCATCCACCCTCAATTCATAATTTCTGTGCCAATTGTACAAGCTTCCAAAAGAAGAGCACTAAGAGCTCCTCTGAAGGACAGACCTTCATTTGCAGGACAGAAATTCAGTCACCAGAAGAAAAACACAGCTATATTGCCATCCAACAATTTAATAAATCTAGTATCAAAATAACCTAGCTATTGTAGCCAGTCAACATTAAAGCAAGGAATTCTCTTGTGTACTCCAGAAATAGACTGAAGTTCACATGGGACAAAGCCTGCATAGGTTCCACATCTTGTCTCCTTTATACTTTTTGGTCACCTAACCTGTCAAATCCAAAGCATTTCTGACAACTGCTTAAACCTCTCAGAAATTTTTGCCCAGGTCAAAGTCATTATTGCATTTAGTGCCATATGCAGTTTATTTGGTTCTTCTGAAGATGTCACTGAAATAAAATTTATGCTATCTTAACTGAAAATTGATGCATCTAAGCAGCATTTCATGAAACAACTTGTGTCCCTATCTGCATACGGGATACCAGTTCAGAAATTACTTCCTTTACTATGCAACAACAGTAAAAAAAAAAAAAAAAAAAAAAAAAAAAAAGAAAGAGTTGAACTGCCATCAAATCCATGAAAAAGCAGGTATGACTATTTTACTCATATATTAACTATTTACTCATATATACTAATTAAAAATAATTTACTTTCCCAAAATAAAGTACAATTAGAGGCAGTTCAGACTATTTTCAATACAGAGCTGGAAAGTGTTTGAAGAAACTAAGACTTAATCACATTGCACTGAAACAATATGCTGAAATGCTTTAAAATTCTCACTTGGAGCAATACTGCTTTAATAATGAATTTTTATTTAATATGTGCACTAGGTAGGCTGTCAGACAGTCGCAGAGATGAGTCTCTGTTTACTTTTTCCTGCCACCTCCACCACCTGCAAGCATGGTGGCCACCCGAATGAAGATGTTCAGTGTATCAGTGTAGATACCCATGCACCTAGGAGACAAGAAATCAGAGTTAATATTGTTCAGCAGAAATAGTATTATTTGGTGTTTCACACCATTATACTTCATTTTAAGAGCCTGCATGAAGCATCTGTAACAAACCCCAACTACGATGACTGTCCTCTGTGCTTTGTATGTCAAAGGACACCTGTATTTTTGTTCTACCACCTCTGTAGGAAGAAGTCCTACCAGAGAGCACACTGTTGTCATACAGAAGCCTCTGTTTTTATATTGCACTTTGACCTATTTATTTCCAAGAGTTTGGAAGAAGGTCAGTATTATTCTACTTTAATTAGAAGAAAACAGAACCAAGGAGGTAAGAATTCACCTAAGATCAGACAGACATTTACAAGAAAGTTACCTGATAGTCAGAGTTGGTCTTTACTGAGTCAATCCTTCCTTCCCTATCTCACCATTGCAGTTTTTTTATTTAGTAATAAAGATTAATAAATATTAAATGACTACGGGAAGATTAACATTTTTTGTCTCAACTGATACCGACAGTTATTTTCAGAAAGCAGCAATAAATTCTCCCAGCAATGGTTTACAAAACAAAAATACTTTTTAGAATGTACTGCTGGAGGCATGTGACACCACCCATTCAATTCTGTTTCTCACAATTCAGACAGCTGATTTCAGTTCTAACTTCAGCAGCTCTCTTCTCATTGTTATTTTCAAACCTTCAGATTCTTCCCGTTTCACAGCAATACACTTTTGAACAATAAACCAGAGGCTATTTTTAAAGCACACTTCAATAAACTCGAGGCCAATTCTCGCACAGACACGGGGAGCTGTGGTCAGACGGGACACTCACGCGTTGATGGGGTCGTATCTGGTGACGCCGTAGTAGGGCAGGGTCTCTGCCCGCTTGACCACGAGCTGTGTGTCATAGAGCAGGAACATGCCAAAGAGCACCAGCCCGCCGTACACCGCCACCGAGTACAGCCCCGCGCCGAAGGCAGACGTAGGAGGCAGGAACATGGATCCTGCAGAGGAATGTACAGCACTGTTAGAGGAAACCAACTGCATCTGCTACTCTGGGTTGGGTCAAGCTTCAGGCACTGCAGCACACGTTTTACAGTAAGCATTCAGTTCTCAGTTTGTGGTGTGTTTTTGATACCAAGAGCTTTAACACACACACTGAGGATGTCACGTATACTACCTGATCCAGTAATTTTGAACACCCTAAGGAACTGTGTACTTTCCTTCAGGTGAAAGTACTTCTCTCCCTATGATTACCACAATGCCTAAAAATGCATGAAGGAAAACAAGAGAACTAAGATGACATTTACTGCCTTCCCTACTCCCTGGCAGTAACTAAAAATACAAGCCAGCACTATCAGCTGTTTGTCAGACTAACATCTGCCAGAACCATAACTTCACACTTGTTTTCAAGAACAAATAGAGTATTTTCTGCTGTGCTAGACTTGCAGGGGCTATATTTAAGGCAAATCTGGACTGGACAGACCAGCCTGCAACTACCTGTGAGCTGCACCTTAGTAGCTGAAGTTTATAACCTACTTTATATGACAGCACTAAAACAGCATCTTACCAACTGAAGAAGCAATAACAAAGCCTAAGCCTATGCCAAGTGGTCCTCCCATGTTCAGGAATTTTTCACTTGGAGCACACATGGCCACAGTGGAGAGCCCCCCAACGATTCCAGCGGTGTACCAGGCAGCTCTGATCAGCAGGGGACCACCCAAGAAGGCCAGAGGAGCCACCACTGCACCCATGACACCTTGGAAAAGGATAACAAAACACATGTAAGATGTAGAACAGCACATGTCAAACCCACCATGTTTTTTATCTCCACTCAGATGACATGGCTCAAACTAATCCATGCACGACAAAATACCAATGCACTCGATTGTGCTCTTATCTAAAAGGGAGCACAATAAATTAGCAACCTTAAATTTCACGATGTACTTTTATCTAGCTCTAGAGTACTTTGGGGAGCTGGTCTTGGAAAAAAACAACTCGAAACAAAAAACAAATTGGAAAAAAACAACCAAGTACTGACTGGTTCAAAACACAGTGTTAAGGAAAGATACTTAGCAAGGACTAATCAATTATATAAAAGCATTAAGAACATGCATCAGTGAAAAGCAAGACAGATTTCTGATACAACAATTAGTTAGGCAAGTAAGTCAGATTTTTTGCTAGAGTCTTGTAGGAAATGTCTATCTAGTCTATTAATATCATATTAGGTTGTTTAACTTAATAATAATCACTACAGTAAACATAATTTCTTCTTGGCAGACATGTTAGCTCTGGAGAAGTGAATATGATTCCAGTGCCCAACATCCACTTGTCTTTTCTGAACTATAAAATATTTCTGGCAAAACAGTTTTGAAAAAATGAGAGCCATTGTTATTTGAAATAGGTATCATTAGTGAAAAACTGATGTGTACTCACAGCTGAAATACCTGATGGACACACATCTCAGAAGTAAATTAATATTAAAATCTCTTTTTTTCTAGTGAGGTTGCCAAATACTTTCTATCCTGGACAGCTGGAGAATGGTTAGTGTAGGCAAGAGCGCTTACAGAAGCTGTGGTGTTAGCAAGCAGTGACAAAACCAAAACAGCTAAGAAACCAATTAGTTCTATCCAATATGGAGTATATACATACCTCAAGTTTAACTTGAGCATGACTTTTAGAAGATTATGAAAAACACTAGAGTTCTGTTAAGGACACTTAAGACATCTTTCCCTGACATTCAGGAGTTCTTGCTGATCTCTGAAAAATCTCACCTCTCCTACAGCAATATGTAAAAATTTCCTTTAAAGCCTAAGCTTTGTTAAAGTAAGAATCTCATCACACTGAAGCACACACATTCCTACAACAAACACTAAAATCACATACCTGAATGCATCATCCATGCTGCATGTTTAGCTACTGGACTATTTTCATAGGATATGGACCTGACCAACACTCCAGCACCAATCATAGCTGCAAAAGTCGCACCAATTGCCTGAAGAAACAGCATTACAGAGCTCGAGTTAGCACACAGACATATGGTCTGTGTTCTAATCTCCTAGTCTAAAAGTCAACACTGCAATTCTGAAAACAGCAATCTAATTAATAGTTGGAGTATTTATCAATTTCACTCCTGTAAGGTTCAGGCAATTTTTTACAGATCTTAACTTGCAGTAATTTTCATTTTATTTTTACTCAGTTTTCTAGAAATCCAAATTTAACAGTTAAGTTGGTAACAATCTCTTCGTTTTGTAAAGTAAGAGAAGGAAAACACATGGTTCTGCCCCTTAGTCTAATTCTCAGTAAGGTACCTGAAATGTGTTAGCCTTCCTTTGTTGCCTTAGGTTTTAACCCTTATATTTTTCAAATCCTGCACTGTCTGGTGTATGCTTTATATCTCGCTGGTTGCTGTTCTCTATAGACATAACAGTGCCACTCTGTGCTTACCCTTCAAGGACATTTAGGCTGCCCAGACCCACGCATCTAAGGGGGAGGTGGGGGGGTGGCTGGAAGCGAGCGAGGGGGAAATTGTAAAGTTTTAATTGGTAAATCTATGCTGATATGCGAATGGACCAAACCTATAAAAGTGTAGAAAACTCGTGACTCGTCGTCCATTTTGGGTGATGCCCCAAGGAGGGGGCTTTGTCTGCCCTAAATGTACCTTTGAAGGCCCTTCAAATAAATACCCACCTTTTATTCCCTTACTCCTGCTCGGCCTCAGTTTTTGGGCTAGCCTTTTAGGCAACACCTTCTTTTCCTGTATATTTCTCCACTCAAAGCCCAGTTTACAGGCTTTTACTACCAACCATTTTTTCAACCTCACTGCCTGTTCTTACGGATGATTCCAAGCAGAATCATCAGCATCTACCAAACTGGTCAGAAGTGAACAAATTTCATCACCGAGGATGTGTTATTAAATTAATCTCCCTAAGTTATGGAGGTGTTGGCATTTAACTGTTACTGTTTCACTCCACTTAACACGCTGAATATGTACTAAGCCTACCAGTGTTGCTGCACCCTTGGCAAACAGGAGACAGCTTCCAAAGAGCTACACAGGAGAGCTCAGGGAGGAGTAAGAACGCATTGGGACCTAAGTTTCCATTTACAGATAGCAACAGAAACAGTGCCATTAGCTTTAGGTAGATTCCTTCTTTAGGTAGAAACTTCTAAGAGGTTCTTACTTACAGCTGGTAAGGAGAGCATAGCACTTTTTTCCTCATGTAGTTAGTCTTTGACAAACTATCAAAGCATTATAGAAAATAATTATCAGCACGTGATTAGAACCACCAAATCTTACATCACAAAATATCATCAGGATACCTGAATAATCTTTATGGATTAGGACACTAATGCAGGTTAAGTTTTGCCTTATGTTCCACCAAGTAGTTTACATTTCTCTATTTTTTTTATATCAACCATTACATTTGGGGGCATTTCTCAGAAAATACTTTTATATTTATAACAAGCTTACCAGCCAGGAGCCCTTTGTCATTAGGTTCATGAGAGCTGGAGATCTGCTCACTGCTGCAGCAGACAGAGCTGTCATGCCAATGCTCCCCGCAAAGTACATGTATGTAGACTGAATTCTGTCCTTCACATACTGTGGCCAAATACTGAAAAATAAGCAGTGAAACACAGCTCTGCAGTTACCAGGTTCAGAAAGGAGAGCAATTAAAAACACAATCAAGCTGCTAAATTCATTCTTAGCTATGGATATAAGGGAGGCTTCATAATACTGATGTAGTCTAGCAACTTCTGCAACAAGTTTACAAAGGGGAGCGAATTTGTAAATCTCGCTGGTATAATCTAATGTTAACTCAGTAGAAATACTGTAAATCACAAATAATGCTAACTATAATTCAGTCCTAAGGAGGAAGCATCCATGGAAAACAGAATAACAAATGTTTTTGATTACAGAAAAGTAGAGAATGGTGTGTAGATAAAACAAAATGGTTTCAGGAAGAAGGTCTACAGCACATGTACTGGGCACTAAGCTGCCTGCTGAACAGCTCACAAATTGCTGAGTCACAGCGCACATGATTATCTGACACCAAAGGACACAAACGTCATTTTGAGAGCTCTAACAATAGCAACAGACCTAGACATGAATGAGTTTCTGCAGTATCATTTGCTCACACTACAGATAGAAAACTTTCCCTGCTAACACTAGACTTAAACATAGTGCACATGTATTTTCTCATTTCACTCTTTTGACCCATTACTTCAAGGCTCGTGGAGAAAAAAATTAGACACAGCTCTAACTATGACAAACTTCTCATAGACACAACTAGCACACATTCAGTATAAATGCAGACAGCCACTTCCAAATACAAATGCAAAGTAAAGGAAATTGCTTCCAACACACATTTCTCCCAAGCCCATGTTTATTATCACCCATCTTTTAAGTGTAACTAACTATACAGTTTTGCCATCAGTCAGATTTTTTTTAACCAAAAAGTGATTAACCGAAGTTTTAAGAACATGTTTATTAGATCAAAGCTTATGTCAAGATACCGTGTTTAATAGAGACTCTTCTTCCAACAGCTGTATCAAATTTTAATGAACAGTCTCATAGTAACACAAGAAACCTGCTCTTAGTAATATGTTTTTCAGAAGACCACCCTTCTTAAGTTATCTGCAGCAACCCTCGTAAAACAAGCTTATCTGCTCCTCACAAATTTCAGATTTAGCAAAACAAACTCACTCAGGTTACTACCCATGTAAGCGTGAATAATTCTGATTTTGTTTTAAAAACCTGCAGAGACTTAAGTGGGGGCTTTCTATTCAGAGCTTAGAAAAGCATAAGCTGAGCGTGCACTGGGTGATAGCAGCCAAAGAAGAGACAGATAAAGAGCAGAGATCTGCTTAATGTACACTTTAATTAAAAACGTAAACCATCCTACTTACGCAGCCCTTTCAATAGCTCCAATCTCACTGGACATGCCCATTCCATAGTAACAGAGGGCTCCCAGGCCAACAGCAGCCCCTCCAGCAACAATAAACTTCCCCAGTCGATCAGCTGTATAAAGAAATAAAAAATACACATTCATGAATGCTTTTTATTGGATAGCTAACAACATCCACATGTCAATTTTGCTGTATCTGCAACAGCTGATCCACGTCAGTCTTCTTTCTTAAAGCTCCACTAATTTCAAGTCAGTGCATTACTAATTTCAACAGTTTGAAGGAAACATATTCCTTTGAGAAGTTTTAAGTTAAGGTTCACAGGTGCTCAGTATTTAAGCAGAGCTACTCTACCTTTAAGTGCAGTTTCTGCAGATGGTTCAAATGCTGCTTCTTTCACTTCCTGGCCAAGTTTTCCACGCCTTACACCCGTTCTGACTCTGGTGGCATAACTCTGTTAGATTCAGAAATAACATAAGAAAAATTTGATGAAATAAAATAAAAGACATTCTTTTCAACTTACTCGCTACACTTAAAGTTGTTACATAACGCCTTATTAATCTGTGCTTACCTCCCAAACATACAAAACAACTGTGCTCAAGGTAAACAAGTGAACATGAAAGTTTAGGAGCCTTTGTGAAAAATATTCACATATTCTAGAAGTGCAGAATCAATGCTGTGAATTCCAGAAGCTTAAGTTTCCACACTGCATTTCTTCTACTCTAGCCACAAAGTACTACACACTGCCACAAGCCTTTCCGATAAATGTAAAAGCATAATCTTTACTTCTTCGTTTTGTGGAAAAAAAAAAAAATCTTGCTTTCTATGTTAAAGCATTCTTCATGTAAACATGTTACTGTAAAAAATATTATTGCACAAGACTTAAAGTTTACAGACACTAAAGCTGGAAAAGCAGCATGAATTCTTTTCTTTCGACTTGAACTTTGATTTACAGAACTAACCTTGAATAAAGGACTAGAAATTGAAGAATTTTAAGGCTGACAAACTCTAGGTAATCATAGTATGCTGCTCAAAGTCTCAGGAAGTTGCAAGAGCAACACAGAATTAACTCATATTTAACATTAAAATCAACTTTTGAGGATTTCTGACTATTTTTTACAGGAACTTTTAAATTAAAATTGCATCTGAGCAACCAAGGACTCACACCAAGCTGTGAGATTAACACTAAAACACAAAATCTACAAGCACTGCTCTCATCAGCCATCAAAGCACTACAATTCAGGAGGTTTACCAGAGCCCTTCAGTTTTGTTGTGTACAGCAGCCAATGAAATCCAGCTGAATGCTAGAAAACTTACAATGCACCTACAAACTTAGAATGTTTAAGAGGAGAACACAAAGGAGGTGAAGAATTTGCCACTGGCACTTTCACCAAAAAGAGCAACAACAGTCCCTAACAGCTGTGAGTTGCATGTCTGCAACATCTTCTCTTAATGAAGAACAAGCAGTGTCTCAGGGCAAGGAGAGTCTGGTTTTTAGAATTGCTGGTTAGGCCTGTGATTGTCCTGCTATAGCTCAGAAATTGCTCTAACCCGGGCTATATGTTTAAACACATGTTTGGCCTAAAATAATTGAAAAAAAAATATTTATTTTAATACTTTAACTTGGGAACAGGGAGACAGGACAAGAATTTCTGTTCCTTCTACCTTATGTAGTAAGGCCTGTCCATCTCTAACTACCTCTTTAAGGTATTTTTCCCATTAATTTCAAGAGAGAAGTCAGTCACTGGAATAGAAGATATCACTTCAATTACTCTAAAAACCCTGTGTTTTGACTGAGCAACATTCTTCCTTCAGTAAACTAGAGCAGTAAACAGGCAAAAGGCTCATGATCATTCAAAGCAGGTACTCTCTGCAAAGTCATTCTTTTGGCAACACCCTCAATCCTTTAAAATACGAGTAGTCAGAGCCAAAAGAGTTTTCTTACCTGGTTAGGCTGCCACAGCCTGTATGCTTTTATATTGGAGCTCCTCAAGGCTGGGGAAGCCTGAGTAATGGTGGGGCGGATAGCCTGGCATGGCACTGCCCTCAGGCACACCAGCCTGGCAGCCAGCATGGTCGCTGAGATAACTTAATACACCGTGTTCCTAAAAATGCACAAGAAAATATATTTTATTGCTTTGTTACATGGTTTTCAGACAAAGTACACTTACTGCTTATTCCCAACTACAATAAAAGTAGCAAAAAATCCCAAACAAGTCTGTAGCAAAACCAGTATTATCACTAAAGTACTGTAATAGGAGGTAGAACCTCCTTAAATACACAGTTTAACTCCATTTTACCTGTACTTGTCTCCCAATTCCATCAGAAACGGCTCATAATTTACTCAACAAGAGGAGGACATATCACTTTTCATACACATAAAATTAAATCAGGACCCTTTCTGTTCTTACATTTGAGTTACTTTGACAACTAACCTTCATTTTGGGACATAATGCAGCTGTACAAATAAATATTCAAAGAGACACTCCAAATTTACTTAAGCTCCATTTAAGTATAAGTACAAATTAGTAAACAGTACAGCATATGTGGTGGAAAATTTTAGAGAAACGTTAAGCTATCCTTTAAAGAACTGGTTAGCCTTTTGGGCACAGCATTCAGTCAAGGTCACAGCACAGAACACAGGTTCAGGTCATCCTGGGCAGTTTTGACCAGAGAACAGTGACACCACTCATGGCTAAAACGACAGCACCCGCAGAACCAGCCTGTGTAGCATGAGAACTGCCAGCTCACTGCCACCAATGGTGCACGATGGACAAAAAACCCCAGGGCCTTGGAGGCACACGTACTTTCATTGCAATAACGCACAACTTCTGACATCACAAGACACCCCAACCACCAGTGCCTTTTTTCAAACGCCTGCCCATACCTTATGTGTGCAGTGTTCAATATAACCTAAGAGAAAAGAGAAAGTTGCCACGGGTAAGGAATAAGCAGGCACAGCACTGGACGGGTCGCATTAACCACAGAGAAGTGGCACAGGAAACATAATCCTGCTACTAGGAAGTCATCTTGCTCCGCAGCGCAGTTATGAAATCCTGCTTTTTTAAGTGGAAGTACTTTATGAGGTACATCCTGATTGTGCCGCTGAACGCAGCTCTTCCAACGGGTGACACGGCCTGCAGGAACTTACAAGGCCAACACGGGAATTTTAACCTTTTTTTTTTTTCCTTTCTGGTATTTAGAGCAAGCTAACTTCAAGCGCTGTATCGAGAACAAGAAGGGCAGAGTGCCGAGAACTAAAAACAGAACAACATTCCCACACACTACCTGGCCACACCGTAACGTAGCACGCGGAAACCCCTCCCAGCCGCGCCAGGGCGGCGGCCGGTGCCCCCCTGAGCCTGGGCCGTGCCGAGGGCCCTCTCCCGCTTTCGGCCCACGCCCTTCCCCCGCCCCGCGGGTCCGGTCCCGGTCCCGCAGGGTGGCCGCACCTGCCCGCACGGTCCCCGGCGGCTCCGGCGCGCTCGGCCCCC
>VZRZ01000888.1:0-247136 GCA_013398175.1 Climacteris rufus | reverse complement strand
AGTCCGGGGCGCGCCCGGCCGGGAGCGGCCGCTCAGTGGCGCGGGAATAGGGGGTTATTAATGCGAGAGGAACACAGGACTGTATCAGTGTGATAGGAATAAATGAACCTTCTGTGAGCGTGACGTTAAAGTGCCAGCCCGCTGATGGTGCTCGGGCTCAGCTCACGGCCCCTGCCCCTTCTGCCGCTCGCTGCCTGTGAATTCAAGTCCTGCCCTTGGCAGCGTGTCAGAAAGCTCAGGACCCTTGCATTTCCTTCCCCTTACACAGCAGTCCAGAAGTGGGAGGTAGAGCTGCCCCTCTGTTAACCTCTGTGGGAGTTACACCTCTCTTCCGTGTGGATATAGTACGTGCTCCGAGGCTGGTGCTCATGTGCCAAATAAGCACAAAATACAGTGTTGGGTACATAAATTACAGAAATGGGTGCTGCCAGCTCTAATCCCAGCCTCGCACGGGCACTCCACAGCCCTTCCAGGGGCTAAACATTCCCCTTCGGGCTAAACTAGTTCTCTACTGACAGCTTCCTTCCAGCCTCGCTCCAAATGGAGCTCTGAGATTTTTTCCAAGCTTAACCCTAATCCTAAAATGAGCTTTAGGAAAGACAGAGCAGCACTTCCCTGGACTATCAATTCTTCAGGGAAATTTTGCTTTGGGAGTCCCTTTCCATCTCCACTCCACCCACAGCTCTGAAGTTTATTTCAGCCTTAAGGATACATATGGGCATGGTTCTTCACTGCCAAGTAAAACAGACTCTGAGAGTCTTGAGCAGGATCAAAGACAAATATAATTAAAAAAAGGAAAGTGTTGAATATTGAATTAAGTCCAGAAATAGAATGAGAGTTGCAGATACGCTTTTGAGAATTGTGAGATTAGCCTTTCTGTATCTTGGAACCCCTTGTTTAAACTATAAGAAAGGAAATACAGTGACCTGTTAGTTCAAAATGAAAGTCAGATAAGAGAGGTCAGATATGGAAGAGGTCTGAAAGTGCAGCAGCACATAAGATCTTGAAGAAGAATTTGAATTAGAAGAATGAAGCAGAAGAATATGACAGAAGGGTGGAAATTCCAGGAGAGGGGGCCAGATCTAATGGGTTTTGAGGTCTGATTCTCACTTACTCTGACACTTGTTTGCTTTCTGTTAGAGTAAGTGAAAATCCAGAGCTTTGGTGACTATTGCTCTGAGGTCTCCTACAATGCATGAAAGAAAAGTTAGTTTCAGGCCATGAATACGTTGTTTATTTAGAGACTTGTAGTGCTTATTTCAGAGTTTGTAACACTCTATAATTGTTAGGTACTAAAGGATTCATTATAATAATTAATATTTAAATTTATAATTAAGTTATTAATAGTAATAATTTATGCAAGGAATCAAACTTATCTCTTTTACTACAGCATATAATCATGTAAAGAACTCTCCTGAGACTTTCAAATAAGATACTCAACCCAGCTTTTCTCCAACTTGTTTCTTAAATAGATAATTTTGTCAGAAGCAATTCAAATCTACACAGGGCCCACCCTGCAGCAAACTCAGCTGTTGAAGCTTTCTCACAGAAATTTGCCTGCTGAGAGATGCTTCTTTTCTACTAGATGGTGAACACCTGTAAATGCTCTAGCTGGCCAAATCCATGTGTGAGCAGGTCAACAGTGGCCTCTTAAGTGCTGAGGAGTTTTTCTCAGGAAGGAGCAGGTTGGATCCCATCTGCTGGTGCCACGGAGCCTCTCTTCCCTGTGCCACCCGGGAATGCTGCAGAGCTGTCGAGCAGCCGGCTGTGCTTTAGCAGCTCGTGCTGACAAGAGCACAGATAACAGCGTGGCAGTGAGAGGGCAGCCACATGCACACATGAAACCTGGCTTTTTAACTCCCATGCACTGTTCCTTCATGGGATCATGTTCAAGTGCACTGTGCATCCACCACCTGGGTCCAGTGCTGTTTAGCACCTTTGCTAGTGACCTGCACGATGGGACAGAGGTGCCCTCAGGTTTGCAGATGATACAAAACTGAAGGGGTGGGTGCTACACCAGGAGGTTGTGCTGCCATCCAGAGGGAAGTCGACTGGCCAGAGAAATGGGCAATCAGGAATGTCATGCACTTCAGGAAAAGGAAGTGCAAGGCCCAGCACTTGGGGAGGAACAGCCCCATCCGCCAGCACAGGTGGAGATGTCCAGGTGCAGAGTAGAAAGATCTGGGCACACTGGACAGAGTCCACAAAGGGCCACAGGGGTGATTAACTAACAAGGACAGGCTGAGAAAGGTGGGGCTGCTCCTTCTCAAGAAGAGAGGGCTGAGAGGACTTTGTCAAGGTGATGGCAGGTAGTAAAGGAGAGGGAGACAGATTCTTCTCAGTGATTGCCAGTGACAGGAAAATAGGCAATGGACCTAAACTGAAATACAAGACATTTTGTTTACATGTAAGAATTTTTAAATTTTTTTTTTTCTATTTAATATAAGAGTGATTGAACAGTGGGAGAGGTTGCTCAGAGCTTTGTGGAGTCCTTCTATGGAGATTTTCAAAAGCTGACTGGACACAGTCCTAAGCAACCTGCTTGTGCAGGAGGTTTGGCCTGCATGATCTCAGAGGTCCCTGCCAACCTATTCTATGAGTCTATGAAGTATTGATGATTCCTGAAGGATCTGAAACACTTGGTTTTCTGGCATGAAAACCATATGATATGCACCAATAAGAGATGTTTGAAAAACAGTAAACATTGTCTCCAAGCAGTATGTAAAAAAAAAGTTACTTTCAAAGCAACAAAACTAATAATAATAAAAAAGAAACCTCACAAAGATTCTGTCTTTTGAAAAGAGGTGAACAGTTCCTCAGTAATCAAAAGTATAAATCGGAAAACTTGTATTGACATAAACATTTCTGACAATTTTGTTTTTCAATAGGCCCCATTTTCAACATGTTTTGCATTTGTTGGAAATCTTACATTTCTCTAGACAGGATCAAATATGTTTGATATTTAAGGGTCAATGTCTAATTAGAAATTCTGCAAGATCAGAAAATGCCATTGTGAAGGGACTTGAGTCTCCTGAAGGGAAGTGTGAAGTCAGGTCCCAAGCCCTGCCTCTCTCCCAAGGAACCAGGTGAGGAGCAGCCCTTGTTCACCTGCTTCCCAGCGCTGCTAGTTCCCAGCAGTGAAATTCCCCACAAATGGCTGATGCCAGGGCTTAAGGAATGGTGGTCTCCAGCTGCCATGCCAACGGGAAAGCTGATCTGACTGCCATACTCCAAGAGACCAGTCCAAGCTCTGCTCCCCAACTCGTGTATGAGACACATAATGTATTTTCAAAAAATAAAGCCAGCCTATTCTTAGAGTTAATAGTTTCTGCAGGGATTTTGTTACCTTGCCCTGAATGCGAGGATCATGAGTAATGCAGCATCTTCCAGGAGATGCCATGAGGCCTTGCCAACCACCTGAAATGGGTCAGCAAAACCACACTCACATACAGCCCTCTGCAATCCTGCAAAGCCATGGGAGCTATAACAAGCCCATTATTGTTCTAATAAATAGGGTCAATGTCAATTTCGGAGCTGAAGCTTTTAACTTGGCAGCTCTGGCACCCTCCTGCAAGAAAAACATTTCGGTTGTTCTTGTGACTGTGTTCATCAGCAGGAAATAAATAAATCTGTGCTTAGCACCATTTCTCCTTGGGGTAAACTTTGCCATTGAAGTTTTCAAATTAGAGCTGAAGAAAAATATTTTGAAGATTTTCTGGCTGTGCTGACTCTAGCACTCCACATATCTCCCAGCAGATTACAGGGGACTTTTGGACTTAATCTGTTCCTGCTATTGATATGACAAATGCATATTCATTAAGCAACATGTTCTTACTTTAGATTAGATATCATTAAACACTGCAGTGTGGAGGGAATCTGGGGAGACAGTACTGATGACTTTCTCAAAGCCTGGAAAGAAAAAATGCCATTAAATAGATTATTACTTTACCATGGAAGAATAACTCCTTCCATGCAGAAATTTGGACAGCAGGAGCAGGCTGGGATGTGCCAGAAGTGAAGCAGCATCCATATTTTCTACAGTGTGATAATTTTCAGGATCTTGGATTATTTGGCCAGATCTCAAAACATTTCAGACAGTAGCCTCATTCCAGTGGTACTGAACTGTGCTGACTCTGAGGTGTCTTCCCTCCTTTCTGTTACAAAGTTTGCACCTTATTAGTTTTAAAAAAGCATTGCACTGAAATTTGTACTGCAGCTTGTATATTTTGAGAACTTACATACATATTTACACTAAGCCAAAGTAATTTCAGTCTGGAATTGGAGAAGGTTTGTCTGTGTTTGTGAGAAAATTCCCTACGCACTGTCATAACAAGCACCAGCTATAAGGAATTTCACATGTTTTATCTGTCTTGCTAAAATAAAATGAATCCATCATGACAGACACTTCTGGTATCAAAAAATGCCTGCTGGGCTGTTTAAGGGATGGCTGGACTTTTCTGTGTGTAAAAAATATTGTTTTGAGCACAGCAAAAATAGCCTATAGTTACCATAGACAGTTTAAAAATTAATTTATATATATACACATTTGTTTTAAAAAAATCATTTAAGACTAGAAAACAAACAATATATTTGTTTGCAATCTCTGCAACAGCCTGAAAAATAACAATAAATACATCTCAAAGAATAAAAATATCAACTGTTTTAAATGTATGTTTTCATACTGCTAGAGGTGTTCTGCTGTTGTCAGTACTTTTTGTGACAAAGCACTCTGAGCACACATTCAAGTTTGCTCTGCAAGCACTCTGCAAACTTCAAGCTTGAAACAGAAAAACTCTTTCAGGTAGAATGTATGGAAACCTGCGTGTCATGGAGTAGCTTTATGGGGGAAAAAGGTTCTGTTGAGGTTTTCTTCAGTCATACAGTGTTTCTCTTCTTGGGCGTACTAAAGAAAGGAGCATCCTATCAAGCTATGTTGGTAAAGGAGTTTATGCTCTTCAAAGTCCTAAGGGGGAAAAATAGTCTGAACAGCCAGAGCTACTGAAAAATTGCTGCACCCAGTTTTTTTGATCATTCATATTTAGGCTCTATTTCTAGTTTTTCTATTTTCTGAGAAGAAACATCACCCAGGTTGTATTTTACCTTTTTTGTAGGTTTGCTTGTCTGTGGCCATATCAATAATCCTGATGAATTTGTGCCTCTAATCTGCATCTGCTTCCTTAGGGAAGAGGCACAGCTACCTTTGCCTTATTAGCAGTACCCCCTTGTTTGACATAGCACCCCCATTTCCTCTTACTCTGTGTCTTTTCCCAGCAAGTGTCCAGCTGGCCTTTTCTTACCACTTGTGACATTCCCCCAGGCTTCCCCTTGGTCACAATTCCAACACTCTTCTGTCTTCTTCCAAGCCTGCTACATTTTATCATTGCTTTCTCTCTGACCTTCATCAATCCCTCCCCCTTTCTGCACTGTCCCCCCTTTCCCATATCAGCTGGGATTCATTCTGGCATTGACAGTTTGTAGCTTTTTAAACAAGTGGTTTTTTTGCCCTGTCAAATGTTAATGCTAAACTTTATCAACTAGTAAAATAAAATTCCAAAATCAGAAGCTTGATATCAAGACCTATCTTTTCCATTTTTATATTTTGTGTCTCCTTTGGAAAATGGAGCATTCATTTCTATTCCCAAATTTAACCAGGGTTAAAGTACATGAAGGTAAATAAACTTGGATGTCAAATCACCAGTTCAGTAAATCGATTAAGCTTGTGAGTAACTATTGAGTAATGGTCTCCTGTATTTAACTTAGAGTAGATGCTCAGAACTTGTTTCTTTAGTTACTCAGGAGAAGAGCAGAGCTTTGGTTTCTCAAGTGCTCAGAGATAAATAAAGATGAGTGCTTTGGTGAACAAGGACCTGACATTGTTAGGTTATAAATGAATACAAAAGATAGAACATTTTGTTCACTCAAGATTCTATTTGAATAAACTGTACATAAAAGGACATTTCTCTTTCTTGAGCCCTGTTTTAGAGGCTATAGCATGAATTATTTATTTACATCAGACAATAAAAAAAGCTAAAACAGTTTGAAAAGATTTTTCAATGAAAGAGTGAAATCTACATTTACAGCCTCTTGACCTCCAAGAAATTGCCATTCATTTTGTTTAAATACAACAAATACTCATTTTCCTAAATGCCTGTGAACTCTATGCTGCAGCAAAAAAAAAATGACCCAGGGCTTTTTCTGAAATTGCTGTTTGTGCTTTCTAATTACTTTGAACATGCAGAGCACTGTTCTTCTGCAACTTCTTGGGAAAAAAAAACCAACCCTATTTGAAATTCAGTAAGCTTTGATTTAAAGTGATTGGTTTCCACCTGGATGGAGTGAAATTTTCTTCTTGCAAAGTTTATTAGTACATTAGAAGATGCAAATTAATTCATAATTCTTTCAGCTAATTCTCTTGGGAACAATTATACAAGGAAATTATTAATGTACAAGAAAACAACAGTTAAAAATCTCAAAGGGCAACAGAGGTGTGGAATATATGAAAACATTTAGACTTAGCTAATAGCAGAACTCAGTTATAATAATAACAGTTCATAAACCAATTCTAATTTTTCTTTATTTGTAAACTGAGAGCAGCCACATGGTGCAGACAAGGAATCAAAGACTGGCAAAAGGAATTTACAGTCAAAGGCTGTGTTCTCAGTGAAGTGCTGAGAAAACACAGTGTGAAGAGTTGAACAGATGCTACCAGGGCTTCAAGGGATCACTGCCAAAGGTGAGGTGTCAGTGAGCTCACCTCTGCCCATGTCTGCCTGCACCATCCTGTGGTCATTGCATACAAGGCTCTCATTCAGTGTGAGCCTCAGCACTTTGAGAAACAAGCCCCATACTCTTCATCTGGATAATGTAAACCTCCCAGGATTCAAGTAACATTTGATCACAAAAGAGTAAACAGATTTACTCTTTAGGCTTCTTTGATCCACCTACTTTTTCTCCTTCTAGGTAAGGTGTTAAACAACTCAGCTACTTTCCATTTTTCTTTTCATAATTTATCCAGCATGCTTTTAGTATTACATATCTGATGAAAATTTCAAATATTTTTACAATCAGTCATAACACAGTCTTATCACCAGATGCCTGTAATCTGACTCTGGGCTATCTGCTTCCAGCATTCCCTGACATATGGCTATCAGTGAGAAGACTGAGAGGGAAACACATGCTCTCAAAATATTATAAAACAAGCACCACTACTGAGAGAAGTTTGCCCATAAAACATGGGCATTATCTTGTCCTACAGAACTTGCCCTTTTATAACTTTCAGCACAGCCACATAAACATAACAGACATAGATCAAACCTCTGCTGACATAGCTTAATACACTGGGGCAAGAGAGGCATCACATGAATGGAGAACAAGGTTACATTATGGAGATGCAGGAGTAAAATAGCTTGTATTGGACTTGCCCACATATGCCTTTCTCTACAGATTTTAAGGAGTACTGCTTACAAATGAAAAATGTTTACATTTGGAAAAATCGGATGCTGTACAAATATTTCTCTCAGTTTTCAGAATAGCGTAAGAACTGAAATAATAAAAATGTAAATAACATCATTTGACAAAAAAAAATACTTAAGAAGAGTGGACACAGTACTGTTATACATACAAATCACTCAGACAGAACCCCCGGTTCTAAATACAGCAATATTTAATGAATTTTCTAGGGACAGTAGGCCACTTCTAAAACACCCTCCCTCAAAAAAATTCCTGAATTCCAAAGCAAAGACTTTGTTTTGATGATGCATATAAAGGAAAAGATAAGTTTCTACATGTTAAAAAATGGAACTGTTGAAACACTGGTCGAATTCCTGTTCTGTCCTGCTTTTGCAGTTGTCTGACTCCATGAATGTATTTCCTTTTGCCAAGCGAAAATAAGGTTCCAGGGAACAATTCTATCTCACACTTCAGCTAAAACTACTGAGAGAAATCAATGATTATTACCTATCTAATGACATCATTCTGTATATTTAGAAGAACATATGGACTTAGTGGAAAAATTATTCATTTAAAATCCTTATGCAACTCAAATTCCACTAGCCTCTTTTAGCTATTTTGTTCTCTGCTGGTTTCTGCTAGAGACCAAAATCCCCATGAACTGTGGGAGAAAGAGGTGTCAAAGAATCAGAGGAACATTTCTGAGTGAGAATACTGACAAGAGGCCTTTATGGTTAAACAGTTTTCAAATGAAAATGTAATTCTATTAAAATGCCAAACCAATTTTTTTTTCCTGAGGTCAAAAAAATAACAGCTATTTTTGCCCTTAAAAAAACAAACAAAGCCACAATATAGATAACTCTGGAGAAAGGATAATGTCGTATGAAGAAGTCTCTGATATGCAGGGGGCAATAAGAGGGTGAGGCCGGAGCAAGATTTTTATTAATTTTCATCCTATAAGACTTTGCTTCAGGCTGTGAAATGTGAAGCAAGCTGATGGCATCAATTTGATTGGGAAGGGTAATGTACCTATGTGAGAAAGCTGTGATTTAACTTAACTTGGGATGGCATTTCTGTAACTTTAAGGACAAAATGGACAGAGATATTCCATGTCACCATTGAAGTGATTTCTTGTAAGGCCAGCACCAAGGTTCAGTGGCTGAGATCCTTCAGTTGGTGCCTCTGTGATATGCTTCTTTGGCAGCAAACCAACAATGTCAGCCTAGCATAAATGTAAGTGCCAGACCCATTTTTTCCCTTTGAAGTGCACAATCTTAAAGGATCAGGGCAAAGCCCTGGAGAAAACAATATTCAAGTTAAATATCATCATTGTTCTCCAGAAATTACTTTAGTAGCTATTCTAATTAATCATGGTCATTCCCTATCAGTATAGGCAGCAGACAGAGAAAAGAAGTGTCACATAAGGACAGTCTTTCAGAAGGAGTTTTCCCTCTTTAGACACAAGCATAGAGGCTTGAGTTAACATACAAACTCAGAAGGCTGCAGATAAAAAAGGTGAGAGCTCCTCTAAATATCGGGCTCTGGTTTGGTTACTGTATTTTTGGGATTTGGCCCTTAGCATTGTAGTCATTCAGAAACTAGCTGCTGATTACCACCAAAGTAAAGTCTGTGATATAAATGCATTAAACTATGAGACACTGAAAGAAATCACTGCGGAAATGCAGGAATGCCTCATTGATCCAGCAAATTCACTTAGGCCACTGAAGTGTTCCCATCCCCCTTATCAAAGCATTGCTCATCTGCCAGAGGTGGCCAAGCGAGACATACCTCAGGTGGTGCAGTTTCCTTCCCAGTAACTAGAGAGCAAATGAGCTGAAATTTTGAATCTCAGCATGAAAAATAATCTTTTCTTAGAAATGAATATTGTTTAAGCTGTGATGAGAAATGAGAACAAGTGGTGAGCAAGTGCCATTAAAACACCTTGGTTTAGTTTTAAAGATATTTATGGCAAGCCTTACTTATTGCTAAATGATGGAGAACAGTTATAATCTGTTATAGTTAATTTACAACTACATAAGTAAAAATGTGGTAAGAGCAGCATACTTGTTAAATTAAAGCTCACTTAATGATTACACAGCACTTGGGAATAACATCCAGTTAAAAGTAAGCAGTAATGGATGTTTTCTAAAGAATCATTCGTTGTGGGAAAATAAGACAACCAAAGCCCTTTACATTTTTGCTCATAACTAAAAGATACAAAATGCCAGAAAGTAGACAAGGAGACATTTCTTCTCTTAGTGAATACTGGAGTACTTACTAGACCTGATACAACTACCATGAGAAGGTCATTGGCTCTGATTCTCCGCCCTGTTACAGTGGGTTGCATTGAAGTCAGTACTATTATCTTGCTGTATCACTCTTACAACACACTGAAAAAAATCAGATAAAATCCTGGTTTGGATACTACCTATTATTTACCCTCTTTGTAATTTTTTTCTTGTCACCACAGTATCTGAAAATGTGATTATTAAATCAATCGTAATAACAAAATCCCAAGACTCAGAGAAAAGCGAGTATTTTCCTCTCATGGGAGTGATGACTTTAGCTGAATCAGAGTTATTTTTTGGGTAGGGAGTAACCTTGTGTCCTTGTTTAACCCCAGCCAAGCTCCACGCAGCCACTCACTCTACTTCCCCACCAGCAGGGTCAGGGAGACAATCAGAAGGGGAAAAGATGGAAAACTCACAGGTTGAGATAATGACAGTTTAATAGGGAAAGCAAAAGCCATGCCAGCAAAGAGAGAAAAGCCAAGGAATTAATTTAACACTCCTGTGGGCAAGCAGATAATCACCTATCCCCAAGGAAGCAGGGTGCCATCACACCCAGTGGTTACTTAGGAAGGCAAACTCCATCACTTCAAACATCTGCCCATTTCTCCTTCTTTACTGAGCATGATACCAACCCAATCATTCATAAGTGTGAATGTGGCTATACCTTCATTTATCTTCAACAAAATGTGGCATTTTTGCATTGAGTACTTTTGTGAAAGAACTTGATTTACAAAAAAAAATAAAATATATATATATATGTATAAATCTTAAACCTGAAAAGCCACAACAGCAATCCCAATATATGAATTTTAGATTTTTTTTTTGGTCACTATTTTTCCATAAGGAAGCTTTATAAAAGCATTGCTTTTGTAGTTCAGGGGCCATGTTGTGGCCATCCCACATAACAGCAGGAATGGCTGGCAGTGGTTCAAAGCTTGGTCCCCTCTGTCTGGCTCTGCTAGAACCTGCTGTAGGATACCTTTGTGCTAAGATGAGGAAAAGGATAATTTGGGACTAGCAACCCTTCATGTGCTAGCATAGGAGAAAAAGTACTACCAGCTGCAGAACTTCCTGCACTGTGTTTGGGCATGGCAGAATAGCTCCACAGTAGAGGCACCATGGAGGACAGGGGTGAGTTTCCATCATGGATGACAAGCCAGCTGAGTTATCCCAACTCAGAGCTATAAACCAATGCTTCCTTTCTGTCACTGGCTGTCAGAAACTCCTGCACATCTGAGCTCCAAATGGAGCAATGGCAATATGTGAAATGGATCTTCATTCACTGTGTACATCGATATCTCTGGTATTGATGGTGATGCTACAGCATCAGATAATTATTTTTCTTTTTATACACATGCTGTAATTGTGTGCTCTTGGCCAAGGATGTATTCACTCCTTTTTTAATGATGCTCCATCATAATAGGTAGCACATGGGATCTTAATGAAGACCAGATACAGTATTGTCTTTGTCTCATAAGAAATTTAAAGTAGACCTTTTTGTAGTTTGTAGTATGATCACTAAGAAGGCTGGAATTAGTGAAATTACTATATGATTAAGAGAAAAGCATTCTAGCCTTTTCTACTCATTAACAAAGGAAGACTGTATGTAGAGAAGATTGATTAAAAGTTTATGTTTCTTTTCATGCAGACACCATAGGTAAGGACCCTGAAAAATACTCAGCCACTGATCAAAATGAGAGCTGCCAAAAGTCGTGAAATTGTCTTGTGGAGAGAAAAACCTTTCATCCATGATAAATCATTAATACTGAAAACACGCAGTGGTTTTTCAAACAAGAGTTTTTAATAGTGTCTGCTTATGCAGGACCCACGCAAATCTGTGTTTCAAAAAACCACTTTTAATTGCAGAATTTTCTCCTCAGGTATTGTGGGTATATTCTGCCTGTGTTTGTTATATTCTGAAATCCTTTGAATTCAGTGTAGACTTCTGCATTGAAGATGAGGCCCAAGGAAGACAGAGCCCCTTATTCTCCTGTCTCGTGTCCTGTGACATTTTACTTACACATAACTTGAAGTGGATAGAGCTTTCTTGATTATATAAAGGGGGCTATGTTTATTGGGTTTACAAGTAGAAAGTCAGTCTCAGCTGTAACTGTGGAGTAAATAAAACCTCCACATAATAATGCCGCTATGTAATTTATTAATCTAAAATGTTCCAACTTACTACAGATACCTGTAAAATCATATTGGTAAATGTACAGGCTCTGAAGGGCCTGTTAGTTAGAAAAGCAGCAGAAGCTGCTGCCCATGAAGACTTAACATAACTAGATAATGTGCTTAATAGTATTTATTCATAAAAGGCAGGCTCTGCTGTACAGTTGGGGTCTTACAAATAATTTAGCACACATCCAGGAAAGTTGAGATATCCTAGTAGAAAAAAAAAACTAAACCAAACAAACATGCAAGAAATTGAGATAAATAGCGCCCGTATTTTTGAACATGAAGCAAATGCCAACATGCAACTTTTATATAGGCTATCTATCTCCAGGACCTCACAGTGTAATTTGGAGTAATTTTACAGAACACCGTTGGTCAGCAATAAGGATCCTGATTGAATAACACTGAGAAACTCACTGGAAGGTGGGGAGTTACTAAAGGAACCCAAAGGAACTGGAAGCTGCTGAACATCAAGGACAACTGGTTTTATCTGCTTCTTTTTGCTGCCTCTGTCTCACTGTCTCACCACAGTAAAAATGGGATTTAGTGAGAGCTCCTTTTAACATGAACAGAAATAGTTGATTGTAAAAACAAACGCAATGAAATATTCAGTAATAAAATGGTCAAGTCACTAAATAATGCATCCAGCTGCCTCTAGTGCTTGACCTTTGCAAAATTCCTTGGAGGTGAAGTGCAAAATATTTTTTTTCCTGATGGTATATTCCTGGGGAAACACTGCTATGAGAACTCTGTATTTCACAAAGAAAGCAGTTCATTTTTTAGCTTTAATTATGCATGTTCTTCAGTGGGTGGCCTTCTTCCTTCTTAGGAGGCACGGAATCAATACCCTGGCACAGTGCTAATGGGCACTGTGCTACTTGAGGTGCCATCTTTCAGAAGAAAGACTGAAAGCAAGGTCTCATCTCTTTTTGATTTTCCTGGCTCTCATGGCATTTTTTTCCCTTTTTTTTTTTTTTTTTAATAATAAAGGTGTTAGCATCAGTGCCTTGGCCACAGTCCAAGTTGGGTAATTACATTCTGTCTCCCTAAATTTTGCTTTGTGCAGTTTTAATTTAATATGGTGCCTTCTCTTCCTGCCCTAAGTTGTTTTGTGTCATTGCTGGGCACTATTAAATAACCTCCATATTTCCCCTGAGACAGCTGCATTTAAGCTGTGGGTAAGGCATAGCCTGCACATGAATTTTGTGAACCGTTCCCAGAGAAGCAAACACAAGCTCACTTGCAATTATTACATGCCAATATTTACCTGGACAAACTCCAGCTTCTCTGCTCCCCTCCAGTAGTTTACTTTCATTTGGAATTTAACTACCCAAATGAAAACAGCAGCTGTAGGGAACACTGTCCCTTCTCAAGAGGTCACAAGGCTCATGCTTGGGAGGACATTTTCAGCAGGCAGAGTAGTTTTATGCTCTGTACAAGAAGATAAGCTGCTATAAGCAACCTTCCTATAAAACCTGTGGTATTTAGCCACGAGCTGTAGAGGTATGTTGGGCAGGGTTATCCTGTCTCAGTTCTGTGGCTGCTTTCCCATTTCGTCCCTTTTGGAGGGTCAGTGTGTTGTTCAAGGGCAACTGAAGGGGTCCATGAGCCTCCTCCTGCTCAGCATTGTGGTGGTGCTTCCCCCCTGCTTTCCGGGCCACACTGCGATCTGAGAAGTGCTCGTTAGACCTCAGCCTAAACACTCGTTCATAACAATTCTCCATGCACACAGGGCACCCCTCCAACCACATTCAAACAGGCTGTCTGTGAGGCTGGAGGTGATGTTAATGCCAGGACATCTCTGCATTTAGTTTACAAAGTGACCTTCTTGATGGTCTTAATTGTACCTACATTGAGCAGGCTGAAGTTCAGTACTGAGACTCTGAGAAAATCCAAAAGTAGCACTGAAAGGCATGGCTACAATCAGCTATAGCAGGTAGGTAGGGCTGGTGCCCTGGGACTGCTGAGCGAGGCTGGAGCTGAGAGAGCTCCTCATAACAAGCAATGCAGTGCAAGCTCTGCCATGGACACAGAGAGCTGGCCCTGCAGCTCCCACAAGCACTGACGAGAGACCTTCCCTACAGCAAGGAGCTGCAGGCCCGTGCCTGAGGCACCCCAGAGCACCAGGGACCAGATGGTGCTGGGCCTTGCTCTGGGCAGCTCCTGCCAAGAATAATTCTATAGAATAGCTTTGTTGGCTGAAGAGGCTGTAAGAAAACCCAGAGTTGCCTGGGAAGGGCTCTGGATTGGAACACCCAGGAACCAGGAGAACCAGTCTGCTTTTGGGGTCACATGGAGAGGGGAAAGTCCAAGTCCTCCTTGAAATGGTTTGAGAGAGGCACTGTCAGTGGTCATGGTGCAGCTGTTGGGAGCTAGAACTCCAGGGCAAGTGCTCCATGTGCTGTTGCCTGTGCTGCCCTCAAATACTGCTTATTGAATACTTCTAGAAAACACTGTTCCAGCATCTAGATGTAAAAGCATCCAGGAGACATCTATATGAAACACAGTTAATCCAGAGAAACAAAAGGCATCAATCTAACATGATTTTTCATTGACACAAAGCCCATTGCGTGTAGACACTGCTGCTCAGGACTGAAGTCAGTCAGGTAGGCATTAATGCCATGAGTTTTTCCAAATGTAGGTGCTTTTAGGAGCTGTAAGAGCTTGGGGAGGATCATGTTACAACAAAAAGCAGGAGTGATCTTATGGCACAAGTCCTTCTGAGGGTGTAAATCAAGGTAGGCAGGTTTTCGTCAGCTTGATTGAAAAGTAGGTTTAAAACAAGAATATAAAACTTCAGATGCAAGCTGTGTAACCAGAACCATCCAAAACAGGCTTATGGCTAGAGCTTATTAAATATTTTTAAATTAAAGTATTTGAAGTCTTAACTTGAAAAATAAAACCATAAGAGCAAAACTCTATTGCTATAAATCAGCAAGACTCCACTGATTTTCCAATTTACTGTATTTGAGTAATCTTAACGATGTATTATCTCACTTGGCTTTAAAACATTGCCAGAACTGCAGGCTCTGAGGCTTTTTATACTGATAGTATTGTTGCTCTTGCTTCCATTTTTTTTTTTTTAAATACTGCATGCTTTTCTTATTTAAAGCTATTCAACCTTTTTTTCCTGCTATCCAAAGACATTTTGTATGTAACAAAACCAACAATTTGGACCCAAAATCACCACCATCTGCTTATTTATAGCATGATCCAACAGTAAAGGGAGTCTCTATTAAACCCTTAATGGGAGTCATATGACTGTGCAGTGAACTTGGTTTTCATTTTCCTGGTAAAAGGGATACTATTTCTTTACTGGTCCATATGATTATTTTGTGATGTTCTGCAACAAGAATATTAAAAGAATCTTAATTTCTTGAGACCCACCCCCTTCAGCCAATTGTGGCTGTTGCTTTCTCAGGTATGTAGTGTGTGTCTGGTCCTGGCATGCCACTAGGTGCCAGAATTAAATGTCCTTATGGATTTGTTTTTATTTGTGCAGTGTCTGGGGGGGAAGGTAAGCTGATAAGTATGTTGCTTTTCAATATGCTGAGCTATCCTTGGTGTGACCCTCAGAAAAAAAACCCCAAACAACAAACACCAAAACCGAAATCCCGCAGTACCAGGGTTTTAGTGAGGCAACAAAACCAAATGGCTGAAGAAAAAATGAAGCCAGTCATTGCTGGTAGAAAGTAGAGATTAAATAATTGAAGAAACCTGCCTCACTTCAGTATCAGCACCAAGAAAAGACTCAAATAGATTTTAAACATGCATGAAGTTTCTCATAAACTATGATCCTGAGGGACTCTGACAGTAAAAAAATCCCTTCCTTCAAAGGAAGTAAGTAGGAAAGAGCAAAGTTGTTGACATCCTACTTGGGGTGAATCATTTTTCCTCTAATTAGAATACATATCAATTGCAGTCAGCACAAAGACAGACTTGTGCTGCTCCCAGAGTTCACTTCTGACCCTTAACATGCAGTGTGTGGAGGTAGGAAGTTTTTGTTTTATGTTTTTTATAATCTCATTGTTGCAGTCAAAAGTATCCCAACACACTTTTGCAGGCAGAGCTTATTGTACTACAAAGATATATTTTTTTTTCTACCTTAGACACAAAAGATATTTTATTGGTTTTCATTAAGATGTATGGAAAGTGCTCCAAGTTCATGACGCAAAACTGATATTATATGCCATATACCACAGATAAAATTCCTAGAGTTTACTCTTTCAGCTTTATATACACAGTTATACTAAAGGGTAAATTATGAAAAACTAGGTCATTAACATGTATAGTGGTAACTTTTTAATACAGTTACATGCTTACATGCCTCACAGACACGTGTTCTGTCCATAATTGTTCAGGTTTGTAGTTATGAGATCCTGCACTGCTTATCCTACTTGCCACTAGGGCTTTATTCCTGCTTGGCACACAAGAGCAGGGATTTGTATATCCAAATTACACGTCTACAAAACAAGTATCTGTATCTGAACTCCCTGGCTAGGTTCTCCCTTCAGCCACAGAAAGAAATAGCCATTTCTAGATTTACCTCCTCCTAGAGTAGAAATTGAACAAGCACAGGTAGCTTGTGTTGCAGCAATAGCTACTTTTATCTTTTGACTATGGGAGAGTGGGCTTCACTAGCTCTGAGAGACACATCCAACCTTCAGCCTCTACCTGAGCTCTGCAGCACTTAGAAAATACTGGCACCCAGCCACTGCTCTTTGTAGGGCATGTTAAATACAGCTTCTCTCTAGCTCTGTATAAAACTATTGTGTATGAAGGCAAATAGTGGTATCTCAGTACAAATGAGGAGGAAACCAGGCAAATCTATACGAAACATGACACATGCTCCAGAAAGAAGATACACCACCTTACATCACTCAGGTGGTGGGCACTTTACAAAGAGACCATGTGTAAACCAATTTGAGTGAAATCCTGATTCAACTGAAATCAAACAAATCGTGCAATCCTCATTAGGCTCAGGACTTCAGCCTTTTTCTGAAGAAATGGCACATTTCTAATAAAACTACCACAAAGGAAAGAACTCTGACTCTGGGGTGCACTTTCAAGGAATGTCAAGAAGCTTAAGCCCATCTCAATGAGCTTACTGATTTTGATATTCAGCCCACAGAATGTATCAGGGACCACAGATTGAGGCAAATCAGAGCCCCGGTCTTGGGCTCTCAGAAGGATGATAAGTTTGAATCCTCCAGTGACAAAAGAGCTGCAAGCAGCTCTCCCTTCCATCTCTGTAATGCAGTGAGAGAAAATAAGTCATTATTTTGGCACTACCTCCCAGGGAAAGCATTAGATGCTTTTTTATTGAGATGACATTTTTCAAGCCTATCCATAGTGTTCCTGCTCTGGCCACAAATCAGTGGCTGCTTATGAGCATTTAGACAATTCTGCCAAATCTAATAATCACCAGTGGTGATGGGCAGCACAAAAGAAAAATCAGATTGTGTGATTTTAGCCAGACAGCTAATTCTGAGCTCCACAACAGTCAGCAGGAAGAACTTTTAAGTGGTGTGTGTGTGAATGCAAATGTCAAAGATACCTGATCTGTGTGCAAACTGTAGCCTGACACACAAAAGAATGTATGACCTTTAACTCCATGAAATACCTGTCAGCCAGCTGTGCTAGGGAAAAATCTGCATGCAGTGCCTGTGATATGTTGATTTCCTTTTCAGGTCATCCAGGGTTTGTATCTTTTATTCTAAATGTTAGAAAATGAAACTACTACAGCCACAGCACTCATGTAAAAGCAACATATCTCATATGAGTGATACAGATAACAACACCTTTCATCAAAAGATCCCAGGGGTAATATGCATCTTATTCACAATAGTTCCAGTCCAGTAACAAATTCTTGCTTGAATTTGTACACAAGCTGCTCCACTGAAATCTAATCATATGTGTAAGCCCTCTCAGAATGAGGGACTAGCACTGAACAAGAATTATGTTTGTCTTTGCTGATAACAAGACTCTCTGTTGGGTGAAATACGAAAAGAAACCCTGTTAACTGTTTGACTTCCTTGAAAAATTTTGGATGCCAGACCCAGGTTTTGTCCAAAGCAAAAGAACTATCATCCTACTCTGTCTGAAAATATTTAATATCTGCAGATATTTGATGAAAGAAGATACGCAGGATTTTCTGCATCTGAGAAGCTGAATATTCTTCTGGGAAAGTCTGAGCTTTTAAGTGAACTTCTCAACTGGATGACTAATGCTTTAGCAAAGCCAGAAACAAAACCCCAGAATACAAATGAGGCAGAAGAATGGGAGAAAGAATGTATGATGTCCTGAGAGACCCCAATTTTATACATCATACCCAGGGACCCCAGAGACAGAAAACTACCTAACATGCCACAATCAAATTCAATAACCCCACCTTCCTCCACACTATTTTACTAACCTGCTGCGTTTCAATATCTGTACAGGTGAATCCAGAAGCAAAAGAGAACCTTTTATTTTATTAAAGACTAGCTGCTCTTGTAAACCTACAAAAAATGAAAAAGTTTTCACTGTCATTCTCATGTAGACTGTCAGATAGCACTGGTTGCCAAGTCATGATCCCATCAGAAATATGTATCTAAAACATAATATAAATGTGAGAGCAGTCTAAACCTGATTGCATAGCCTATTTCATCACATAAGTGAGATGCAGAGAATTTCACACCAGTCTAGAATTTTGGTTTTGGTCAACATCTCCCATCAGCAGAAGAGGAAAAATGTTGAGAGTTGATTTTAAATGCTAATGCTCTTTATGCTCAGATCTAGCAAATGCTAGACTCTAGATGGAGTCAAGCACATGGTCCATCCTGCCTCTCTACTAGCAATGGTCTCTTGGTGGTATAGCTCCAACAGAAATAGTGAGGAGTGATGAAAAGCAAATTCCAGATCTAATTGTCCCTGTAGTTTAGGGAAATTCCAAACCTATATTTGGATTCAGATGTGGCCCTATGCCAACATCACACCAAAGTAAAACTTAACCTGGGATTGATATGCTGATTGCTTTGAAAAATTATCAACATGGAAATCTCTTTGCAATTTCTTTGGCAACAGCTACGTTTATTGAGTTTCTAAAACCCATACCTCTAAATATACAAAATAACAAGCACATGATAAAAACATTACTACTATGCATCCTTTTCTCCTCCCCCAGTGTACCCCTTACAACAGTTTGCAAGCAGCACAGAAATATTCTTATGATTGTTCTAAAATGCTACAGTGCAGCAGCATAAATCCCATACAGCAAACCTGAGCTGCAGTGTGCCCTTCTGTTCCATTCACGCAGAAGGAGGGGTGTTCTTACCCACCTTATAATTCAGTTGAGGTAATTTCTCTTAAATACACACTCCCTCCAAGGCAGTCATTTATCAGTGTTATCAGATAACTGCTTATTTTGAGCTGTTAATGACAATACAGTTGTCTGCCAAATGCACTAAAGCTCCTTCCTTCTGTACAAGTGGAATTGAGCAAATCAAATATAGAGGAAGAGATCTAACCTCTAATAGTCTTCAGGGGAAACTTTTTCCTGTCTTTTCTGAACTAGTAAAAGAGCACAGGCTGTGCTATTGGGCAGCTTAAGCTCAGAGAAAGTGCAAAGTAAAGAAATCTTTAAAAAACAAGTAAGTTCAAACATGTACCACTGCCAAATCCTCTACACTTGGAATAAGGTAACAAATCCTATCTCTACAAATCTTAGGTAACAAATCCAACCTCTACTTCAGTCTGCATACACTACAAAAAACCATGTGAAAATCTTGAAACATCATTAAATGAAAAACTGTATCAATATTTTACTGAAAATCTAGACCTACTTTAATGTCATTTAGAGATATTTTTTAAATACTGGGATTTAGGTGTCAGGAGAATAAATGGACCATAAGTTAATCTCTCCAACTATCTAGTTGCATTTCAGAAAAGTAAACTGTGCTGTTTTACACTGATGGCTTTATAATCCTGTGTTTCCATGAACTCAAAATTTTTCTGTGTCCTTGGAAGGGATGAAGACTTGCTCTTCACCCAGCCTGTGATGTGGGCACAATCAGCAAACACTCAAACCTGTTTGTGTGACACTGCCAGGCTGCTGCCCTCTCCATGCAGGTACAATGCAGACACTCACAAAACACTTGGGACAGAGCTGCCACTCAGGTCAGCCTGGCAAACAGAAGAAGCCAGAGCTTCCCCCAGCACCTCTGGCTCCCTCAGGGTGCCCCTGCAGCAGTTGGGAACCAGGCATACGAAAGCCACTCTGGCTCTCCAGTCCTCTCTCCCAGCCTGATACCTTCCCTACAAGGTGTGCTTTATGTTCCAGTTACTGAGGAAAACCATCTGCTGGATGGGCCCCAAACATCCCAGAAGCCCCAAAGTTGGTGGCCAGCATGCTGGCTCCATCTTCAACAGCTCTAATCTCTGCCAGCACAATGCAGAACCGCGGAAACCTTATTCTCCCAGCACCTCTTCTCTCAGGATTATCATGATCCTTCCCTTTCATCTTGCTAGGGAAGATGGGAGAAGCCAAGAGCTGGCAGCATCTCACCAGAAAGACCCCAATGTTCCTAGAGGCAGTATTGAACAAGTTTTATAGGTCCATGGCAGAAGCAGAAGTAGATACCACCTTGGTGCTGGACAATTTACCCCAACCCACTTCACCCAGCAGAGCCTGTCCTCTCAGTACTCTGTTGTGGCACTTCCCAAACAACCACAAATGCCTTCAGAAGCCTGAGGACAACAGAGGATCAGGCCTGTCACATTTTGTTTTTCCATCCTGCAAAGTCTTTTACATTTGTCTGCATTTAGTAATCCACATCCCTGTCTCATGCTCTGCTTTCAGATTTAAATCCTTCTGATTCCTTCCATCCAATTGACAAGATGAGGGGTTCTTTTTCTTAAATGTATCTTTTAACAAAACCTATATGGAACATGCTCACTTATTTCAGTGATCTGGAAAATGTGCTTTGTGTTTCTTCCAGAGAATATGCACATTTCAGATTTCCCTTAAGCTTTTATACTTACTTCTGATCTTGGTGGTTTAACTTTGTCAGCCCAGCTGATAGCAACAGATGAGAGAAACAATTCGAGGGTGGCTTTTGTCCAGGAGGCAGCAGAGAAGAAAATCAGCAATAAAATTCTGGTAGTTTCTCATTTAATTGTAATGACCTGTTGTGAGGATTTGCATATTCTGTCTGGGAAGCAAACAGAGCTATCATCAGATGATATGGCAAGAAAGGCTGGAAATCATATTCAAGACCTAAGGTGTGAATGCTTATTAAACAAACCTTTTGTATGAAGAATGTTCAAAGGAAAGCATCATTTCAGGCATTTTGCTCAGTAACCTGAGCAGTGCTCCTAAATACCATGAAGACTGGGATACTAAACATAAGTTTATGTGCGAACATGCACGTGGCCTATCAGGGTAACCCACAGTCCTGATAGATAAAAGGCTTGTTTCTGTAGGGCTCACAGCATGCTGAGAGCTGCTTTCAGCATTTCAGCCAGCCCCATCTCTGCATCCATCAGCTGGCCTCAGAATGGAAGGGAAGATGAGATATGAATTAAAAAGATACAGCTTGTAATGGCTGAGCCATAACACTAAACACCTCAGCTCAACCTAACAGGGTCATTTAGAAGGGATGACTTGCTGTGCACCTGCTGAAGAAGAGAGGAAATTCTGGGTACTTAACATTTTAGAATAAAACCCAGAGTTTCCCTTCAGCTGGGTTCAGAGTGTCTGAACATATTCCAGGGCACAAACTCCAGTGCCAATTTAATACAGGCTTCTATTTGCAGAGACTCATTAACGTTGTGCACAACTGCTTAAAAAAAAGGTTAAAGTCTTGGCAGAAAGCAGCAACAGCAACTATTGATTTAACTCTAGAAACTCTCCAGCACTTTCTCTGAGACTCACCCATTGGGGAAACATTGAGGCATTGAGCAGAGTTTTAAGCAGACACCAAAGCTCAGAGCCACAACCCAGTGGCACAGAGGGGCTGCAGGCAGGTGCATCCCTGCAGTCACAACAGTGTCCCTTGCAGTGCCAGCTGATGCAGTCTGCAGGGGCAGAGCTGCTGGCATCCCAGCTTTCTGCTCTCCAGTAAATCAAATCTGCTTACAGACCTCCCTTAACTGCAGGCTTTAGTTCTTTCTAAAAAGCAGAGCTTTAAAAACGACACACCACCATTCTACACTATAGGTTTATACTATGCCTTATTCTATACTAGAATGCTATGGATTTACTCTCTTGTAATTCCTTTGGATGTGAGGTTAATTCTGTTTCTCCCCTTGTTATTTTGGGTTATTTCAAAAACCTCATAAAATATATAGAAGATTAAGTACCAAAAGTGTGTTCTGTTCACTCATAATAGCAGTGGCTTTAGAAACAGGTTGGAAGAAGCTCAGGAAAGGTCTCCAATCTGTTAGGAATTATCCAGAATGAAAGAAAAAACAAAAACATGAACCTGGAGAGGCACAGGGATTTTATAAGTTTTGATCAGTTGCTGGGCTTGATGGCCCAGGCTCACCTTTTATTACCTGCATCTTGTCTTGCTTCAGAACTATAGTGTATATTAGAGGTCTCTAAGTTGTTTCACTAAGATTAAGAACAGGCATTATTTTGCAAGAAGCTAATGAGACACTTTTGAGGGTGTGATTTGGTATGAAATGCTTTTCATGTCCCAAAGTTCTCAAAGCACTTTACTATTCAAACATAGTGGTACAGATGGCTCACACTTTCACTGCTTAGTTGAGGAATGGACAGCAAGAAGCACTTAAGAGTTCCCCCTTAGCTCTACATAAATATTTAGAAAAGGAATTGAAATATACTTCTCTCTATTGAAATAGGAAGGGGAATGTAGGTGGAAAGCATTTAATTATCAGACTTGAAACTTGACAGGGGGAGCACGTCACACCTTCTCATGGTATGATAACATTCATCTGCTCTGAGTGGCATTCTGCATACAGCACGTACAGCAAGCAGTCTGAAGTGCTGCAGCCTGAAATCACTGCCTCTCCTGAAGAGATTCCTGCTGCAGGAAGACTGGTTTCTAATTAACACAACTTAGCATGCTTGAAATCCTTAATTATCTAAGGGCCATAGGAGGAACACTAGGGGCCTCAATCCTGCAGGGCAGATGAGATGCTACAAGAGCTGTGTGCCCTCTGTCTGCTTGCTGGGACTCCCATTGCAAAGTCCCTAGTGGAACAGCTCCTTAACAGGAGCCATGAAAGCTCAGACATGGAAAAGCCTGATCACTGAAGGGCTCTCAGAGATGCAGGACTATGTTCTCAAGCTAAGGTACAGCTTAGAACCTTGTCTGATGCCTGGAGGTACCTAAAGGTGTCACTACAAAACTCATCAGCTATATTAATTCCTTTTATATTTACTCCCCCACCCCTAAAAAACTCCCAACTGAAAACAGTGGCAGGCAGTGAGTTGAACCTGCAGTATTTATTGTGCTAGAATAATTGAAGAATAATGATGATGCAAAGGATCTTGAAAGATCACCAGGTTTAAGTTTCTACTGCCAAACAGCTTCAGCTGTTCCTAAAGCCTTTTAGTCCTGGTGAGACCACCTACCCAAAGAAGTCTATCTCAGCATCCTCACTGTCAGAAAGCATTTTTGCTCTCAAATCCAAATCTTGTCCTCCTGTCCCCTGCAAAAATGTGAATGCGTGTACTAACTGCATGCAGTTTGGACTGGAAGAAATAGGTGTTGTCAGGCATTGTTTTTATGGAGAGGGGCAAGAAAAGGTATTAGGAAGAGAAAGGCAGACAGCTGAAGTATTAGGCAAAACCAAAAGTTATTAGTGAGTGGTATTTTGTAGAGCAAATGAATGCAGATTTGATGAGGTTCATAAGTAGCATCCTACAGGGTCAGCATGGAAACCCTAATTAGGCAGGATGGCCTTCTTTATTATTAATTAGAGTTATGTGCTTGATTAAATAGAGAGAACTCTACCTAATACGGCAAGAGGCCAACAGTAAGCCTGCAGCACACAACCAACCCAATTCTCCCTCTCTCCTGCACACACAGGCACACACCAAGTGTTGCTGTGCAGCCTCTCTTACACAGGAGTATCCCCATGCACACACAGACACACCTCCAGCTGCCTCCTCTCCTTTCCCGACAGGTACCGCTTATTGGGTGCCCAGGTTCAGAGGAAAGCAGGGTTAATGTCCTCCCCTAGACGAGGAAGAGGCTGTCTAGCACGCCATGGTCAGATGACGGAAGGGGTAAAACCAGAGTAATAGTTGTATGCAGATTAATAGCTCACACCGTTTCGTAACACACGTCTCCCAGCAGATGCCACAGGTAATTATGCAACTGAGGGTAGTGCTTCTGGGAGCACTCATAAAATACAGCTTTTATCTGGCTGCTTCCAGCCCATGTCTGGTAATGTATAAATAATGTTAACAGCATCCACACAGACAGCCAAAGATTGGATGTGCGCTGGGTGTATGCATGCCTGGTGAAATACAGATTTTGCTGCAGACTTGAGATATGTTAGAAGAGGGAAAAAAATGCTCTTAAATACACATACCAAGGTGCTCCTATAAGTTACAAGAACTCCTTTTTAGATAAGAAAAGCTGGGTATTTAAGGACTTTCTGAATGTCCCTTTAGGCAAGCAGCCTTCAGACTGATTCAAGAGAGGTTATGAATATGGGGTGGCAGCTGCTTGACATGGGTCTGGCTCCATACAGCAAACTGACAGCTTCATATCCCAGGAAACTTCAGCAATGTGACAGCTGTGATAAGCAGGAAAGTCACTGTACACCAGTATAGTTAACAACAGGATCCTCTGTAGTGGGGCCCACATAATTGCAAAGATAGATGTCGGCACGCTTAGGAAAATAAGCAAGAGATCAAAATTAATATTTGTTGCTTTTGGTTTCCCATACACTCATCTCATTCTTCCACATGTGCTTTGTACGTTACAGCCATACTGAGTTGCTCCACAAATGTGCAATGAGTTTATCCCATTTTTATTGCCCACTCATCTCATTCTTCCACATGTGCTTTGTACGTTACAGCCATACTGAGTTGCTCCACAAATGTGCAATGAGTTTATCCCATTTTTATTGCCCACAGATCAGACACGCTCTTGCAACTTAAAATATACCAAGTGTATTGCAAATAACATCAAAAAATGTGCTGACAAAATGGAGAAACAGGAGATTTGAGGAAGGTATGCAACAAGAGAACACATCTGTGGAGGAGCTAAAACACAGCTGTGGAAGTGTGAACCACTGCTATTTCCCAAGGACAGTCACAATGGAGGGGCTGCTACAGCTCCTTTGTTAGCTTTGGTTTTGTTGTTCAAGCTTGTCAAAATGAGAACAGTACCTAAGAGGAACAATTCTGCAAAGCAGGTGAACATCATTTTGTGAGTAAATTCCATTTGCGAAGATGGCTTTAGGTGCATTGAAATAAATCACACTGTTGTCATTTATCGACAAATGTATGCAATATAGCAGGATCACAGTGGCTACAAAACTGAGAGAGATTCGATTATCTATAAATAATTCCTCATTATGTGTCAACGTGAGGAAGTACAGACAGATACGTGAGCTGAATACAGGAAGGAGATCAAAGGAGCTGAGCTAAATATTCAAATGCAACCATTTGATAGAGTAAGGAAATACAATCAAAAAACTACCCACAGTGACCGCTGATACTGAGAATTGATGGTGGTCATACATTTTTACTGTTATTTTCCTAATGATAAAAATGCTGGGTCTTAATCTCAAGTTGAAACATTGCACTGCCTTCCACTACTTTTTCTAAATTTTCTGTGGAAAGCTATTTTGTGATGCAGCTTTTATGTAAAAATACTGGAAAATGGTTGTAATTCTACCTTATGAAATATCAAACTGTTTTGCCACTGTACAAAGGAAAAAAAGTGGTCTTGAAAATGGGAAGTATTTTACTAACGTCTATCCATAATGCTTTGTAAACAAAAACATGGCATTGGCATATCATCAGTTCCTGTTAGTACACAGTCAGTGTTGTGAACCAGAAAAAACAATCTAATTGGGAAAAAACCCATCCCAACCTCAAAATAAGAAAGAATATACATTCTAAAGTAAGATTTACTAAAAAAACCCTCATTCATTTTAAGTTTCTCTTTCACATGTATTTCTCCTTAATAGAAGAAAAATATACATTTTAACTACCACTGTTTCATGTGTCAGCAATTCTTAGCTTTGGTTGGCTTTCTGAAACAAAGCCGTGAGAATTGTAGGAAGAACAGACTTTAATTATTGTTTTACTTAAAAAAAATATAGTCTATTGTATGCTTTAATATAAAATTCCTAATAATCACTCATCCTATCACATGGCTTTCTATAAAATTATTCACAGGCTTACATAAGCACAAAACCCAAAATATTGAGGAGCTTAATTTTATGTTGTGGCACAAATATTTTCTAAAATAACTTTCTAAAATATGTTCTTACCCATGACCATAGGTTTTATACCCATGACCAATACCCAGGCCATTCTATGGTTCTGTGTTTTTAGCATAGGTAATCCAGTAATTGAATATCCTAAAGCATGTTGTCAATGTTCAGCTTTCAAGGGTGGACTAAATTCAGGGACATTTTGTATTTATTCCAGTAAGAACTAGTAAGTGCATCAAAATTTCCTGTCTGAAACCCAAGAAAACTGTGCCATGTCCATCTTTTGTGTTTCAGCAGATCAGAGATAATATTGAGAACCTTCCCCCGGGACTTATATCTGTGAATATTATCTTGGTAAAAGTGAAGCAAGGATGCCCTAGTTACTGATTTCTCAGCTACCAATAGTTTTTGGCCATACTCTGGTTTTGGCTTGGCAGAAATCAGTAGGAATCTGTTGTTTCTTTCAAAGCCCTCCACATGGAACGTTGGAAATCAAAATGTTCTTGATCTAGGTCCCAACAGCCCTCAGTTGTAATCAGCATCAGTAGGGACAATAAGCACTGAGCTGCTCTAGGATATGCAGCAAGTTCCTGAATCCCCAGGAGAAGTCCCCAAGGAGCAACAGCACTGAACCTCACTGGGAGTACAGTAAAGTGAGAAGCTCTGCTCTTTGCATGCAGGATTTGAATTTCCAGGGCTGCTTCTTGGGCTCCTTGATGGCCTCTAAATTCTTGCAGGAAGCAGTTGCCTGTGTAACACTGCTCTCCAGGACTGTGGACAGCAGCTACTATCAGGCTGTCTTGAAATTAAATAGTAATGGACAAGTAATCTCTGAAAGTGGATACCGGTTTGCATTAGAAAAGCCCTTGCCAAAATATGTTTTCAGAGCAGGCACGGCACATATATTATTGAAAAGCTTTGTTTCTATATGGCATGCCAAGTTGGCAGAAATGCAAATTTGAAATTTAGAAGTGATTGCTAGGGAGCTAGTCAAGAAGAAGGAACTAGAGAGGAAGTTGCTAGGGAGCTAGTCAAGAAGAAGGAACTAGAGAGGAAGGAATTAATACTATTTTTTTCTTTTAAAGAATAAATCTTGAGCTAGTTTTCTTTTTTATGACAATCTTATATTATTCATCTGTCTTTCTAGGTCAGAAAATAGGAATAGATTTTATGTGACACTCTCTTGTAATCCAGTGGTACAAAATGGACTCTCACAGAAAGCTGCAGTATTTCACTCTGCTGTCCTGGCATGTAGTGGGATGCACTTTAGGGTCCTTTGTGATTTGTGTGCTGATATTGTTCCTGGCAAGATCCTTGTGTCTTTTTGAGAAGGGGAAAAATAAGACAGCACAAAAATAATACAGGAGGTAAAACTAAGTAACACAGACTCTACATCAAGGATATTATTTCCCTAGGGAAAACTGGGATGATTTTTCATCCTCTTTGGATTCTGTCATTCTTTTCAAAGTATCTGTTTAACCACAGAACTTATTTAAAGGACAAGCACTAAGGCTATCAGAGTGCACTGCAGCAAATTCTGACCCACTACTGACGGAATGGATTGGGTGGAAGCAGGGCTGACACAGTTGTGATTTAAAAAAAAAAAAAAACAATCCACCAAACCAACACCTTTATAATAATAAAGAAAAAAGAAAATGAGCATCATCTGATTATGGAGAAGTCACTGATGTAGATGAAAAAAAATTTCCAAGAAACTTCACCTGCTATCCTCACAAGCTGTTGTTCTTATTATTCTTCCTTTCTATACCAGGAGAAATAAAATTAGGTATCCTTTTCCACCTAATGGAAATAACTTGTGGCTCAAACTTCAAGAGCTGATAATGCTTTTATACTTAATATGACCACAGTGAGATATCATTCCCATGCTTTATCACTATGTATGACAGCAAATTCTGCAAGACTAAATCTGGGTTACTGGCTTTGGAGAGTTAGTGACAGTTGTCTACATGTTCACACTGTAAGCAGAATGCAGGAGAGCATTAATAACATGCTACTGGTAGGTCATGAATATTAAGGTATTACTGCAAGATCTCACAAAAAGCCTACAGCATGATCAGGACCTCAATCCAGGTATGCAAGTCTGTGTCAAAAAAAAAAAAAGTAAAAGAAAATTCCAGATGAGGTTAACTTCTTTCACCATTGTGCAAGGAAGATTCATTTCATGCCGATACAGTTTCACCACAGATGGTCAGACACATTTTGAGCAAATTAGAGAGTAAGTTCTTGCACAGGATTCAGATGTATAAAAGTAGTTAGGTAATGTTTTCAATATAATTCTCAGTACATACCAGCAAGACACACTGTCAGTACCCTGGTCTTTTCAGTCTGTGGATCCACAGAAGTGAGATAAATAAGTTCCTGGTTCAGGCATGAAATATATCTTGAATTCATTACTGGCTATGCCTGAAGAGTCTGCCAAGAGGTAAGTATTAGGCTAAAAGTTATAGGAGATACTAAATCCAACATAGGATTCAGCTTGTGAGACAAGTACTGTGGTGGCACTGTAGTGATCTGACTTTAGATGAGGTTCTTAAGCAGAAATTTAACACAAAAAGCAATTTGTCCATGAAAGGAACAGTCACTATTTGCAAAATCGGTTAAAGAAAGCTCTGTCACCGAGGTAATTGATGTCTGACCTCACCATAGCAGGCATTCATATTACAACAGACAGTATCAGGATTTTTTTTTGTTTTGACAAATGTAAATCCACTTAGCTTTTAGGTAGTGAGTATAAAGTCTCCAGAACTATATACAAAGCTCCTTTCCCTGTCAGTTTGCTTTAAATATTTATAACATACTGATTATATAAGGAGGTTAAAAGGTCACTACAGCACTTAAATAAATTAATGAATAAAATAGCACTAATAAAAAGCACTGCCTGGTTCCACATCTCCAGGACTTGAATTACATGATTGCCATGTCAAATGGAAGGAGGAATTAAAACTGGACCCACAAAATCCCCAGTAAAGAGCTGGCTGAAACCCAGACACTAATTTTATGGCCTGAGGATTATCCAGCCAGTTACACTTTCAATTTTTGACACACAAACAGCAGAGCTCAAGAACATGAGCCAGAAATTTTGGCATTGCTGTGGCAGTTTGTCCGCTCTCCCCAGTTGATCAAGTTCTGCTTGTCTTGATACAGACTGGAGAGAGCAGGTCTGTCTCCCCTGTGCACTTGAACAGACAGACAAGCAAAATATGAAACAGCTACAGATGCTGAAAAAAAAGCAACTGTTCAGTCAGCTCTTCAGGGTTTTTTCAAAGCCTTGCTTGTAGGACAAAACTGATGAGAATATCTAATGATTATTCAAAAAAAAAAAAGGGGGGGGGGAAAGAAAATTTGTCTGATAGGAGCACAACTAAAGCTTAACCTATTTATATAACAAAACAGGCAGACTGCTGTTCATATGCCAGAGAGGCATAGAAATTTCTGCTAATCTATTAACAGGGGACAAGCTGCTCTTCTGGCACAGTGAGGGCTGACATCAAACCTCCAGTCTGGCAACCCTTTTTCTTCAAATCCCTCACATCCCCCATTCTGCCTAGAACAGGCACTCCTCACTGTTAGTGCTCCCAGACTGCTGACAGACCAGAGCAGACCACATCCTGTTTCTCCTTTTTATTTTTCAAGCTACAACACAAGACTTCTCACTCACAGTCAGTCAGTAAACAGGGCATGGTTTCATCACAGCAGGAAAAGCTTTTCCATGTCTGGCTGGTTGAGAGAGGGCATGGAAGGGTTATGTGGTTGGTAGGAGTTGGTGCTTGCTGCCAGAGGTACCTGCATGGGGCTTTCTGCCCCAGCCTCCCCATACCTATGGCAGCAGCTCAGTAGCTGCCTTGTTTCACCCTATTCAAGTGGGCAATGCCAACTAAGATTCACAGTACAGACTCAGTATCCAAGAGGGGAAAAGGGACAGCCCTACAAGTTTCTACTAGTGGAGCAATCCCACAGCACTGCCCTGTACCAGAGCAGCATTCTTTCCATGAGGAAACCAAACCAAACCAAACTAAAGAAAACTCCTCGTTTTAAACACATCACACTCAAAGACTAGGCTTAATGTTAAATCTCATAAGATTCTGAGGTTCCAGGTCACAACATTCATTTTTCCTATGAGATAAGCACCTTGGGAGAACACAGAGTTTTATTGCAATTCACAGAGCTCCATTCACGATCACAAGAATAAACAAGAAAAAGGATTCCTTTCCCTATTACCCTTAGACTGCCCCATACTGCAGGCACTGCATCTGTTCCTTCCAGCAGCAGTGGATTTCCTTGGTGCTGTTCTAAGTGAGCAGGAAAAAAGAGAATTGCAGAGGGGCTGTCTCCTACCCAGGTCCAGGGAAATCCATCTAGGTGTCTGTCACTTCACAACACATTCCCTGCACTGCAGCTCCTCCAGCGTGGGAGATAACAGCTAACAGGAAGGTCTACATGTTTCAAATGTAATTTTTTAGGCCTACAAGATGCAAAGAAGCTTAGTGAGAATCTGCCCATGTGTCTTTAACAAAGACATAAGCTAAGCATTTTCCAAAGGACTGTTCTGTCAGTAGAAGTGAACACACCAGAGTCACAATGAGAAATGGAAAAAGGGAGAAGCCACAGAAGAACCAGCTGTGATACAGACTGCAGTAGCCTTAATGTGGGAATAAAATAGGCCTTCTCCACAGATATCCCCTTTGCTGCTTTCATAGCCATACTTTACAGGTGTGGTCATAGCCATACTTTGTAGGTGTGTTCCCTAAGTGTGTGTTAAAATTAGCAGCTATGCAAAGTACACGTTAAGGGATCTGACTGTCAGGTCTTCTGCTGTGACTCCATGGCTGTTGAGTACAGAAGAGCCAGGGAACATAGATAAATCCATGTTCTCCTGCAGAAGTTAAAGTATGTCAGGAGCTTTTTTCCACATATTCTGCAGCTGACAACCCCAATCTAAGTGGTGCCATCTGTTAACCATGTTGTATCCATGTTCTCTTGAACAAGACTAAAAGGACTAAATGAAATTCTACTCAAAAGCAGAATATAATTGATACTGAAAGAAGACCGCTGCAGTGCACTGACATCCTATATCCAAGGGACTTCATTTTCAGAGTGATGTCGATGAGCAAGGGGGCTGCTGTGCAACCGTTCAGCTTGGCAAATCCTCCAAGTGTTTCCAGTCTCATGTTCTGCATTGTTCCAGTAAGACATTTACCTGTGTTGCCCCTGCTGAACTACATTCTTACATTTGATATGCTGCTCCACTTTTACAACATGTGCTATGGGAGTACTTGAAGTAGTACTTGAAGTAGTAGATGGCCACCAAATTCAAAGCAAGGGCTGCTCTGCAGTTCTCCTGGGAAAAAGTGAATGGTTATCTCCCTCCTTTTGTTCTCCTCTCTCTCCCACCAAGCTTTCTATTAAACGCAATTACATGCAGCATTTGACAACGGAGCTGATAAATTATGTGCTGCTTGAATTGAAAATGTGAAGGATAACAGGGATAAATATCAACGCATTCACAGATGACACAAACACATTTCATCACTTTCAAGGCTTTTTGGTTGTGCTCAGGGATGACTTCCATGAACTAATTCCTCAGTGCATTGTCTTAAAAAATTCTCTAGAGGTAAAATGGACTATACCTAAGAGGTAGATGACAGAAAAGAGGAAAAACAATGAAAAGCCCGCATGTTTCAAAGGGAAAACATCTTAGGGGCATGAAAATGTCTCAGCTGAGAAGTTTAGTTGAGAATTTTCCAGTTGCACTAAAACTAGAAATTGAGGTTTGGCTTTCAGGTAACTCCAATTTATTCCCCTCTGACTGAGATTTATGTGCTGCCAGAAATACTTTCTTATAACTTATCTATAATAATTACAGGTGAACACTTCTGCAACAGCAAGAGCGTTATTATTGGCTTTCATTAAACACAGAAGTCAAGCCATCTAAGAGTTGTGGTGGACTGCTGACTCTTGTAGACACTACTGCTTCAGTGGGAAATAGCAATTTGGGCAATCCAGAACCTATAGTTAAAAACTCTAATGTAGCTCTATTATCATTCTCCAGTATTAAACCAGTAAGCTTCCCAGAAATCCCTTCAGTGTAAAAAACAGACACAAATCTCAATTTAGCTGTGATGTTGCTAATGGAAAACTTCAAAGAACACATGCTAGCACAGAGAATGCTCCAAGATCAAACTTCTGAATTCAAACTGAGGGGTATGTGGAGTTTCATCTCTGCTTTGAACTTGGTTTAGACTGCTGCACATTTCTTCCTACTTTCCTGTGTGAAGAGCTCAGGACAGTACTATGCAGGCTCTCACAGATGTCCTGTGCAATTCTCAGCAATTGTGTCAATCTTTAAAATTTAAGGGCATCAAAGAGCAGCTTTCAGTTGCTGGTTCTAGATACCTGCTGCATCTCTAAGGAATGGATCAACCTGCCTAAGCACAACTTTGCATTGACAGACCAGTAAGTTGTGGCTTTTTAGGGTACTCTCTACATGCAATTCACCAGGATACACATTCAGGACTTATTTTAGAAAGTGAAACAGCCCAAGGAGGCATCGGTGGGATGCTGCCATCAGAAAAAAAAGACTGTGTGGTTGAAGGACAGGTTTGTGTTTCCATTTTTCCTTCATGTCTGAAGTTCCTGCTTGCAACTGTTCTAATGCCATATAGGTGGAACATGCACCTGGCAGGGGATGGAAAGAGGTACAGAGAGAGAACCACAAAGTCAACCATCTGTCCTGAAGCCTCTCAGATGGAAACACACACAGTGTCCTTACACTTCCCTTGCCCTCTCAACACTGCCATTGCTGTCATTGAAATATGTACCGAGTCACTTTTAAAAAGCAACTGGTTTATTAGCAAAAAGCACCAAAACCAACAACAACTGAAAATAGGTGGTCGAGAGAAACTCGCCCTCCCAGCAGCAAGGCAGAGAAATGCTGGCAGGGCGCGGGGTGCTCCCTCAGCCACGTGTGCCTCAGCAGGGCGATGTAACCAAAGAAGAACCAGGAGCAGGGGTGCGGGAGGTTTTTAAAGAGTCCCTCCCAACTTCGGATTGGTGGCTCTGAATCCTTCCCATTGGCTCGCTAGGGGTATCTATGTCGAGGGAGCCTCGGACACCGACTCCATTGGTTTAGCTCCTTTACCAATTGCTGGTTAGCATGACATCATTGGAACTTCTTGGTCCTTCTGGAAATTTCCTTAGCTAACCCCCTTTTCAGGTACCCCAATCTTGTGGTTACAACAAAACATTACACCCGTACATTTCAAGCTGCTTAACTTAATTTTAACTTACAATTTAACAAATCACTACGTCCAGTCCCAAACATATTAATAACAAACTCTTAAATTTGTAAACCGTGTCAAACCTGTAAAAAATCAATGTTTATAACATCATGGCTCTTGATCCCTCTCCAGGCTTTCTGATCTCCTGGATTATATCAGGGCTTCCCCACGGTTTTGGGGGATTGATGTGTACTTGGGTGTGTTTTGCTGCCACCTCTCCCCAGTTTCTCTCAGGTACAGCAACAAACTGCACAACTCCTGAAAGAGCGGCTATTTTTCACCATGAGGTCACCCAGAGGCAGGAAAACAACTGCAACTACAGACAGGTTGCATACATGTTGTATTTTTAACAGGACTCAGCACAGGTATCCTTTAGGCCATGGACCATGGACTTGTTTCTGGTGCTGGCCCTTGTGGTTTGGTCTGCGAGCGGGAACACAAGACTGCTCAGCAAGCAACTGCATCTCAGAATCCTTTTAGGGATGAGAACTGGCTTCAAAAGAACCAATCACAAATGCTTGATTTCACAGATACAACTAATCCTGCTGGCAGATTTTCTTTTAACAAGTTGGGCTTACTGGGCTGACTCTCCTCAGCAAGGAGGTACCAACTGAGTGTTTGTTAGAGAAGTGCAGTGAAGCACCAGAGGCTGGCCTCTCCTGACACACCATGGTGTGGCACTGCCAAAAACTGAAGGGCACCCATGGAAAACCTGTCCCATGGAAACTGCATGCAGTTATTCCTCAGGGCCCTGCTTTTGGGCTAAGTAAAACCAGAGCCGCACAGCCAGGCTCTGCTCAGCGTGGCAACAATTTATACCATGAAATTTCCAGCAACTCCGAACGTATTGCAGTGCAACTGGGGGTCAGAGAGGAACTCTGTGCCTCACTGAACAGCTTGGAGAAACAGGAGCCAAAACAAGAGCTGAGCCAATGGTTCTCTTCTCTGTGACTCATATGACGAGCAAATATTTTGAGGTCAGGAAAAACCAAGCTTTTGCTGTCTAGAGGCAACCAGTTGCCTTCTGTTAACATGTCATTTTGTATAGCGTCCTGTGCAAATTGGAATGAGACAATTCCAGGCATCTTAAGGAAAAAATGGAAGCATTGAAAAAAATTATATACCTCTACTAGCCATGTGCTGATCCAAACTAAACCATGTTTATATCATTGAGAGTGAAAAATGTATTATTTGTATCATTTATTTATTGCACAAAAATACTGTGAGGTAGATTTCTGGCATGCATGTTTCAATTCTGAATAGATGACAAATATTCATAGTATTAGAGACGGAGCTGAGGAGCATAATAAGGCATTAAAGTGCACTTTTCACCTGTTGACAGCTCTTTTTAAGGATAAAAATGAAAATGTTGAAAATAGAAAGCATCGATAGTCTTGAAGGTTATATCCAAAGGGCTCAGAAACAGTATGGAAGCAGAAAACTAATGTCATAATGTAAATAAAAATCTCACATTTCTAAATGAAAAAGGTTGGAAAGCAAATGATGTGCATTTGCTCATTACAACTTAATTAGCACAGCCTGATATTAAGGAATAAGAGTAATGCTGAATGTAAATTGAAGACTGTTTGTGGGTATATCTATACTTACATATATCAATATCTATATATGTATATCTCAAGAGTAATTGCCTATATGATAAGTGCTGAAATAAAGACTGTTGAAATGCTTCTGGGATTTAAATGAAGGAGTAATACCTCCATTTTAAACCTTGCTTCAAAATACCTTTTGCTATTTATTTCTGAGGAAAAAATATCTAAAGATAAATTTGATTTAAATCTTTCCTTAAATTTCCATTTTTTCTTTACTAAGCTGGAGAAGGGAACAGAAAGAAGTAGGACATTTTCTGGCAGTTTCTGCATTTTTCACTTATATTTACTAAGAAGTGAAAGGCACCTAAGTGTTCATAGGTACCATGTGCAATTAAAAAGTGTTTCCTGTAGGGGATAAATTATAGATTATTTGAAGTAGCTGACACCCTACAGATGTAAAGGCAGGTAATGATCCACACTGACAAGCCTGCAATAAATCTCTTCTAACCAATGCAAAGGGCAGCAGTGCAAACTATGTCACCAAAAATTTTGTCCCTAGGAAATCTGCAGCTTAGCTGTGCAGACCAAGACCACTTGTCTGTCCCTCAGCACTTGAATTTTGGGGCTGTTCAAACTCCCAGTGCACATGGATGCTTTCATTTTGACTTTGCTTTTCATTTGTATGCAAGAGATAATTTTTCTTCTGTATAGTTCACCACTACATGTTAAGGATTATTTAACCCTTATTCAATAAATACACTGCACAATATTTGTCTGATAAATGTCAAATAGAAATGACAGGAAACTAAATGACAAAACAATCCCCCTCCATTGTTTTGCACTAGCATTCTCAGTGCGGGTCAGACATCAGACAATGCAGAAAATAACCACAAAGTGTTAAAGAGAAACAAAGCTCATGCCTATCAAAACCTGAACAGACACTTATTTTCCAGCACCTACATGCAGCCAGTTACCTGATTCACCTTCCTGGTCTGCTATAGGATGTTTTGATGCCATTTTAATATTTTGCTGGAGCTGGCAGTAGCCTGCTTCCAATGCAAGTGACCCCAGAAAGCACTATCGTTAAAACACAGAGAAGTAGAGAGTATTTTTGACTCTTTTGAGTTAAGTAACATAGTCTGGCAGGGAGATGGTGGTAGAACTTCAACAAGGAAGAGCAGAACACAATTATGCATGGCCAGTAATGTATTCAGTAATAATCCATCATGCTGTCTCTGGCTGCTTTACATGCAGAAAGATCATCTGCTTTAATCTTCCCAGTTTCCAGACCCACACAGAGCATCATATATTATGCAAAAAGGTACTCTGGGTGGCACTATCGAGTTCACCATTGCAGCAGCTCTATTGTTGAAAAGGGTTTTTTTTGTGTTCCCCACACCCTCCCTTTCCAAGTCTATACTAGGCATCCCCGTTCAGACAAATGTTTTAAAGTATTTCTCTCTCAAAGGAGAGGTTCGTGCTACTCACTGTTTCTCCTCATATCCTGCAGCCACACAGAGATCCTTGCTCCCTCCTGCTCACATTCATGCCTCTGCCCATCACTGCCTTTCTCCTGCGCTGCAGACTCGGTGAGATCCTTCTGTGCAGAAAAGTAACCAGCAGGATGCAGACTTTTTCATTCCTTCCCGATTGAATGATTTAGTAAATTCACCCTAGATGGCTCTTGGGATATTTTTTTGCCTGTTTGTTTTTTTAAGATCAATTTCTATTGGGCACAGTACATGTGTGGTAGAGAAAAACAGCGTCCTTCTGCAGCATTCAGGCAGTTTTCTCCACTGAACAAAAAGCATTTTCTGCAAGCAAGTATTGTTGATAACACTCTATGCTAAAAGGAGGGGCTGAGGAAAGACAGTCTTGGGCTCATTACAGGCTTCTCTTTCATCCAAACTCCTGCAGCTGCTGCTGCAGAGGTCAGGGACAGATGCCTGTATGCTCACAGCAGACTTGGGGACAGATCCTCACATGCATTAAATGGACATAGTTCCATGAGAGTGCAAGGCATTGCACCATGCTACACCTGGTGAGGAGCTGGCCTAAGGTCTTGCTTCTTTTTGTTCTGAGCCACATGAATTTATCTGACATATCCCTGGAATTACTTGTGAGAGCAGAGTGCAGCTTAATTCGCTTCCACAGCATTGCCTCAGATTTTCAAGGAGAGAATAGGAACCAGTGCCTGACTCTTCACAGGCTTGAATCATTTTTGCCTTTGCAGAAGGGCTCTGAACTCCCCTGTGTGTGTAAATGAACCAATGTACCTTCGTGCCCATATGGGATAAGTGGAAGTGCTTTGCCAGGGGCCAATGCAGCACAGACCTGGCTCTGCCAGGCTGCCCCCTGCCTCCTCTGACAAGGACAGCCTGACTCGGGAGCTGACTTTGTTGTTGTTGTTATACTAGCAGGGAGCTAAAGGCTCCTGAGAGACTGTTTATAGAAAGTGCTTTTGAATCTCTGCTTCAGCATAGATAGCTCCCATTTAAAACTGAAGATGGACCTTTTATCAAAAGATGTGACAGGCTTTCTTCAGGCTAACTGTCACAGGTGGAGATATAAAAAGAAGAAAAAAGCCCTTTTCTCTATTGTTTCAGTTTTCCTGTAATCTTACCAAGCATTTAGAGGTTGAGATAATGTCAGATACATCTGTCTTTGGCATTTTTAGGTATGTATCACCTTGGAATCTAAGTGCTCAGGCAATATGTGATAACATCCTGAAATACTTCCACCTCCTCAAGCTTCTCTCCCATTTTTCTTTTATTTAATCTCAAATGAGTTCAAATAACTTCTGATTTTGCATTTATCTAGATCTGAGGCACTAAAGAAAAAATAGACTTCTATAATTTAACAATCAGTAATAACGTTACAAGTAAAATTAAAATCTCTAAATCAGGGTGAGAACTGAATTAGGAACAAGGAATAAATGATCATAATTTTCTGAGTATAAAGAAAGAATTTCAAATGATCACATCACTATTACTTTTCTTGTGTATCCTCTGGTAATTGAAGGGAGTATCCGGAAGCCTAGTTCTTAAAATTATACCACACAAGAAGTCTGCCTTATCTAATGCACATAATGATCAAATGTCAGCATGAGATCACCAAAAGGGTTATTGTGCCCTCACAGGAGGAGCCACTTGACTCCTATGCAGAAAGAAAAAGTAACAAGCCTCCAGAACAAATTCACCCCCCACCAAACATACCAAAATGCCAGCAATGCTGCTGAGAGAACACTATCTAGCAGAGAATTAAGTTCCACAGACCCAAAAACTCTATCCCCAGAATGCAGAACAGGCAGTAGCTTGTGCTGTAGTAGAGAAGGAGATCTCTCTGACACTGCAAAGATGTCTGTCATTCAAAAGGAAATCAGAGGATGTTCAGCTAGTCCTGTGCCAGTGAACACATGCAAACTCTTGCAGCTCAGTGGATGCTGTGTGGAGACTCAGTTGGATATATCATCCTAACTTAGGTGTTCTGCTGATGCAACTGCATGGCTGCCACCTGACTCAGACCATGAATCAAGCCTGCTCATATCAAACAGACACTCACTGAATGGCTTAAAGCAGCCAAAACCCAAATGGCCCAGATATGAACACGTCTTTGAAATCTGCAGTGCTTGAGTTTTAGACCTTAACTTGGCTTCTGAGAACAGAAATAACACTTGGCACTTTTGGTTTTCATCCAAACCAACCTGAAACACACAGATTTTGATCACGGTTTTGAAAAGGAAATCTCCTTTAGCAACTGAGTAAGCTACCTAACATACACATGTAATCACTGGGGCAGGGACATCCCCTAGTAGGTGACTGCTTATTGCAGCCCTTTCCTGACATATTTACTGTGACTTTTGCTTCATCAAATTCTACTTTCTCCCATTTCTTTGATTTGTTACAGCTGTTACTGCACAATTTGTCTGGCTTTATCCTTCTTCCTGTGTTTGACAAAATGGCTGCCTTGCAGAAAGCATATAAAAAGTAATGTATTTGTGATAGTGTTAACATCTTTATTTGAAAGTTAGTCTTTAGTCAAAGAAGTGTAGGTGTCCTAGTTACGTTTTAACCTCTCTTATTTATTTCCATCTCTTGCCTAAAGCATTTAGCCTTGGTTTATTTACAGAACAAGTGCTTGAGTGAACTCAGAGTATCACCGGGGTGAGGAAATGAGAAGAAATTCACTTCTTCAGAGTCTGCAGTTCAGGTGCATTGCTCTTTTCCTCATTCTCTTTTCCCAGGGACCACATCTGCTTATGGACTCACTCTGTCCTTACCCTCTGGGAAGAGCACTTAGCTGTGTAACAGCTGCACAACTACAGGGTACAAGTGAAACCCAAGACTGGAGTTACAGAACTAATCTTCGTATTAAAAAAATATATCACTTAACACCACCTTCTGCACAGAGGATGCAAACAGTTTCAGTTTTCAAAGAAAGTGAAATCCCACATGGAGTGATTTGAATTCAGCCCTAAAGATCTCAGAGAGAAGGAAACTCATGCACCACCCTGTGTCACAGGACAGCTGCAAAGCACTGGCTGAACCAGGGAGTGGGGAAGAGGACTCAGAGAATTTTAACCCCAAACAATCAATGCAGATTACTCTTTTTGCCATTAAACTCAGTAACAATGTGGAACAGCAAAAGCTGAAATTAATTTTAGGTCAGTTTTGAATATAGCATGAACCAGAAGTACATTTGTATGTACGCTAAAAATGGGAAAACAGAGAGTGGGCTTGGCTGGTCTCTCCCTATGTAAATGATACATCATAAGATCACAGTCTCAGTGTTCAAAGAGAAAGATGTAATTCCTTTAAAAGATGCAAGATGACACTAAACTAGAAACCTAGTCCATCTCCAATCTTCAACTGTTTCTCCCCAAGGAGACAATCAGACATGAAAACCTCAAGACGAGTGCAATAAACACCCCTCACAATGAGCAGAAAGCCATGCTATTATTAAGAGAGTGAAATGTCATAAAACGTGCAAATTAAAAAATTCTAAGGTTGTGGGCTAATGCATGAGCCTTTCCCCTTCAGAGGGGATCTCCCCATTATTTGTTCCATCAAACACAGGGAAGAACAGTGACTTCCCATCAATATTTGTCTGTGGTGCACACTGTGTTTGGGTGGCCTGACAGCTCATGTGGAAAAAACTTTGGCATAATATGGGCCATTTTCTTCAGTTTAAGAAAAAAACAATGGATTAAAATATGTACGTGTAGCGAGGAAGCACTTCATTTGCCCTCCACCTCATTGTATTCACTCAAGGCCTAGACTGCCATGTTGCCACATTTCAGTCAGCTCTCCTCACAGGGTATATACCCTGCCTTGGATGTTTCATCACTAATTAACTGGGAGAATATTTCTGTCATGATATGGAGGAATATAAAGGTGAGTATTACTAAAATGTCTGGTCAATGTGGAGCACGTAATGTTATGTCCATTATCACAGAAAGTGGAAAGCATGTGTTATAGTCCCAAGCCTGCTATTTGCCTTCATTTTACTATTCCATACATTTATGACTTAACTGAGATACTTCTCCTTTAGAGGCTAGGGCAAGTGAGGTCATAAGAAACCTGGACAATACCAGGAGAGTAGTAACCTTTGCACCTCCCCAGACAAGGTCATACATACAGTGACAAAACTAAACAAGTTTCAAGGACTGTTATGTTCAACTAAATGAAGGATTGGATGCATTATTCTTCTAGCTAGGTCATAAGTATATATTTTACACCCTATCTGGTACACAGTTGGAGTTTTCTCTCCTCTAGGAAAAGGAGTCAAGTATCTTCTGTGTCTTGCACTATTTGTACTGAAGGGGTCAGATGTTAAACCACTCGTGCTGGAGCACTGCTGCTTGAAGTACTTTCATTATGAATGTCATCTTGCCAGTGGCCAGGGATTGATAAAGGTCAGTTGACCTTCCTGAGAATACTTCAAGCAGCAGACGCAGCAAAGAGAAACAAACCCACACAAATTCACAATTCTTTTAGTAGAGTCATTTGTCAGGAGATACAATACCATTTGTTGAGAGGAAATGCCTCCCCTGCAGAACTCTCAGAGTCGAAGCTCTAGGAAAGAACTGTTCTGGCAAAGGATCATTGTTTATCAAGCATTACTACCAGGCAAGGATTTTACAGGGATGTAAGGATGTACATATGAAATCCATTTACTACCTGCAATGGAACAAGAACCTGAGGAGAATGCCTGTGTGAGTCCAGCTCTCAGAAGAGGGGGTACAGCTTGCTCAGCATTCCGGTGACAAAGTCAGTCTTCCCTGCCTACACTTGTCCAGAGCCTGCCAAGATCAGTGCAGAGACTCCCACTGACTAAGAGAGGCTGGAACCCAGGGATCCAAATGAGCATTGCACTTCAGGAGATGCATTGTTTCATGCTTTAAATGCAATATAAACAGTAAAATAAAAGCCACTAGCGGAGTTTGGAAACACTTGCTTTTATGCAGCAGCACTTACACATATCTGAAAGCTTCCAAGACAGCTTAGATGCATTCCTAGTGTCTTTATACCAATGTGAATTTAATTCTGTCACTGTGGCATTTGGATGTCTTACTGAAGAGCTGAGCTTCAAAGAGAGCTCAATATCTGCTGAGAACAATGCGTTTCTTATGTAAGCAGGTATTTTTGTAAAAGAAGTCATGCTTTTTCTGCAAACAGATATTCACATGCCCATCTGCACAAAAATCCAACCACATTATGGATGGGGAAGGCAAAGGGATGTACAGCTATGGCACCACATCTGGATACACACGCTGCAACAGACATATAAGAAGAGGGAGCAAACCTTTCAAAGTTTCTGGATATCTGCCCTGAAGTAGCAAGAGCATTCTCTCCAGCATTGGAGACTACATGTACAAACCTAGGTAGGCAATAACACAAAGTAGTACCTAGGATACAAAAGTGTCTAAGGAAAAATCAAGGGCATTTTACTAATTGCCAGACATCCAGGAAGCATGACAGAGTCTTTCCTATTTGAGAAGTCTCTTGGTCATCTCCACAATCTTTCTAGCTTTTTATTGTGGAAAAGCTAAACTACAGTTTGGTCACTGAAGGATGACAGAGACGCAAATTGTCATAAAAGGAAAACATGCATTACACGTCACACAAAGTTGAGCGTTCTTCCAACACTCTAAAAAAATGTACATTTTTTTGCCAGGCATTCTGTATGAAATCATCACTCTCTTTGTGTTTATCAGTGTATGCCAATAGAAACTCATCAATGTTTTCAATTAAAAATCACTTCATTTGGGAGGGCAAAGACTTAAAACCCCTATTCCATTTTGCCTTATCCATTGGGACCAGGTTTCACTCCCTTCCAAGTAACAGAGCACAATGGAGCATTTGGAAGTGTACTCCATCTTTTGTAAATAAATCTGACAGCATTAGAGATAAATCCCCAGTCCCTTGAGGGTGAGATCAGTGCACAATTGCATGTTTGTATGAGCGTACACCTACCATTAGTCTGAAAAAATCAGAACCTACTGACATAATGGGTAGCTGTGATCAAGGCAGAATAAAGCTTCCTACCCAGTTCCTAAATTTTTCTGTCACTGTTAATCATCTCTGTTTGGAACCGTGTTTCTTGTTTACTAGCAAACAAGTGCCTGTAGACAGGCTAAGTATTTCTCTCTCAGTGCTACAGTACACTTCTACTGTGTGCAGGATTCAGACCTGGACTGCCAGCCAGAGAGATGCTCTTTCCCCCTTCTTTTCCCACAAAGTCAAATCAGTCTGTCCATGACACAGACCAGCAGGGCTTGCTTAAGAACCCTGTCCTAAGGGTCTCCTCTTTCCTTTGCACAGGCTTGAGTAAAGGAGCAGCCCCCCTGCACTGAGCAAGCACAATTAATCAGCATCACTAGGTGTTGCCAACACCTGCTCAGGTGCACTGCCAAGGTGAAAGCCCTGCTATGCATCCTGATGAGAAGAGAGCAAAGCACAGGGTGCTACTGTCGTGAAAGCCCCACATTTGTCACCCTGCCTTTTTTCAGGTGTTGTGCTGAGTATCCATCTTCCTGCTTGCACTGAACTGAGCTGATAAACAACATGCCTCTCAGAGCTGGAGGAGGACAGGCAAAGGCTAAAACTGAAACAGAGTGCAGCTGATGTTATAATGGCAGCTCCCTGGCAGCTGCCTTTGGAGGTTAATTACCTTTTCAAAGAGTAACAATTCATCTTTTTGCCCATACTATAATATCCTGCAATGCTAATTCTCATTTTGGAGACAGGAAAACTAATGACAGAGAAAAGGTTTAATACATATAACTCTAAAAAAAGAATAAATTTGCCATAATGGAGTACTAGACTCCATCAATAAAAACTCCTACCAAAAGATCACAACTCAGAGTATTCCCAGAACATAAATATTTTGTAGGATACACCATCATTAGCAAAACCCATCAAGCTTTTGTTTCAATAAACAGCATCTGCTGGAGCATCTTCTCTGAAACAGACAGTATTAAACAAAATTTGGTCTCTCATTTATAAAATGGTCAGACTTCTGGGCTCATGTCTCAGGAGTCTTCCAAAAGCTTTAAAAAACAAAGAGACCTTTTGAAAGAGGCTCATCTCATTTGCAGCAAGATTTTCCATCTTAAATACTCTAACAGGTGTTAGGAAAGTACTAATGTTCTGGACCTGCTGAATATCATTTTACAAAAAGCTGAGTGATACTCCTGAATCCCTCAGCTATACTAAGCAACTGCATACCCACCTTACTGTCTTAGCAACAGAAAGCAACCCTCATTTTTTCGCTCTTAAAGAAAGTAAGTAAATGAAGGAAGGAAAACCAGCTGTGAAGAGACTCAGTTATGCAGGCTTTGGTGTGGAGCCACATATCCTATCCATATCCTAGCTTAGCAATGGGAACAATGGCCAGCCCTAGCCAGGTCCTGGGGCTCCCAACAGTGTGCTACCAGGAGAGAGGGGAAAAGCACCTAGAAAAATCTCTTCCTTCCTCTCTGTGAGATGCACAGAAATAAACAAAGAGCAAGTAGGTATCCCAGATATCCCTGCTAGTCTAGGCAGGGGCTGAATCAGTAATCCCAAAATGCAAGGTTCCTTCTCAAGTCTGTAAGCTACTTAATTTACTACTCATTAAAACACCTGGTTATAATACCCATTAGCATCTCTTCTGCCCATGCTTACCCCAAATATTTTGTGGTGTTTTACAAAAAAACCAAAAAAAACCCCAAAACCCACAAACAAACAAACAACAACAACAACAAAAAACCCCCAAACCAACACCCCCAAAGTTAGCAGCCAAAACTTAATGTACCTCATGACACAAAATTTCCTCAAGTCAGAAAACCATAGGCTGAACAAGATGACGTTTTCTCCCAACCTTGTGTTTTTCTAGACAAATTTGTTCTGTCCTCACTGCATTGCTGTTGTGCTGTACAGCTCCATGGCTAAAGACACCAGGGTGTCTATCACAGGATCATGGAATGGTTTGATTTGGAAGGGACCGACCTAGTTCCAACCCCTCTGCCATGGACAGGGACACCTCCCACTAGACCAGGCTACTCTAAGCCCCATCCAGCCTGGCCTGAGCACTTCTAGGGATGGGGCATCCACAGCTTCTCTGGGCAACCTGTGCCAGGGCCTCACCACCCTCATGGCGAAGAATTTATCCCTTACATCTAACCTAAATCTACCCTCAGACTTCTTCATATCCTGGGTAACCAGGTCTCCCATTTCCTTCCAGCAAGTGTTCACATTTTTCAAGTCTTCCTTTTATATTTTCTTTTTATAATTTTTTTTTTTGCTTTGTTTTTAAAGAGGCAGCTAAAAGACAAAGTCATCTTGAAAACACCTTTGAAATACTTTTTTTTTCAACTAACTCTAGCCATGCTGAGATAGTCTCTGCAATACCACAGGCAGAATGCTTTACTCTTTCAGATGCTGGAGCGGCAGGAATGAAATGTCCTCTAACTCATGGCTGAAAATGATAGAAAAATCAATGCAAACCTAGTGAAGAGAAGGCAGTCCCATTACAAGAAAGTAATTTTCAGGCTCTTCTGTGGTACTAGCTTCCAGAAAGCAAGACACAGCATGTGGTGGGTAATGCTCTGCCAGCTGAAAAACGTTATGTCTAATATTCCCATTAGAAATTTATTTTAAATTAAATGTGATTTATGTAAAGAATCTGGAAAGACCTGGTGTCATATCCAAGCACTTCCCTGGATTTTCATAGCAAGCAGGTTAAGGCCAGGCCTGTGCGCAAAGAAAACTGTGAGAAACAGGAGACAAAAAGGCAAAAGCCAAAGATTGCAGCAGTACCTATTGATTTTCTCTGCCTCAGGGTTTGCTGGTCCCTGCCAGGGGCACTCAGCACTGCCAGCTGATGGCAGTGCTGTCCCGCCAGCCTTTGCCCCAAGGCCTCTCTCACCTGCTGCTTCTGCACCTCTGGCCCTGGATGACCAGAGGATGACAGACAGAGCCAGCAGCACTGCAAAGAACAAACCCCAGACTCCAGATTTTGTGCTGGGAAGGCTGATCCACAGCTCATGTGTCTTTGCAGAATGTTATGCTCCACAGTTTTCTTCCCTATGTTTTAGGGACCTGCGCTGCTCGGAAGGACATTTTGGCCTCTCACAGCAGCAAAGTTTGCCTTGGATGCTCCTTTCAGAACAAATGGTCTGACTTCCCTCATGGACATGCAACGGGTCTCCTTTCTGAGGCACTGGGGAACATCAGGAGAGATTTCTCCAGCATTAACTCCTTCTGATTTTGCGAACCCTCCAAAGATAACAGATAGGAGCTTTCATCCAACCCTGCAAATGGATTAGCAAGCAGCAGCTCCTGAATATTTTAAATTCAAGTGATATTAAACTCAGGTTAAACTCAGTGCTGCAGAAAAGAAATCAATAATGTTTTTCCATGTTGATTTTTCTTTCCTCTCCTACAACTGCTGCAGGGATACTGACTGCAGTATCCCAGATACTGCAGTTGGCAGCATAACCTTACTTATGACATGCTCAGAAACAGATGTTTTTCTTCACATCTACCCTTCCTCTCCTACCTTTAGAGCAGAATAATGAGATACTCTGCAGCTCTGGTTCAGAGCATGGTTATTAAACAGCCAGGGAAAATGATGCTGGCACAGCAAACTGAGTATCGCTGAATTACTATGAAACATGGTGATGAGAAAATAGATCTGCTTTGAAGGAGAAAAATGGCCTGTTTTCAGTCAAGAGCTCTTTTCTGTTAAACAGCCCAGCCCATCAGCAAAGTGTTAGCTAGTGTACACAGCAATTTGTAGGCCACACAGAGGGCAGCATTTTGTGCCTAGAAGCTGTCACATACTTCCCTGGGTGGATGTATCCACCTAAGGACTGTTCACACGATGAAGAATTTATGAGCTGTGATTATTGGGGATTTGTTGTTTGTTTTTTTTTTCCCCTGCTACTCTTTAGAGCAATGGAGCAAAATAATAGAGAGTTTTCCCTGCAGTTTCCCCTGTGCAGGATGTTGATAAAAGCTCCACAGCTCACACAAAGTCTTACCAGATCCTTTCTGTATGCCCATTAATGAGAGGCAGAGCACTGTTTTCCAGAGACACTGGCTAATTTCTTTGCTTGGAAGTCTGTTTTGCATTCCATAGAAAACTACTGAATCAGACGAAGGGAAAGGCTGACTTACACAAGCCTCTATATATCTAGCCTGAACACATCAAGTTTTGGGAAAAATCCCATGTCTCTAAATCAATCTCCTGCAGTAGCATCTTTTATTAATTTTATGAGGTTCTGTGACATGAGATTTAACTTCTTTAGGTAAAGATTATCCCAATGGAAGTGATCTTAGTAGAAGCTCCATGAGCTCCTTGACAGAAGCAAGCAGAAAATGGTGGACAACTGCTTCCTCACAGTAATCACCTAGCAAGGAAACTTGAGAACCCATAAGCAGAAATGCTGGCTGTGCCATTGCAGCCAGGGAAAGCTGCTCAGTGGTGACACAGCACATAGAACTACATGGCTTTCAGAGGCTCACCCATTCATCATGGGTGGCCACAGACATAGATGCTTGTGTCCTGCAGCTCAGGATGGTCCCTGGAGACTAGAGGTTTCTAGTTTCTCTAGGATGATGGGAAGGGAAGTTTTAAACTTGAGCAAAAAAGCAAGTAAGCTGGAAGATTTTATCCCCACTCTCAGTCCTGAACACCAATACATAACATAGAAGGATACAGCTGTAGGATGCAGACATCAGGATGCTGTCTGTCTCTCTCACCTCTTGTGGTCTCTGTCACTGTATTTTCAAGGTCCTTCCTAAGTACATGCACCTTCCCACATGAAAGATAAAAGCAGCACTGACAGTAAGTGACTTGTTAAATGCCACATGGACGTTTGCTTAGCCCCAAACCCATCCTTTCTGCATTTAAACCATGAGCTGAATAAACTAAGCCTGCCTGTATCCTAGACAACAGCTTCAATGGACTGCAGCTGCAGGCAGGAATAGGCAGGCAGAGATGAAGCATAACTCAAACCTGTACCTAACTTAAAATGGATTTGGGCCAGCTCTCCTCTGCCTAAGCAGTATCCAGTGTCTAATCAATCTAGGAGCATTTCTTTATTGGTTCATAGATGGGACTTTTATGCAATCTGCCAAGAACACCAGGCTATGTATCTCAGTTTAAGAGATTATAAATAAATAGAATTGCCTCTTTCTGCTCTTTCAGACGGGAAGAAAAAATACAGGAGAAAGAGTTAGTACTGCTCTGTGGCAAGTTAGAAGCAAAAAGGGGTGCCTCCAAAACTAATTCCAAACAAAGCCCTAAAACTCGTTCTTAAAATAATAATTCAAAAGATATTATCCTTTTTTCTTATCCTCACATCAACCACCAGACCACTTGGTTTATTTAGCAAGCTTCTTTTCGTTTTCCTAGCATTTTTATATACACTGCTATGTTTTTCAGATATCCTGTATGAAACTAAAACTGTGTGTTTCTATAAGAAAGAACCTTACATTTTGTTTTGGTCCCAAAATTAAAGTTTAATAAAAATTCTAAGACATGGAATGGAGTTAAAGGAATAGGAATTGCCATCCTAAGACATAATTCTTATTAATGAACTTGAAGACATGAAAGCAGAAACCCTTCTTAAATATGAGCTTCAATTTAAGATGTCCTCAAGAAACAAAACAGTGACACAGAACTAAGAAGACAACATTATTATTCATTTGGAAGGAAAAACTGAGAAAAAAACCTGCAGATACTCCACTGACTGGGTCATTTGAGCTGGTGTAGTAAAGGAGCTAAGTGTTACTACAGCCACTTTGCAGCTGGACACTGGAACAGCCAATGGACAGACAGAAGTCTCCATAAAAGCAAATGGTCAGAAACAAAAGGTTTTTCATCCTTTCCTATAACCATTAAGAGAAACACACTCTTCACTTGTCCTCTTCTTTCATTATTTTAGACCATGGAAGGCTCTAATATAAGCTTTTTTCCAGATGTCCATTTGATCACATTTGTCATATTAAATATTCAATTATGTCTTTTTTTCAACTTTTTTTCCAGTAATGGGCACTGAATGGGTTGTGTTCTGCTGTTTAATAGCATACTGATTAAGGAGCCAACAATTCCCTTGCCTTCATTTTATTTCTCACATTCCTTAATCTAGATTTAGTGTGTGTGTGAGTCTAAGTAAGTGCTACCACTCCTTTGATAATGAGCAATTTGTTATCACATTAGAGGCGGTCAAAGTATTCAAGATAAGAGCTGCCACTAACCTAGATGTAAGCAGAAGACATATTATTGAATTATGAGGTAGATGCAATGGATAGCTATAAAGGAAAGTAAACAATATGGAGTTTTTCAAAATCAGTTATTCTTTTGAAGAGTGAGGGAGGCAGACCACTTGCAGCTGTCAAAACAGAAGGGGGAGCAATGGATTTACTAAAATACATTTAGACATGAGGAAGAACTACAGAGAAACTGCAGGATGTCGACCTAAGGCGGGAAAAGAAATCCAACCCCCAATCCTCCCCCTCCCTCCCCCTCAAAAACCCCAAAACCCCAACAACAAAACAACCAAAAAAAAAACCCCACAAATTCCCACAAACCCCAAACACCCCTGTAAATACCAGAACCATAAGCTGGATCTCTGGATGTGCTGCAGAGAAGGTGCAGAGGCAAGACTGGATCTAATGTGCTGCTATGCTGAAGCCACCTGGGGACTTGACCCAGCACCAAGTTAGAAAACTTCTACGGCTCTGGTTTAGAGGCTTTAAATTGCACCAGATTCCATGTGTTGCTAAGCAGCCATTCCAGCTCAGGTGAAAGTAAATGCACACTACACCTGAAATGCTTTTAATGTGGCAGTGCTGCTCTGCCAGTGCTAGAGTGAATGAAGATCAGTTACTCTGCTAGTTCATGAGGTCTTTCCTATGGGAGGGAAGGAGTCCTGATGATCCATTCTGAGTCTTATTTGCTCCTTTATTTATGTGCAGGATAATGTAAAAGTTTACAAACGCAACCATTGTTGGCTCACATCTCTGCTGGGGATGCAATACAACATTGTGTTACTCTGGGTTCTGACACGAAACTCAGCCTGTGATCACAAAAGCAGCACTCAGAGAACCCTTCTGTGACAAGGCACTAAATAGTGTAATGAAGTGGGAGACAGGAAAATACTTGACCCTAGTGCTCAGATGACCTAAACACTGTATTTTTTTCCTTAATGTCAGAACCAACATTCACATTTATCCATCCCACATTTGTCTATCTACAAGTGCCAGAATCATATTAATGTTTGTTCAAATTCTCTGTCATTTTAAATTGAACAATGATCTTAAATCATCAAATCATCAGCTGCCTGGATGAACTGTGTACTGATTCAGACTTCCTTTGTAAATGGTAGATTTGTGACAACAGTTCGTCTCCTGCCTTTCTTTTTGACTGTTCACCTGACAAGATCCACTTAGTTAAGGGTTTAGAGAAATGAGGCAATGTTTTCATAGAAGCACACGCACCTATCATTTAAAAATCCTGCCATGTGGATAGAGTTGGACTTTAAGACAAGCACTAAAAGTTAAGTTACAGCACACACTGCTCCAGGCAAACTTCAATCATCAGCTTCACACAGAGATGTGAAAGACAAAGCCCTTGCAGTGCTGGCCCTGATCGACATGCCCTCTTCCCCTCATGGTTCTCTTCACCCTGGGGTCAGTACTGATCCTGCTAGCCCGTGCACTCCGTGGCCACTGTCAGGATAACAGTGCAACCAGACACAGCCTTGCTGTCTCAGGTAAGAGCTACTACCTATTCAGAGCAAGGTACTAGCTATTGTAGCCATGCCAACTTCTTTCCCTGCTGGGAAAGCTTTGCATATTAAATTCGGGCACAAGTACAGAACTTTGTGGTAGCTCGTCAGCCTTTCCTGGTGTGAAGCTGGCAACCTCCCAGTGACAGTGCCTTCTTGGTGTCCCCTGTATTGCAGGGGTGCCATGTGTGCTCTGGGACATGCACTGAGCAGAAAATTGCACAGCCCACACGGGTGTGCCACACACGCTTCTCGACTGCAATCCTGCATCAGCTGACTCTCTGCAAGGCAGCAGTAATTCCCCAAAAGCTGTGGAGTTGTACCACTGTATTTAGAAGTGTGCTCCACAAGTCCACCCCCTCACTTCCCTATTGGAGACAATAAAGCACCAAGGTGCAGTTATTTGTGATGGCACTTCTAGATGATTTAACACTGGATGCAGTAAAACACACCAAGCTTTTATGCAGAGGACAAACTGGCTTTGTCTGAAAAACACACCATCACTTTCCTTTCCAATTTCTAGGAACACATGAGGAAAAAATAGAACAAAAACCTAAAAATCCTTAGCCATTGTTAGTGTATTATGTGGAACAAAGGCAAAACAAAGCACATGTTATCCAGGAATGTGAATGAAATGCTCCAGAGAAAGACAAAACCAACTGCCTGTTCTGTCCTCTTTCCCTGCAGACTGACTCACTGCCTACCTGTCCTCCATGGACAATCAATCAGGCAGCTCCACTCCCACCTCCATGAGGATCAGCTGCTCTCTACAGAATCTGTCATCTCCCACAATGAATGAGAGAAGCTCCAGCAGGAATCACTTGGGGGCATGGATGCTCAGGATGTAATGAACCTGACAGCAAGCAGCTGCATAGGCTGGATCCATATATTTTGATAGTGAGTAAAACACAGGGTGAATTGCCCGGGTTGTCTCATGAGGCATTTTCCCAGACAAAATTTCATTAAGCATGAGAAAGAAAGAAAAATTTAAGAAAATCAACCACAAAAAAACCCAACCCCAACCAAAAAAACCAAACCATAACCAAACCAAGAACAAAACCACCCAAAAAACCCCTACCCCAAACCCATACCACCTGGAAATAAACCTAGAATAAAACCCACTCTCCACAGATTATTTTAAAATACCTCCAAAATATTGTCCAGTAATGTAAATTTTCCTCTGTTTCCCCCTGAAAAATCAGCAAAACACGTTTATCATGAGATAAATTTTTTATAACCAGGACTCAGTGTAATGATGAAATTATGTTTTCCCAAGTGACGTGAATCTCCCAGGCTAGAACCTGGGAGGACGTAGACATTAACATCTTAAAAACCTACTAAGCTGGGCAGTTAGAAATCTCTCTGGTACATGTTAGCTAAACAGCATAAATGAAGGTCTAATCCAAAGCCACTGAAATCTTTCCATGATTTTTACAGCTTTGGGAACAAACTTCTGATTAACATCAATCTCCAATCCTGCAATTATACTTTGGCAGAGGCCTGTCTCCACGGGTGCAATGTCAATCCTGCTGCTGGGTAGTATTTTAGAAGTCTGAGTAGGAGTTTATGACTGAGACAAATCTTTACTGTAGCCAAGGGATTAGTAAAGACTCTTATGTGGAAGTGAACGGGATCTGTGCCTCAGTCCTTCTTTGCCTATGGAAGAGGAGACTGTACAGCTCTGTTGGGTTGCTTGCAACAACTTCAAAATGGAATTCCTTGCACTTGGCGTCCACTGCCCTTACAATTGGCAGCAAAAATTGGAAGTTTCCTTACTTTACACCTGTTCTGTGTTAAATGTCTCTGCACACAATCCACACTGCACACAACCTCCACCCAATCCACACAACTTAGACTGGCAATGAATGTGTGAATATTCCAGAGAAGCAGATCCTTAAATACTTTCCCTTCCTCATCTTCCTCACACTACCATTGAACTGGATTAGACTTGAGAAAGGTACATACCCAGTTTGAAGTATCCTGAGAGGTCTGTACACTCAGTCTTAGTATGGAGTCTCTAAAATTTGAGTTATACCTACATTTTTACTCTTTTTTATATACGCACGTCTCTGCAAAAGGATGGAACAGTACTTGTGGTATTAATCTCTTCATTTCCAAAAATGCAGTGCTGAGGATGGGAGAGCACTCCTCTTTCCTTCTTTGACCCCATACAGAAGCTTCTCTAGAGGACTCAAATATGACATGCCAGATGGACTTATTTCAGCAATGGACCCTTGCCATAAATTGCCTGTCAGTAGTAAGACCTGAAAAGCCCAGGACTGAGCTATTGTGAATCAGGGGTCTTCACCTATTATTTTTTGTTGATCCACAGGTTTAACTAATACCATAAATAGGGAATTTGAATTGCCCAAAAGGCTAACATCAGTCACTATCTTTCAGGTCTCTTTTACAGATGATTTCCAGATAACTGATAAAAGTGATGAGATCATTACTAATCTGCTTGAAACTCCCTTTCCTTCAAAAAGTCTCCCTAAATTTGTCAGTCTTTGCCATCCATATTTGATCATACTTCTCTTTTGATCTAAAGTACTGACATCAATTGTAAGAAAATAATTCTTTTTTGCAGCTTTTCTGTGAAAGAAGCACTGTCTTTGTTAGCCAGGCTGACAGAAATGCCTCTAGACTGGTTTTAATTTGCTTAATTACATAACTTGTCTGCATTTTATAGCATGGCTTTAGGAGAGCACAAAGCCTGGGGAAAAAGCACAGGGTGGACTGCAGCTGTGAAAGCTCTCCCAGTGACCACTGCTATGTCTTATCCCTCCACTGCATCTCCCTGGCAGTCCCTCATCCTTCCAGCTCTGTAGCTCTTTGTACCGTGAGCCTGGCAGCAGCACTGCCAATTAGCGGAGATTAGCAGACCTTTTTCTTCATAGGTTTCAGTGAAAGAAAAATAATAATCAACCAAGGGTTAGCAGCCAGCCTGCACTTTCTTTTTCACATCTTATTGTGCACCATAAATAACTACCTATACTTATACTCTGCTGCTCAGCAACAACTTACAACTTTCATTGTGGTCTTGCAGCAAGCTGTGTCAATGCCTTTGTCCCATTCTCCAAGTGAGATGTCCAAATACCCATTTTGAAGGTTATATCACCCTTCTCTCGTCTTGACAGCCATCTCATTGCCCCTCACACCCCCTGGAGCATTGTGCATACACCTATCTGCCTTCTTTCACAGCTCTTCAGATGAATCCTTGACAAATTAATCAGTGCCCTGTCCTCTCTGCACAAGTGGCTGTCAACAAAGCAGATGGTGCTGTCCCTTACAACACCTTGTCTCTTAACATCTCTCTCTCTCTCAGCCTGTGTCCTGCAGTTTTCTGACAGGGGCTGCTGCAAGACTTTGTATATACTTAATAGTACTGAAGAGAACAGACAATGCCACAGGACATTGCTTACCTGGTCACAAAGACAGCTGCAAGAAGCAGATGAATAAACAGAAATGTATCAAGAACTCAATCCTCCTGCAAAAGTCTGAGGGTGATTAACAGTCTGTTGACACAGGAAAATGTTCCCTGGGAAACAGGATTTGTGAAGACTGGTGAGAACCCATGGTCCCTACTCAGGCAAGTTTGACTTGTACAGTGGGGGAACTGTCACCCTTACCTGAAATGGCCCATAGTTTTCTAACTGAATCTTGGAAATCTGGAGATCTCAAAGCTTAAGCATCTAAAATGCCTTGTGGTTATTACGAGTTTCCCAGTTTACCAGGAATTCAAGCCCTTACTCTCCCCTACGTTCCCCAAACAGAATGAAAACAGACTAATCAACACAACTATAAAGTTTTTGACCAGCTAAACTTTCCCTTTCCCGGTATTGTTTATTCCAATACACCCCAAATTCCACTTTCCAGGACTAACTTTTCAAAATGGAATTTATGAATGAGGGATTTCATTTGGAAAAGTAATTCCAATTAATACCAGAAAATATCAGCAGTTCACCTCACCCTTCCTCCCCCTTTTAACCTGCAGTTGTACAATAGACACATAGTTCAGTGGAAATTGCTAGAAAAAAAAATTAAGAATCCCTTTGATGCAGAATACCTAATCCAAACCCACACATCAAGTCCTCACAGATTCACTGAGAAGCCTCAATTGAAAAAAAAAACCCTCCATTGAGACCACCTACCCTACATCAGCCAACACCAGCTTATTCCACTGGTATCAGACATCAGAGCCATCAAAGAACTGTGTAGGAAAAACTCATCATTAATGCTCAGCTCTAGCTGATGAATCAATACCTGTGATAAGATCAGTGTCATCCATGAATGAGATTTCTACCATAGCATGCATTAACAAGAAGCTGAGAAATGGTGCTGTGAACTCAGTGTGTCACTGAAACACCTACACCATATCACTGAGTGGGTGAGGAAGAACAGACTTCACCATTCCTTTTACGTGAATTTGAATGCAAGAGGGGCTCTTCCATGTATAAAGCAAACATCCTTTTAATATGCAGATTTTGCTACAGCATCTCTGCCTATATAGAAAGGGCTCTTTCCTTACTCGGGGTATCCAGTTACAGCATTTCTGGCCTTCCTGATCTTGAAGGACACTGATACATCCAAACAGGGTGAACTGAGACCCAGCCTGCTGACCTAACAACTGTGGTCCTTAGGCTTATTGCCAGACACAGACAAAGGCCTTTCAGCAATGTAAGCAAAACTAAACTTTGGAGTAACAGAGCTGGGAGAGAGAGCCAGAAAGAGCCCCAGAGAGCCTGGTAGGCTGCGCTTGTGACCAGAGAAAAAGGAGGTGCAATGGTAAGACCTGCTTATGGAAAGACAGGCAGTGCTTCTCTCCTATTAATGTATATCAATGGCTATTGTCCCAAACACCTCAGCTGCTCCCTTAATAGCTGCAAATAGCTGCAGTAACCCCTTACTTTATGTGGCTCCAGATCATGGTCTTTTCTTGTAACTAACAAGGTGCTGCCCTGATGGCAGTTGGTTTTGGCTATGCATGGAGCCAATTACCCTGGTGCTGCTTTTACTCGGGAACCAGCCTTCTGTTTGGAGACTCTGAGAAGGGAGTAAAAAGAGAAAGCTCAGGACAGACTGTAAAACTTTTCAATCATTTTCGAAATCTTAACCCTTTTTTCTCTCCCGCTCAACTAAAGCCCTGGAGTTGATACAACACAAGACACCCGAGTCCTTGGGGAATGGTCCCAGTTTACAAGAAGGGCAAGAAGGACCCCAAAAACTACAGGCCTGTAGTCTCACTTCAGTGCTTGGTCAAGTTATGGACAAGATTATTTTGTAAGTATTGAAAAACACCTGAAAGACAATGGAGCCATCGGTCACAGCCAGCACGGCTTCATGAGAGGAAACTCCTGCTTATCAAACCTGATTTCCTTTTATAACAGAGTAACCCCTCTAGTTTTTCAAGGGAAACCAGCTGATGTCCTCTTTTTGGATTTCAGTAAAGCTTTCAATACAATTTCTCTACAGGATCCTCTGGACAAAGTGTCCAGAGCTGGACAAACACATCAATGGGGTGACATCAGACTGGCAACCTGTCAATAGTGGGGTTCCACAGGGCTCCATCTTAGGCCCTGTGCTCTTCAACATCTTCATATATAATTTGGATGCAAGACTGGAAGGAACACTGAGCAAGTTTGCAGATGATAAAAAAACTGGGAGGAGCTGTTGTCTCCCTGCAAGGCAGACAGACCTCGACTATTTAGAGGGCTGGGCAATCACCAACCACATGAAGTTCAACAAGGGAAAGTGCTGGATTTTGCACCTGGGAAGGGGCAACTCTGGGTGCACAGACTGGGGAATGAGATGCTGGAAAGCAGTGCCTTGGAAAGGGACCTGGGTGTCCTGGTCGATGAGAAGATGAATATGAATCAGCAGTGCCCTGGCAGCCAGGAGGGACATTCCTGTCCTGGGGAGCATCAGGTTGGATATCAGAAAAACCATCTTCACCTGGAGGGTGGTTGGGCACTGGAACAGGCTCCCCAGGGCAGTGGTTACAGCACCAAGTTTGACACAGTTCAAGAGGTGTTTGGACAATGCTCTCAGGCACAGGGTGTGACTCTTGAGCATGGTAGTGTGCAGGGCCAGGAGTTGGAGCTAATGATGATTGTGGGTGTCTTCCAACTCAGCAAAGTTTGTGATTGTGTGATAATTCTTGATCTCAATGAGATAGATGTGCCAGAGTAGCTATTGTTAATCAGGGAATTGGGGTCAGATCGGGAGTGGGAAGAAAAGGAAGTATTTCCTATGAACACCAGTGCTTTCCCTACAAATATGATATTCCTCCTCTGCAAGCCAATTCTTCCCATACATATACCTCCTCCTGCCCTTTATGTTGACTCTAAGAGTCTTGACACTGACATATACAAGTAGCTTTCACTTCACTCTTGCAGCAGTTCAAGAGGTCTGAAGTCAGCCACAGTGTTAGACAGGAACAAATGCAAATGCCTAGGGCCAGACCTGTTTGGATTTCAGCAAAAATATAAATCACCTCTGATTCTGTTTTTATTTGCTGCCTTAAGCTAGTCATTAAAACATTGAAAACAATCTGGGTGCAATCATTTTCTTCTGATCCAGCTCCTTTCCCCTGTAATCAGCACTCCAGGAGAACATATGGGCTTCCTCTGTCATTTGGCTCCTGATTTACACCACGGTAAATCTACTGAAGTCAACAGAATTCCCCAGCAGCCACACTGGGCTCTGCTGCATGTGAGCAACTGCTGAAATTCAATGAGCACCTGTGTCACAAAGAGGTGGCCTCGCACGACTGTTCCTGACATGGGGAGGCTGTGCCAGCAATGAGGGAGTGCCAACACCTCCACTCCACAGCCCCAACGCACTGGTGGCTGGCAGAGCTTCCCTGTGTAAGTGCTTAAACTGCCAAGTGGCCACCAAGTGCTTCAGAAAGCTGAACACATCTAGTTTGGGAGAAGGAATTTCAGGAGGCTCTTCCAATTTTCAAGTGTGTGTATGTTTGGATAGGGACAGTTAAACATTTTTCATGGTATGTTAAGCGAGGAAGAAATTATCAGAAGACCAACAAAGACAAAGTTTTGCAGAAGTGCACTGTAGGTCTGAAATGCAGGTTAGTCAGTGCTGTCCCTAAGAACAGCTCTCAGCTAGTGTTCATTGCTAATGTTCATTATTAGAGTTAATTCAGGTTTCAGCTGCAGTCTTTCAGTTAAAATAGTCTCTGATTGGGATATCTGCCAAGCTCCTCCTTCAGAGGCAATTCCCACTCTGCTTCCCTGGTACCCCAGGTTTATTTATATTCATCTGTCAGCAGACCCCAGCCAGCCAAAAGAAGCTAACATAGTTCAACCTTTCCTCCCTCATCTGCATTCCCCATGCTACAATCACTGAAGTTTTGGAAAAGATGCATTTAGGGTTTCCTCCCGTCAAACCTTCTAGAGGAAAAAAAATAAAATCATGACTGCCTTCTCACACCACTTGTAAAATGGGTACAGAGATAGCATGAATATTGCACTGCTAATCCTCAGCATTTCCACATCTCTGAAGCTCATACCCACAATTTTCTATTACTCATTCTCCCATTCTTAAGCCTTCCAGGATAAAAAGAACAGCTTTGTAGAACTGCTTATGTCTCATTACGTGAAAGGAAGTCCATGAAATCTGAAATTCACTTCAACTGTGACAAGAGAAAAACAGTTTCTAGTAAGCAAAAGCTTCCTAGAAAGCAAGAGCAAGCCTAGAGACTTTTGCGATAAAACTGGAAATAGGTAAGCCAGAAAAGGTAGGGTTTAGTTTTCTTCATGAAAATCTAGACCTGAATGTTTGCCCTTATTCCCAGTGATTTGTAAATTTGGTTGGATGAACATAAGTCTTGCTTATCCCATGGCTGTGAAATCTGTGCAAGTTTCTAAGGGAGACAGGACTACATTTTCCTTGTTGCAGGAGTTACCAGAACTTAGATCCAGTTTTGCATGTGCAAAAAATGCCATATACTCTGTTGATCCCAAGTGTCAGGATAGCAACAGGGATAAGAAATAGCTCTCCACATCCTATTACCAATAGCAGGACTAGTTCAGGGAATCTCTGTTCCTTGGACTGTGCTGAGGCTTTATTACAGGAAATGGACATAGCCCAGCAGATCCCATCCCTCAGAAGAAAACAGGGCTGAGAAGACAGCCATCTTCCCAATCAGGTTCGCCCAGGTGCATGATCTTGCTGTAAGAGCAGTTAGAGGCTGGTCTTTATGGTAATCCTTCAAATTGTGGGGAACCTGGGAGTCCTACACAGCTCTTCACAGCGCCCCACCTCAGCAAATCAGATCAGGTTTGTGGCACTTTCAGATCGGCCAGAAAACTGAGAAACTACAATCACAAGCTTTCAGGCAGTAAGCCACACGCATTACTCACGGCTGAATTTTAGGATTAGGCATCCTATATCTGCTGATGGCTACTGAAGGAGTAAGGGGTAGACAGGCTGCAAAACACTGTGGGTGATAGGTATGCTGTAGCCAAAGCCCAATGGAGCTAGGGCAGGTTCTAGCCAAGGATCACTGGGCACAGCTTTTCACTTAACCAAGTGCTAAGTGGTGCCTTTGCTATCTGTGCAGGGCAGAGAGGACACCAAATTGCACCCTCTGAACCTTGTGGTATCAGAGGCACCAAGCAGAACAGGTTATGGTTACAGGTGTCTTGAAGTCATCTCCTGAGCAGGACTTTAGGAGGTGTAAATCCACAGAGCTCCTTTGAACTCAATCAATGCTCACTGATATAAGCAGTAGAGCCACACTCCTCTCTCTCTCTCTCTCTCTCTCTCTCTCTCTCTCTCTAGAAGAAGGCCCTGAGTATCACTTTTCCCTCGAGGGAAACTAGTTTTACAAATGTTTACAAATGTAAGTTATTGTGACAGATTTTGTAAATTGTGAACAAAAGCTGATTAACTCATCACTATGCCCCTACTGACCTTATTGAAATATTCTCCTGGTGAAAATCAACGTTTCATTTTTAAAACAGAATATTTAATTATCATCCACATTGATTTAAACCTATCTCAGAGTGTAGTGATGTTACACTCAGAAAAAATATGAGGCAGAAGTGATCCCTCCTGCAGTAAGCACTCTCACACTGTGCAAGAATTTATGACAGGGCAGGTTTTCCCATGGAAAGGGTTTCCTCAGGAAGGCAAACCAAATGTTTGCTGGAAAGCATGTGTATTATCCTAGGGATATTTAGCTTCAAAATGATGCCTTGGGTTCTCTCTTGGGTAGTAATTACAGTTATGTTGTTAGTCTACTTCCCTTTCTTCTTTGTTTTTTTTTTTTTTTTCTTAGTTTTACCTTTATGTGTAGGGATTTAGAGATGTGTATGGATGCAGGATTTCTGGGCTGCACAAGCCTTCAGGGAGGGAGCAGCGAGCTGGTGGAACTGCCACCCAGGGCTCTGCTGCTCCTCTGAGCTGAAGCAGGGCGAGTGCCCGTCACCCCTGGAGCTCACCTGACTGAGAGCAGCAAACCAGGCAGCAGCAGGGAGGTGCCTCTGCTCTGTCAGCGCCTGCCTGCACAGGCTGCAGTCACTGGATATGGTCTAAGTACATCCTCAGGCTCTCTGCAGGCAGGAGGGCACAGAGACCTCTTTGTGGTGCATCTAGTTTAAAAAGAGTTGTCTTTAACACCTGGATGAGTTCTTTATTATAAGCCATTTATTTGTTATGCTTTTTAATGATACACCAAATGCTTCAGCGTCCATACTTTCTACTGTATTAAGCAGGAAGTCACTGTTTTGAAACATAGTAAAGTAGTAAGAAAGCAATATATAGATTTCCACTTCAGGGGGAAAAAAAATCTGTACATCTGTGCAATGCATTTTCCTTCTCTTCTTTCACTTAATGATTTTACATGGTTGGGCATTACCTACTGACTGCATGTGTTCACATCAAATAGAAAAAAGAAATCCCATCCACATCTAAAAAAGGAAGGCTCCTTTGTCCCTTACTAATGGGATGAATATATAAAATCCATGTGGACAGCCAAGTCAGCCCACTAAATTCCCACATATCTGCACATTTATTGGCTCGTCAGCTGAAAACCAGGCAAAAGCTCTCAACCAAGGAGCCTGCTGATGACTGCCTTGGAGATATTTCAAGTGAAAATGAGACCTCCTGTCCTTATGCATTTCTAGCTGAAGATGCAATATCTTAACTATTATGGGTAACAGGGGAAGAACAACTGGCTCCCTAGGATAAAAACTTCTTTCATATTAGTAAGCATCTAGGAAAGGAACTGTTTTCTCAGTAAATGTTACAGCTACCTGGTGATACGGAAGAACTGGCTGCTTGTCTAAATACAAGGATATTAAAAGCAGGGATCACTGTGTAAAATGTGGATGAGAATAAGCAGAACATATCTGAGGTAGGAGTAAATCTATCATCACATAAACATACTGGAAAATAAAAGCAATAAAAGTTGCAAAGCTGCTGCTTTGGTTTTACCATTTTGGAGCGATCATCTGTCAAGTCAGTTCAAGCAAAATGATAATAATTGTTCACCTCAAGATTCCCTGAATTTGCTCACTCTGGACTCTCACTTGGCAAAAGGAGAGATTCCCACCAAGTTCATGGAACAACAGTAGAATTGCATATTCCCAGCTCTGAAAAAAACAATTGCTGATTGACATAACCCTCAAGAACAAATGAGGCATTCAGGAGAGCTGCTCTTTGCCAGAAGACTGCACCGTTTGCTCACCATCCAAAACTTAGCAACAGAACTTCCAATTTATGAGCATCACCTCTTTTGCCAGTTCCCTGCCTTACTACGTCAGCAATTCCTCCCCCACAGGAAGTGGAAAATTAATTTCTAACACACACTTAGTAAATCACCATTAAAAACTACTGCTGAAGTACTGTTTGAGGCATCTTTTCCCTATGTCTTCTTTCAAAAAAAAGAAAAAAAAGAAGGTGAAATTAAACCACTAACCAAAATAATACAGAAGAATCAAAGAATCTAAGGATCTTTGACCCATTTCAGTCTGAGGGAATTAACTAACATACTTATTAACCTCCCTGTTCTTCTCTAATTTTTGTGTAGTTGAAGACCCAGCCATGAAATAGAAGATTTAATAGGAGCTGGTGTTAACAGGCTTTGTAGCCACTGTGGGCAAAAAAGTATTAGCAGTCCCCCAAGGAAACTGCTGTCAGCACTCAGCCATGTATTTACAGTGAGGTGTTCCAGAATTTCTGCAAAACCATTTGAATTGCCACACAATTTTTTCAAGCAAAACTCTGTTTTCTCTTAATTCCTATGAGACCTTTATGTGTCTGTATTTGAAAATCCATTAACAGGACAAATGAAATAGGAAAATAAGTATTTTGACAACAAGAAAGGGCTGTGAAAGACATGTTCTACTTCCCCATACAGTAAGCAGAAAATCTCAAAGTGCACAGAAGCCTTACCCTGCAAACTACTGATGTATCTCTCTCTCCATTGCAGATCCTCACATTTTTCTGCATGGAGCTTTCCCCAATTTCCCAGCTACATCAGACCAGTGAGACCCAGCACAGGCCAGCTCTGGTTTTTCACAATACAACCAAACCCTTATTAATAAAGCCAGTAAAAAGAAAGACACAGGGCATTCTTCAAGTATCCATCTCTTCAAGGCAGTTCTGTTTTAGGAGATTAATACGCCATCTGCTAATTTTTTTTTAGGAATCAATATTTACTCAAGAGCAACTGAGAAGGATGGGACAACAACAATAGGTCTTCCAAGGCCTTTTAAGTTTATCATAGCACTGTGATGCTAATCTCTTTTAAGGAAAACAAATTATTTCCCACAAAGGATCCGTCTTTTGGGCATGATTCTGATTTTGTTTGCATTGCTTTATTCCAGCAGCTGCAGCTAATGGGGTCTCTACTGATTTACACCTACGATCAGGATAAGCTTCTTTCCATTCACAGCAAGCACAGTGCATGTGGTGCTGCTGGAGCCCAAGTGATTTGGAATACAGCTGAGAGTACTCTCAGAGACTTTCAGGTTTTTTGAACTTTTTATCATGCTGCTTCTGCTCATATAAGACAGAAAATGAAAGCACAGTGTACTTGTGTAGCGTAACTAAGCAACAAGGCACAGCAGGGAGACCCAGTTATCTGGTGCTAATCATACCCCAGGGATGTGAAGCTCATGAATTAAGGGCCATTTTAACATTTATCATATTTCTTTTCATTTAAAGGTAAAAATAAATTATTTCTATAAGCTGCTTTGATCCCTGGAAAATGTCTTCTGACATTAAATCCACTCCATCTGGCTCTCAGAGATTACTATAGCACATGCCTGCCACTCAAAACACTCAGTCCAGAGCATTGGGTGGTCCACATCATCAACCCATTTCAAACACCCTGATCCAGAGCCACATCCTCCCAGACCTGGTGGCTGTATGGCACTTCTGGAAGTCCATGAGTCCTGTGCTAGCCCCAGAGGGCAGACAGAGACCTCCTGGTGCTGGGATGTAGGACTGATGGGAGGCTGCCTTCATGCCCACAAGGATTCCAAGTTTAAATGTCTCCAAGCAGTAAACGAAATTAATTAAAATGACAATATGTAAATTATGTCAGTCTGCTAAAACGCTGCATTTCAGCTCAGTTTAAGATGGGAGCAGTGCAGAATTCCTATAACAGGATACACACTGACCTATCTCTCCCCCACCAAAGCAGTGCAAACAAAAATGTGCACAAGAGCGTGCTAAATGAAGCCTGGGCTCTTTTGGGCTCAGCCCAAATGGTGCCATCCTATCATTTTATCACAACTGCCAGGACCACAAGGAACTCAGGGAAACGATGGCCTCGCTCAGTTCAATGGCAGCATCAACAAAGTGTCACACACACAATGGCTGCAGGTGACAGCACCAAGCTGGAACACTCAATTAGTGCCATTATGCAGAACTTGTATTTAGCCATTCTGTGGGTGAACATATCTTTTGAAAACTATTTCATTTTTTACCTTATCGTGCCTCAAGGCATGGGCTAAATGAGCTAGTTAGCACCTACGTTCACCTACTAGACTGTTTCTGTATTTGGTTCATTCAGTCTGTTCCAGTCACAGCAAGTCATTCCAGCAAGGTGGTATGAAAAGGCACAGAGACAACACTAGTGCTGTAAGATCAGTGATCAAGGTTCTTTTGTGGCTGGACACAAGCTGCAGCAGATGGCAGTTCTATGGAATGCAAGTTTCATCTTTGAGCTCAGTTATTAAAGACAGGAATGCCTACTGTTTGGCACAGGCCTACACATGCAGCTGAAAGGTTTGTTGCACAAGCAATGCCAGAAGGCAATTATCACAATTAGGTAATCTTTTTGACCCCTTTTAAATGGACTAATAGCAGGGGTTTGTTATCAGCTTGTATCTTGTTTCAGCAACAATCAAGATCCTCCTGCCCTGAGGATTCAGCACAAACTGTTCAAGCACAGACATTTTTTGTCTAATTTGGCATGGTGCTGAACTAAGGGAGAGGAACAGGGAGCTGCAAGTAAGGAGCAAAGGCACAATTCCAGGCCCAGGAGTGACCAAGGCTCACAAATCAGGAGCAGAGCTATCTGCAAGGGCTCTTTGTTTTCATGACTGTATAAGTAATGGTAATATCAGCAGTTCATGGCTGCTGCTGCTTCTCCTTGCACAATTTCTTATGGCATATGAAATAAGGCAAGGGAATACAGCAGTGCATAATTATCCTCTCAATTCAAACACTGCCCTCCTAGGCAAGAGCTGGATCTCAGTGTTGGGAGGTCAGCTTTTTCATTAGCAGTGGATATCCTGGAAGTAGAGATACCCAGAAACAGAAAACTGAGCTCATTCGAACCAAGAGGGAAAATGAGCTGCTGCACTTGGAACTTGCTACAAAAAAAAGAGTAAAAGAACTCCTTTGCACATTACTTAACACCAAAAGGGAAATAAGATTTCCACTTGGATAATGACACAGGAAAACAGTTAAACACATTTCCCAGGGGAAGTAGGAGAATGGATTAAGAGTTAAATGCTCATACTGTTGCTTCTGCTGTGCCAGCATGCAGAAGTAACCACTGCAGGTTTACCACCATGGTCTATGCCCTCACCCTTGTGTCACTGCTTCCAGCTCTTTCCACAGCACACCACAGCTCCTGCTCATCACCACAGTGATGAGTGCTCCAAACAGGGTTAATGCTTTATGAAGCCTCAAGACACAAAGTTCAGCTTGCTCCTCTCCAGAAAGCTCCTCCACCACTGCAGCACACAGGGCTGTTAGTGGGCACCTCCCTTGGACTGATAGAGCAATGGAATTTTCTATGTTTGTTGACTACCATTAAATCAGGCTGAATGGAGGATCAGCCAGTCAATCAAGAGGAAGATCTTGTTAGTGCCTAGGTATGGTCTTTGGCTTTTTAGATTATGTAATTCCACTTCATGGATACACAAATTGCAGAATGTGAATCATTAATATCCAATTTGGGAAAGTTACTGGGATGTAACTGCTGAGTAGGCAAATGAAAATGTAAAGCTATCAGCAATACACTAATTTTGGAGTGCTCCACACAGAATGAGGAGCAGCAGTTTATAGGTACAAAACTTCCTTGCCTAGAGTGGCAGCCTTCCTTTTACCTAGATTAATTTCTAAGAAAAGCCTAATACTATTTGGCACTTTTCAGATTAAAGTAATTTGCTTATTTGGAAGACTGAAGACAGTTTCCTAGTAGTGGCAAATGAAAACTCAGCCTGAGGAACTGAGGTACCAAACACAACTGCTCCACACATCGCTTTGCATTTCTCTTGAGAGCATTGTTGCTTAAATCCCACTGTTCGCTATCTTGGCTACCATTCATATTTTGCAAGGTACAGAAAAGATATAACAGGATACACAGAAAAATCCTTCTCTCACTTTATGAGCCATTGTTCCTGAATATTATTGGTCTTCTTCCAGCAAAAGTGTAGCAAAAATTATTTTTTGACAGAGATTGATCCAATATGAACAAGTGTCCCCACACAGTCAGGGAACAACTAGAAATGCCTAGAGAAGCCTTGCTTTGATTGCATTTCATGGATCTGTACAAGAGATGGGTCAGGGAATGTCATACTGAACATCAAAATTAAAGATTCACCAAGGAAATATGAACTGAAATGCAACTGGGCTTTTTTTTTTTTAATATCCTAATGTTTGCCGTCTGTTATTTGATGTTCTGAATTCTTATTTAAACCCTGCCTGACAAACAGAGCTTGATAGAAGAAAAATTAGAAGTTAAAATGAACACATGAACTCTTGTAGAAGTCTCATCTGTACATCTTCATCTACATTGATCTTATGTAGTGGAGCACAAACCTGAGGTTGTCATAAAAAAAGAATCAAGTGTGATATTCAACCTTGAGAGAGACGTTTGCTTAATTTTCCTGCCTTTTCAGGAAGAATCATTATCCTGTTTTACTTCTCATCCAAAAACATTGCAGATGGCAGCTGTTTTCTTCTAAATCTTTACCATGCTGCACTCCAAGGATATTTCAGAGCACTTTTTGTGGGTTTAAAGCATCTTCTAATTATAGATACTTTTCTGACAGTCTCCAGAGTAGATGCACAGCTTTAAAATCCCTAGGTTCACCTGAAGAAGTGGTTCCCCTCAATATCTCGCACAAATGAGCCTGATATTTTTCTGCTAGGATTTCTTTGGGCCACATTTATTTCTTTCAGTACTTTTTGAGCAAGTTATTTTCTTATACCAAAGGTGCCTGGAAAGTCTGACACAATACTGCACAAGGTTTGGAGCCAGCCTTCACACCTCCAAGCACAGCACCACTCAGCTAAGAACCTATTTTCTTCCAGGTTCTTTTTTCAGGAAAATGTAACTGAGATTAATTTTAAATTAATACTTGGGTGCTTCATACTTCATACTAAAAAGTACCAGGTTCTTCAAGAGAGCTGCCACATGATGATTTTCATTTGAGATGGGTACATTTGAGCAGAGCTGGGCAGCCATCCCAAGGACTGTTTTTCATGCAGTGTTACCATTAACCATCACAGAGTAGAAGGATAAAGAATCGTACTCTGGCAGATAAGAATTTCAATTTGGAAAAGCCTCAGTAACAGCTATTTAGCAATGATATACATGTCCCCCAAAATACATATCAAAACTGAACTGTGGAGTTAGAAGCCCAACAGAAGTCACCAGTCCTGTATCATGAGATTAATGCTCCCTATGAAAGGAACTGTGCATTTTTCTTGCTTCATCTCTATTTTCTGTCTCTTATATTGCTTTAAAAATAATAAAAAAGCCCACACATTACTTTGAGGCAAAGTAAAGCTGCAAAGAAATAAGAAAACCAGCTATTACTTTGTGTGTGTGTGTGTGTGTGTGTGAATGAAATGGAATCTAACTTAGAAAACCAAGCACAGGAGATGACCTTGTTTGTCTTACTTGTTTCTCCAACTTTGTTTCACTTAAGGAGTATGAAAATCAAATTCATTTTGTCTGGTAACAAATAACCAACACCAGAAACCCTATGAGGGTTGTGAATGTCAGGGGAAATTGATAGTGGACTGAATGAATTTCCCTAGTGGAAAAGCACATCAATGACTCATTCAAATTGTCACCTGAGACCCCTAAAATTCAGACCAGTGTCAAACACTCTCACTTTCTCTCCTCAAGCAAGCTTGTTTATGGTTAGGTCCTCATTCTCCCTCCATTAAGTTCAGGCTGACAGCCTACCAGAAATAATCCAGTTAGTAACAGTAGAGGACCATCAATATCTCATTTGGACTTGCCCTTCTCATGCCCCCAAATACAAGTCCTGTATTTTACGGGGGAAAATTACATTGTTATGTCTTTTCATCACTAACACCAGCTGGCTTTGCGCAAAGTTGTATGTGAAAAAAACAGCAAATAAATGGTGTAGAAAAAAAATAATCTACTGCATTCAGCCCCACTGCAAACCAGACTTTTTGCAGATTTTAATCCTATTGCACTCCATGAAACCAGCTACTGATTTTAGCAGTATTCTTGTCAGTGAGCTTCACAGGTTCAAATGAGATCACAAATGAGATCTGTGTTTCCCAGAGCTGCCAGGATTTGAGCTAGCAATGAACACAAACTCCAGCCTGAGAGATTTACATCTTCTGGCAAAGGAGAGGCAGAGTCTGTGCTCCAGGCTGAGCTCATCAAGCTGAATCCCTCAAGCCCAGTTTTGCCTTGAGAAGGACACTGAAAAGCAGAGTGTGAGGCCCAGGAGCTGTGTGAGTTACACACACTGAGCTGTTGGCTCTTTCTGGAATTGCTGAGCTGTGCTGGGATGAGGCTCTGTGGCCACATTTCATTCTCCTTGGTGACTGGGCCTCCCCGTTCTTCCCAGTTTGCCATACACAAGAGAACAGTTTCTGCTTCCTGACCCAGGACTCAGACCTTGTCTCTCTTATTGACCATACCAGTCAGTAAGCAGGTAAAATGGGCTGCATTCATTGCCAGATGATCATGTGCATTCAATGACCCAACCAGGACCATAATTTTCATGAAAAGGAGCAGACTTTGTCCAGTCAGGGGAGAAAATTTTAACATGAAACTAAGTTCTCTTTTAGGAATAATCTCAATATTCTGTAATCACTCAAATGCCCAGAAAGTCTCACCCTACTACTTTCATTTCCTATTTGCTCACTGTGCATGCTTGCCATTGCCAAGAACACACACTCACTACTTTTTCTACTGCTTGGGGTCCAGGATCAAGAGCCACATTTTCCATCTACCTATTTATGTACTCAAGCTTTTTAATTTTTCTCAGTTATTCCTGTGCACTAGGAACTCAGAGACACTTTCAGTTGTGCTCCTGGCCCAAAAGAAGCATCTAGATTATGGAAAGGCATTAACATGCTTTGAAATTCAGACTCTTTGAGTCATGCATCAACCACAATAAAGTTTCTCTGCTTTTCAGTTTTCTGACACAATGAATTTAATGTTTTTTTGACAGTCTGGTGGAACAGATATTTGCCAGAGTGTTGGCACTGGGGATGGATACAGCCTCCAACATAGACTGGGGGGAGGAGGAAGGGGCTGTGTAGGCAGAAGCAGGCTACAAAGTATGTCAAGCACTGTTGGACCAATGTACCTGCCAGTACACTGAGGAGGTCTAAATCAGCTTCAACCCCTTTCTGCTGTTCTAACACTGTGAGATATATCCATCTGATGAGCTCTGAGGGTAATGCTACAGAGCACTGCAAACTAATATTCTGTGCTATTTCTGCAGTCCTTGTAATAAATGATGAATTATTGATTAGCCCAGGAAGACCCATTTCAATGGCATTCTCATATATAGCTACTGAATCCTAAGCCCAGTTTTACCTTCCCTTTCACTTGTAAAGGCAGAAACAAGTAACACTGTGGAAGGCTGCTAGTAAAACTTAGATATCTTCATCTTGTTTATTGTGAGATCCCGGTGCTGCTCCCCAAGAAGAGCACAATGCAAGGCGCATGTACCTTACACATGCACAGCATCTAATTATAGCAGCACTTCTCCTGTTAATGCTTTCTGACCCTGTAGGTTATTTTCCCTGGGACACTGCTTACAAATTCCCTTCCTCCTCGCCACTGTCCTCTTACGCTGACGAGCTGAGAAAAGCTCCTGCTGCAGTCAGAATGCTAATAATTGCCTGAGTTATCAATCAAAACAGACGGAGACAAAAGTAATCAGCATCATCAGAATATCTCTATGATGCAGCAAGGAGGTATTCTGAACTCTGCCCGAATGAATGGGCCAAGCTAAGAGCTTGCTAGTGCCTGAGAATTACACTAATGTGATGTGACATTTGCTTAAAGCCAAGTCTTTCTGTTAATGAGTTTCTGAGTTCTCACAGCAAAGTCACAGCTATTGTTCAAGGTTCAGAAAATCTGCAGATGGCAGGTCAGAATAATAGCAAAAGTGAAAAGAAACAACAGTGAAATGCCAGGAAAAAAGAAATCAGAGGAAGTGAAGTATAACTTTCTAGGGGTTTTGTATTCAAAAGACCATAGGAGTGTGTCTCTGCAGACATATCTCCAGCAAGTGGACTCAGTCATCTGGACCAACACTTCACTTCAAACATGTCATCTGTCCCCATGCCTTACTGCTTAGCTGCATCAGGGAATACTTTGCAGCCATTCGTTTCTGTGTGCAGCAAGGGGAGACTCACACCCTCAAACATTAGTCATTTAACTAAGCAATCTTTCAACAGGAGCCATCAGTCATTTAGAGAGCATCACATCAGTTTGGGCAGTGCAAAGATCGTCAGGAGTCAGATCTCCAAGGCATCAAGCAAATGAAAATGTTTATTTACCTATTCCTTAAACATTGTGTTTTGTTGTCTCAGATTACACACATTACAGTGTACTAGCTTCATCATGTAACAATTCCTCTGTCTCATTCAAGACATAGTTGCATTGATGTTTATGGATTTAAAAATAAAACAAAATAGTTAATTCAGCCTCTGTTAGCTTGGTTGATACAGCAAAAGCGGCTGTCAAAAACACATCATTCCTAAGCTGGCTGTTAAAAGCTTTAGCAACCCCTGAGCTCCACTGCTGCCTGTCCCCAATGTCCATGCTGGCCATGGCTGGCTGGGCCACTGTCCCCCAACCTGCAGAGCCTCTCAGGCTTCAACCCAGGAGTCTCCTATGTCAGGAATGAGGGAGGGAAGAGCAGAAATGGCCCTTGCTGATCTCAGTCCACCTGTTGCTATCACCACATTCTTTATCCTGCCTCAGTATAATTTGACACTAATTTGATAGGTCTTTAGTTGTTAAATGTGCGAAATGGCTTTTAAAGCCATTTTTTTGGGATTAACACACACCCTCCCTCTCAACTTTAATTGAAGCATATAACTAAGAAAAGGATCCTTATACACTCTGTCATCTCTAGACAGCTTAAGAATTTAGCTAGACACTATCAAGAGATCTGAAATCCACATCCATTCACGTATCACCAATTGTTGAAAAGATAGTTTCTGTACTAATTTTCAACTTCTTTCCCCTCCTTGGATTATTTATATCCTTTCATTAGTCCAAGATCACTCCCTCTGATATAATGATACCCTAGAGAGACAGGAAAAAAAAAAAGAAAAGAGTAATTTAATGTGTGTGCACTTGCAAATGTACAATATACACAGATGAAAGTAAAGAAACACTGCCAGAAGTAGGCATAGAATTCAGATATAGATTCAGAGACAAAGAGTGGAAAAAATTTACACTGGATCCATTAAGCCTTTGTGTCCAGCTTTAGCTAGGACTTGTAACCATCAGGTTAATTTGTGGTTTTCAATTCTCTGCTCTGACTGTTGGAAGGGGTCCAGCAGCCGTGCTTCCCACCAAGCATTTCAGACTTGGCTGCTTGCAGGAACATGACAGATGACTCCATTTTGCAAGGCAATGCTGAGGAAATGTCTTTATAGACCCTGAAGCACCTTTAACACTAGGGCTTGCCTTCAGCCAAGTAAGTTAAGGTCCCTCTAATTACATGTCTCTACATTTCTTCTTGTTCTCCTCTCCTGTAATGAAAGAAGGACGAGGAAACGGCCTTTCACTCTCAAGGAAAATCTGCTTTTTATATTAGGTGGATTATTTAATTAGTTATTTGCACATCACTTTAAAGACATAAGAACATAAGATCTTCAGGTTTGAAATTCTAAAGTGTAATAGAAAGGTGACACCAGCTGCATTCAGTTTAGCACTTGCCAAATACTTCTGCCAAGAATAGGTGCTAGAGGCACATGTGCTGGCCCACCTGTCTCATCAAAATAAAGGCTGGCTTACAGTCATGCTAATGCACATCTCCATGCAATCATTCCAGTTAAGATTATCTGACCTAAACAGGGAGGGTGCAACAGGTGCAAAGGGAGTTGTGGCCCTGTGTCGTGTGTCCAAGGCCACAAACTGAGCTGTGCAGGAGAGGCCTGAAGAGCTCCCCAAATTCCCCTTGACAGTAAACCAGCCTGCTGTTGCTTTCAACATGCAGAGTCTTGGGCAGCTCAAGGATTTGTGACTGCCACCAAGGGCACTCATGGAAAATGGACAGAATGGTCCTTTTCTGAGCCATGCTAACTGAATGAACCAAAATATGCAAAAGCTCCATGAAAACTCCTTAAAACATTACAGTTCACAGAGAGGACTAAAACGGATTTTGTTTTTGAAGTAATTCAGAGTGAGATAGTAAAGAAGAATAATTTTGTGACTTAGTTTCTCAAGCCGTGCTTCAGACATTTACGCATTTTTAGTACCCAAACCATGAATTTTAATATACCCAAGTCAGTGCGCAACTTTTAGATAATTTCAAATATAAACTATCAGACTTATAGTATTTAAACTATAAATCTCAGATCTTGACTATCAAATACAATCTTCAGACAAAGTGCTGTTCCCATATCTCATTCAGTGGATAGCTTAAAAAAAGAACTTACATTAGCTTCCAAGAGCTTCAAATTACTTGGGCAATTTCTGGACTAACAGGAAAAAGGCAAAATTTGTCAGACTAATGATTCATTGTGAATAATTCCTCTCATTCTGCCAGAAATACAGTGGCGAAAACCACCCAAATCTTCAAGCAAGATGCAGAGAGCTTAAGTGCTGCCCAGATTGTGCTCTGATGTGTGACACTATTTATCTAACAGTTTTCATGGACACTAAATGAATTTAGAAGTGGAAAGGAAAAAAGAAATGAGGTGACTTCTGACAAGTTTAGGAAGTTAAAAAAAAAAAAGTGAGGAAAAACAGATCTCTAGTGTGTGTGTAAAAGCGTACCTACGTTACTTCAAAATTAAGAATACCAAACAAGCTTAAAAATAAAAATGTCTTCCTGTTATATTTTGAATATGAGAAGAAACAATCCATGACATTCTTGATTCACATTCTGAAGTTTAAGAACATATGCATTCATCCTATTTTCTGTCATATACTTAGTTGCCCAGCTAGGTTAGAAAACAGATCATGTGGAATGAGATGTGTTCATTGAAATGTTTAAAAGCACAAGCTTGATTCACATAGATCCTCACAGGTTATGCTTTCAAGAAAGAAATGTTTTCCCATTTCCACACACTGAGTCCTGAGGCCACATGGAACGTTCCAGCAATTGACATTCAGGGAGGGTTAAACCACTGTTAACATTCATAGCTCAGCCTAACACAAAATGCTAAGCACGATATAACTATTAAAGGAGACTAGGAACCACAAAACATCATTAAACCAGAACAAGCATTAAATTCCCAAGTTTTCTGCTTTTATTTTTGTTATGTTACTTTCCTTCAAAGTTGAAAAGTCTGGTAGCTCTTTGAAGTCCTAACACTCATTATTTAAAAAATTCTCTATTCCCTTTTCTAATTGCTTTTTTTGTTCATGAAAAGTCAATTAAAAATCCCACAGATCACATTACCAGCATTTCTAGCTTATCTGGCCAGTTCAGGGAAACTGATTGGATATTGTGTCACTCTTATTATTTGCCTGCCATCCATTGTTCAAAACAAAGTCTAGTAAGCCAAATAATTCAAAGAAGCAACAACTGTGACTGAATCCATCTTTCTGTTCTTATCATTCCACCTCAGCTTTTATGTATCATTAAATCTTCTACACTGCAGCTTCATGCTTCACTATTACAGACCAACTGTATCATAAAAGTAATGCTTCTGAAAGAAAAGTATGACAACAGCTATTCCCTCTAATTTTTTTTGCTAATGTAAAGCTGAAAATTTTGGAAGAGAACAGAATTTTCACCTCAATACTTTCTGACAGTCAAAACACTGTAATTGTTTTTATAATGTTTTATGTAAAACAACAGCATCTCCAGGTATCAGTGATGGAAGAACCTGGACACTTAAATAATTCTATCATTTATTTATTCCCCCTCCCTTTCTTTTCCCTGGGACATATGCATTCATGGAAAAAAAAAAATCCTAAACCAATTTTTAAAACCTTGATTTTGTACATAGATAAAACTGTTGATTTCATGACTGTTAATTGTTGAAATGTTTTAAGAAGAAGTTAAAGTATTGCCAAAGAAAATGTTTCTGATGAGGCTGTTCTTTCCAGGTGGTTGTGAGCATATAAAGAAAGCTCAAAAAAGCGTTTTTTTCCAGTTTGCTTCCCATTTTAATTGGAACAACCAACTTGATCCAGATACAAAAATGAAATCAGTCTCTGTCCAAAGGAGTTAATAATCTATGTCTCTGTCTACTAAGAAACATTAAATAAACCTTTAAAAGCTTTAAGAGATAAGACCTTATAAAATAGTTCTTCTGAACCTTTCATTGGTGAAAAAAAGAATGTTCAACATCATTAGCAAAAATAAAAACTATTGATCTTCTGTTTCTAACTTCTTCAAAATTTTACCAATATAATTTGAAATAAACACTACAAAAGCAAAGAAAGAAATATATTTCAGGATGAATGAAGTTTAAAGTTTTTTCAATATGAAATATTAAAGCATTTTTTAATGTGATTTTCATTTGAAAAAATGCATCTATTATTCAAAAAGACACAATGAATTTTCTCAAATTTTGGTAGCCTCAAGTGAACTTCAACACTCCCAAAAATTAATAAAGAGAACATGACTGCAAAGAGAAGCTGCACAATTCTTTCCCCACCCAAATAAACAGAAAAATTTAAAATATTTTTAGGATGTAGAAAGCAAGTAGGGACTATATCTGCTTTCAGAAGTAATTGAGTTGTTTCCAGTAGTGGAAGAAGAACTATCCTTTACATACTTAAAAGCATTTATTTCTTTAAAAAGTAAAGCTTGCATGTTGTTTTCAATTTTAAAATTGATCTGTTTCAAGAAAAGAGAAAATAAAATGGCACAACTACATACTTATTACCTTTCATACTTTCCATAGCACTGAAATAATTTCATACCTCTTGGGAAGACAGATGCTGGTGGTTTGGGCTCTGTGCCGAAAAGAGCTTTTCCCCAGGGGCCTCCCAGAATGAACGTGCTACATGAAGCAAAGGAAAGGCTGAAACCCCAGTGCTGGTGGTTTCAGTCCTGCAAATAGGAGTCAGGTTTTGCAGCAGGTGCAACCCCTTGAAGAAAGCCACGCTTCCCAGGGCGCTTTCTGACCACCTCATTTTAGCACAGGTGAGTATCTTTAATTAAGACAAGGACAGTTGAAACACCCACTTAGGATATGGCCCAATAACTCCTCCACTGAGGTCAGAGGCAAGGGCCTGGGCATCTGCTGCCCCTCAGCAGCTCTGCAACACTGATGTGAAGAGGAAAGAATGTGATAATCAATTTGAATTACAAGCCTAGAGCTTGTAATTTCTACTCCTGATCTTGCAGAGAAATCCATGACGTTGGAGTTCACACCTTAAGGAGAGCATGTTGCGGGAGGGGCAAATTCATTTTCAATAGGGGCTTCTGTACTGCACCGACAAGCTGTATTTGCAAGCCAGACTATTCTCTCTGAGTAGTACATTTCATTACCTTTTTGTTGTTGTCTGTCTCCCACAGTCTAGAAAATAATGGGGGAATTTCCTCCAGCCTCTGCTGTATTTGGGGCTCATGTGTGCTGGAGACATCAGCTGTTAGCTGAGGCCGCCTAATTTTGTGCTGCATAATGACCTTACAGTAGAGGAATGGGATCCACTCAGAATTCCTTGTAGTGCTCTTACAGATTTCATTTGCTTGTAAATTTAGGCATACAGTGGATGTGCTAGATGCCAAAGTGCTCTGTGCCACTGCATATCTGTGCTACAACAAACAGCAGAAGTGTCCATTTCTGCCTGCCCAGGCTCTGTTGAAAGAGAGAAATCAAATGTAGTTTTGCCATTATCTTCCCCATCTCTCCCCCCATTAAACAAATGTGACTTTTAGCCACAAAACAGACACAAAACACAGGTGTAGCAGGTTTGCAGTTTCTAAAAAAAGCAGTTTTGCAGCCATGCCTTGGAATAGCCTCCCTTGCTTACTCGCATGGCAGAAGAAATAAAGCTGTTTTGATGATGAGTTTCAATTTCCTACAAAACCCAGTCTGCTGGGCTGGCCCAAATCCCTAGTCACCTATCTCTGATGTCCTTTTCCTTTCCTTCATGGCTTTTCCATATACAATTACTTGCCCTAGGTTTGCAAGATGTGGATTCACACAAAAAGTGCACGAATGATTAGCACAATGCTCTTATTCAGCTGTTTTAGGGCATCTTCACCTGTGTTTTCACCAACATCTGTGACAACACCAACCCCTCCCTACAGAACGCAGGGGGAGTTTTCTTCTCCTCCCATGCCAAGGGATGGGCAGGTGAAGGCAGAGGTTTAGCCTTAAGGTGCTAAACACACTCCCTTTGGCACATGATGAGCAAGCAAACACTTCCCTGCAGCCCTGTGTCCCAAACAGGCTGTGGACACCACACAGAGCAGGCAGATGAGATGGGTGCCCACAAGGTCCTGGAAAACAGGGTTCCCTTTTTAGGGTGGCAAAATAAGTGGCCTCAGTTTGGCTCACCTCTTTGTGCAACAAACCGGGCCCTAGTGCTGGCACCCGTGTACACAACAGTGCAGGGCAAATGCTCCTGGGGCAGGCTGTGGGTTTGATGCCTTCACAGAGGTGGGACCTTCTCTCCTGCCCCTCCCCAAGCCTTGGGGCACTGTACAAAGCAGTCTGCTCTCTCTGGAAGCATGCAGCAGAGGCAGATGTGCTGTGCTGAGAGATGCAGGGTCCCAGCTCCCACTTAGCCCAGACCTCAGTGACAACTAGAAGCTTCAACAGCTGTCTCTGAGGGAGGCAAGACAGTGCACATTGCTTTTCCCTGTCAGTCACCAAGAGACAGGAGCTGGAAGGCAGAAGTTTTTTCCTACCCATAGAATCATTCCAATCTTGCTCCACTGCCCATGGAGCAACAGCCCTTACACTGATTTCAGAGGGGATTTTAGAAACCAATCCTGTTAGTGTCTTAGGGTCATCAAATCCTATGCACTTCTGCTACACTAGGACAGAGGAGTAACTGTACTTGCAGTGTTGGCTGCACCTTCAGCTTCCCCGTTATCAAGTAGGAGATCAATTAGCACAGACTTTTGCCACTCTCCAAAATACACGTTTCATAGATCACAGTAGTTAATTCTATTAGACACTAGTACTTCAAACTTTCCTTTACAGCCTAGAGGACAGGCTTTATGAAGCCACAAGAAAGATACATGACAGCTATACTTCTTACTGTAGTTGAGGTTTGGAGAAAAGAGAGCTTTGTTTGTTACAAAATGGCATCCACAAAAAAACCTCAATAGACCAGGCATGTTCTTGAAGACAGATGATAGATAAGATATATTCTAGAGAGATAGATAAGGATATATTAATATCAAAGAATCAAATAGATTCTCTTATGAAGTCAGTAAAGATGGTATCTGTCAGAGAAGAAGTTGTGTTTTTGCGCTGAAGAGATGAGTAAGGAATTCATTGACCAGCCAAATGAGGAAGAAATAGCCATGAGTCTGAGTGGGAGCTGCAAAGAGCAGTCATTATGGAAATGGTCCCTTCATGGGTCCCCAGTCAAGGTCCTAGGAACCTCTGCTTTATGTCTCCTGAGCTTAAGAAACACATCAGTGATTGCTGCCTTGCTGGCAGGAGCAGCTACAAAACCTAAAGCAAGGGGGTGGGAGGAGAGCAAAGAAGCAGCAGGAGTGAGACTGGGCCAGAAATGCTTCCACAGTGGGAGGCTCTGAGCAGACAGCCCCAGGTAGGGTGTGCTGTCCTGGGGAAAGATCAGGTAGCCAACAAAGAAAAGTGTTTGGAGGGAGGCTGTGCAGTTACATCACTGTTTCATACTCTAGAGGATGTGCCAGTCCAGTCTTCCTGGAAAACTGCTTCTTTCTGCAGAGACATTAAAAACTCCTGTGCAATTTTCAAGTCTTAAACTCTGACCCTGTCCTAGATATGCCTATAAAATTCACAGTATTCAGCTCTGTGAATGGAAACACGGATCTTCTATGGAAACCATGATCTTTCTTACGGGTGCAACAAACAACCATGGCTTGTGTGATACAACCCTTTGTCCAACAGAAGCTGGAGGACATGAATAATTTGAACCAATGAACACCTGCCAAGTTACATCTGGTGTGATGTTGGCTCTGATCTGAGCTGTTTTTTAACTGGTGACCTACAGGTGAAAAGCTCTGCATTGCCCTACCCTGAGCTATCCATTTGTTCAGGTTCAATATTTTATTTTCCCTGTGGTTTTGGTGTTCATGCAATATTTAATGGATGCGTACAGTGCTTTGTGGATCACAGCACATCACGTATTTCTGCAGGAATAGTGTAAGCCATGACCACATGAAAGATCAAATGTCATTCTTGTGAAATGCACGCTTTTATTGCATGTTAACATGAACCCTATGGAATTAGTTATAAACCAACATGCCTTACTGCAGACAGGCTAAGACAGAGAGTGCTGCAACACTAATTTGCATTTAGTGCTGTTTAAATCTGAGTGCTGTGGAGTCACCACCCCCAAACTGGTAGGTCATTACTTGACATTTTGTTTAAATCTTACAAGAAAGGACTTGTAATGGGTACAACATTGTTCATTGCTTACTCACAAGAAAGGGGTTAGCAACCACAGTTGGACAATGGTTACATTTTTATCACAAACCAAGGCTGTGGTTCCCATTCAAATTAGTAGGAATTCAGCAAAAATCTCTCCAAAAGCAATTTTATGATGCTGTGATTATTCTTTCATGTTCTTATTCCCTTTGTGATTATGATCATCACTAGCTCCAGGCACCTGAAAAAGGATTTGTTTGACATCGTCTATTGGAATAACTTTTGGAGGAAAGGCAAGACTTTGATTACCTTTTTTTATTTTATTGTACTGAAAAGCATGTGCTTCTATGAAAAGTTTAGGGTTTTGCCCAAACCAATTTTTTTTTTCCAGCCAAACCTTTCAAAATATGGGGTCTGACCAAACCAAGGTAGCAGATTTATCCAGTGAAATTAAAATACAAAAGTCTGTTATTAGGTGCAAGAAGATCCTTTGAAAAAACTTTTTTTTTCTCCCTCCACTATAGAGACCAAAAAACCCCTCTTATATATCCTGGACACATTTAATTCCTTTCTGTGAAGCACTGTGCCAGCAGATAATCCTACTCCTTTCCGTGTATCTATGTTTGTGTTTGTTATTGTATTTCTCTGTTTTTAATTAGCCATAAAAATTACATGTGTTTTTGTAACAAGAAGAATTTGGTTTTGGCTTCCATGAAAGACTATTATCAAGGCTATCATTATGACTATCATCATGAAATAAAGAAAAAGACAACTAGTTTTTATTTTCTTATAAATATTTTAAGTACCTGGGTAATGGAAATTGGATGAGGCATGACATTATGGGGCATCACAGAGATGGGATGCAAGGAGTTTGTGTGAAACACCACGGATCAGTCACTCATGGGGGGTGTGTTGGTAATGCTGACAAGAGGCTGCCAACAAATGCTGCTTGTATAACATGGCTGTACCGGGATGAAGTCCAGGAGGAAAGGAATGAAAATGAATAGAAGGGAAGAGATACAGCTCCTTTACTGTTTGTCCCAGTAGATCCACCCTTCATATGATTCCCCAAACCAACAAAGTAGCTGTAACTGAAATTATTTTTAATTTGTCACCTCAATTCAGTTACACCAAAAAGCTGTTCTCAGTCTTAAGTACTGACAGGTGCTTGCTACAGTGAAATCACACACTGTAGGCAGGAGAGCCACCAGGGCAGAAGGAATTGCACTGCTTCTCTGGTCTGAAGGGACAAAATCCTTTCTTCCAGCAGATTTTAACCCTCTGTGGGTAACATTTTACTTGTTGCACTCTTGCAACATCAGTTTTACCTGCTGCTTTATTTATGGGCAGACTCCTATTTTTCAGTTGCAAAGGAGCAAAACAAAAGGAAAAGCAATGAACATCTGAACCCTTGGAGTTAGTTAAGAACTTGGTGGCAGAAAGAAAGGAAGGAATCAAAATCTTCAGTTCATCCTAAAAAACCCCATGATCGCTGGAAAAAAACCCTCACCAAACAAAAAACCCCTGGCTTGATAGAGTCACAGAAAAATGCCCACAGCACCCACGCTCTAAAAAACCCAGGGTTTATATAGCATTGAACATTAGTAGCACACTTAGTGAAAATGTATACATTGCACTTGGCCACAGTATTTGCTGCTGCACATGACAGGGAACTAATCTGCCTCTTGTAAAAGCAAGTGCTAAACACAGAGGAAGATTTTGTCACCCAAAGCAACTGTAGTAGGCAATAACATAGCAGAAGTATGAATGCTGATGCAGACCCTAACTGTAAAAGGCTATTTGCAATCTGCAGCAGGGAGTGAAGTACAGAAGAGCTAACAAGGCCATTACAAGGATGTCGTGCTAACCTTCTTCCAGTCTTCTCACAAACCTTTCTCAGCCAGCTGTCTCATCTGGCAGGCACAACCAGAATTCATCTCCTGCTTTTGATGGGGTGACATCAGATCTTGGTTTCCTGGAAAGATCTTTCTGAGGATCCATGAAGCAAGCAAGCACATAATTCCCCAGGACCTTCCCACAGCCCTCCCCTGCCCAGCCCTTCAGGCAGTCTGGGCAAGATGATGGGGTGTGTGTAAGGAGCCAGACAGCAGCTCTGACTGTTCTAGAACAAACTTCCACCATGTTTGCTGCCAGGGATCCCAGCAGCACCTGCGTTGGCGCTGGCAGTAGGGAGAACAAAACTGTCTTGACAGAGTTTGGGAGTGTGTCAGCTCCCATGCACTGAAGGCCAGTCCAGTGAGATAAACCTTTAATAACTTCTCAGAGAAGTTATGTCCTCAGACAGCAAGGACCCACAGGAGCATACCCAAAGGATGATGGCTATTTGATGAGTATTAGCAATGATACCATTTGATGCTAAATAAAACTTAGGCCTCTGAGGACAAACCATGGTCATATAATTGTGGAAAGTGAGCTCTCTTTCCCCTTGAAGTAAAAGATCATGTAATTAATGCAAGCACAAATTAAAATTTAAATAATTGATAATATTATTACTAAAGAGCTATATATAGCAACATCAAGAGGCCTAGAAAATCTGGCAGTAATTGAATTAAGTGTGTCTGAGGAGCAGCACTAGGCAATCTTCCCACACACATACCCAAAACAAACAATGCCTGGCCCAGTGACATCCGTAGCACAAGAAATGGTGAAGAAGACAATAGAATGATGTTAAATAAACAATAGGGCACATGGCCTGAAGTTGTTCATCAGAAGAGTCACAAGCAACTCAGCTGCATGAAGTGAAGGTAGTGGTCTGTGCCATGCAAAGCAGTGGAACAGCTGAGGACTGTAATGAGAGCAAAGAATATCTGATAACATTGGAAGTGGAATGGGAACTTCAGCTATGGGTTTGAAATGAGCATAAGAGCACCCTGTTCATTGCTGTAGGTCTTTAACACATGAATAGTTGGGTAGTGCTGACAACCAGCAACAAGGTGGCATTAATGACTAAATGCTTTTGGAGGGAGAGAAAATATAGCAATGGCCAGAGAGAAATAATCAACAGGATGTTGGCTTGATACATTTATTAATGAGAGGTTAAGCTGCAGCTGCCAAAGCAGAAGATTCAATATGCCTCCTGTTGTTTCAAAACCACAGCAGTACTGGGCAAAAGCTAGGAGCAGTCCCTGACCCCCAAAGCTCTCTGTCTCTTGGAGCACTACTTACTTGTTCAAGAATTACTCCACCTGCTCTGTATCCAACAGCTTCTTTCCCAACATCAGAAGTCTGACAGTGAAATCTCTTTCCCTTGATGCACGGCTCTTACCCTGTCTGGAATTCGTAAGTGATTACATATGAAATGAAAGCTCTTGGGAGTGGGAAAAAAAATTCTTTTATTGGTGATCATCAGGAACTTAGAGCAGTGCTGCTCAAATCCAAGCTCCTGTCACTATTAAAAAGAATTACTATTTAATGAGCTTCTGTTTTCATTAATGGTGTGAGATTAAGGCTGCTTGCCACCAGGTGAATACTAATAGACAATTTTTAAGCAAATGAGGCCCTCATTCCCTTAATTTTAATAAATGATGGAATAAAACATGCTTTCTTATTTTCCACTTTGTTAAGCAGAAGCTTCACTGCAGAATCCTTGCTTCAGCAATTGAAAGCATTTGGGCTTACTTTGTACCTTTGCCTTTAAGGTTTTACTTAGAAAAAAGTTTTATGATAAAAAATGAAAAGAAACATTATGGCAAAACAATTAACTGCACAGAAAGCTCCTTTCAGTTTAAATGTTCCACTGCAAAGTGTGAACTGTGGGAGAGCAAGAGAAATCAGCCTTGCTCAAAGCAAATGTGAGGCTGACAGGTGAAGCTTGGTGGTGTGGCTTATGAGCAAGTTACTGTGAGAAAAGCTGGAGGGGAGATTTCCAGCACATTAGCTGAACCATGGGAACTGCCTGTGCTCATGCCTCCTCCAGATGTAAATGTGTAGCTTGCCCCCAGGTGAAAATGGATCTTGCCATTTCCAACATGCAGAGAGTCGCTGGCTTGAAAGAGGCACCTGAAGGCAAAAAATCAGGTAAATCAGCAGAAGCTTATGAGGGATTCCTCCCAAGGCCTCTTGATGGCAGAAGGTATGAATATAACTGTTTAGAAATCTAATATGTGGACTAATGACTATTCTGAAGCAGGAACCGGACTTTAAGCACTGGATGGGTGTAGAGAGGATCTCTGAAAGCCACATATGAATTACAGGCTAGGGAAGGTGGAATCAGGATGCAAAGAGGAATAGAACATACTCAGCTGATGGATTGGACAAAAAAACTTTGCAGCAGCAGTTTAGGGAATAATATATTTGTTGAGAACAAAGAAAATAGCCTTGCAGCAATCAAAAATACAAAGAGAATGGCAGAACTTAGAAGAAAGCATGTCAGTTGTTAGGATGCACACAGTAGGCCATGTCTTAAAGATCTTAGAAAATAAATGCCTGCAGGTTCTAGAAATATCCAATATAAAATTATGTCTAATTTAAGTTTAAATAAAAGGCAGGACATTGGTATTTTTCACAGTAAAACAGAGTAGTAAGGAAGGCTTAAAAGGAGGTGATTAAGAATTCTCTGTTAGCCATCATCAGTTAGAGCTGCTGGATAAGACACCCAACAAGGGATGGTAGATTTTAATTTGGACTGAATGATCATATACATCACAGTGGTCAGTCAGTCATCTGCACAGGTACTGTAACTGAAATTATATTTGTAGAGGACAAAGAGAGGGAATGAAAGCCAGAATCTGCTGAAATTTATGAAAATTTGAATGGGTTAAGCAGCACTTCTGTATTGTGCAAAACCCTAAGCAAAACTCCAATCAGTTCTTAACCATCCTGAGCCTAAATGCCATCTTAGAAAGCAGAATTTGTACAACTCCAGCTAAATTAATTGGGATGACAGAAGACAGACAAGAATTTTTTTTCAATTTTGAGTGTAATTACAATTCCCTTTAACCCATTTCTTGCTCATAGTTGTGTTATATAATTGCATTATTCCAAAGTCAAAACATCATAATAATTTATAATCAGTAAAAACACTCAGATGGTTTTTCAAATGCAAGTATTCCAGAAACAATTACATTTTGATTTAAAAGCAAGAACACTCAGTGCTCTGGTTATTATTGGTGCTCAGAGTACAACAATCATATGTTATTCAGGATACTTACTGTCCACATAGGTGCCTGGCAAATTGCTTTGAACATTTTCTAGTGCAATTATGGACAGATTGCTTAAAGGTTGAGTCCAATAAATGGAATAGGATTGTGACATGGTTTGTACTATTTACAATAAAATATAAACAGCTTTAAATTCCCTCCATCTAATGATGTGGAAAGTCTTTAGACTATGCAGTGATTATCGACAGGTAGCTGTATTTTTCCTTTTATAATAAAGCTAAAAGGAACAAGCCATGAATGAATGACTAGAGAACAATTACAATTACTGCCATTTTTAATTATGCGGCACTGTTTGGTAACTTACAGCCTTTTTAATTACAGGTGTTGTTTTTCTTGTTTAATTCTTCTCCATATTAATTCCTTAATTTAGCTGACTGCTAAACTGCATCTGCTGGCAGGAAGAAGAGGCTGTGCAGAGTGAGAAATAGCAGGGGGAATGGAAACACAGGGTTTTTGTGGGACTTCAGGCTTAAAACCTTAAAAATACTACCAATAAAGTTCGGAAGCTTTCTTTCCAACTTGCACATTACAGAAGCCAACAGATCCAACAGAGCAAGAGGACATGGATTTAGCTAGTTTATTTGAACTTGGCTTGTGTCCATGTGCGTTCCTTCTCCTTCAATGCTGCATGGGGACAGCCACCACCATTTAGAAGAATTACCACACTGGGTTCTAATGACCCACATTCTCATTTTCAGAGAGGAACCTATTGATTCAGTGGCAACTCCAATGGAAGATGTAATAGAAGACCTCATGATTTTTCTAGTTGAGATTTTTTTTGTGCACTTGGGATCTATTAGCATTTACTAATAACTCAAAGACATGTGAATGCACAGGGGGAAGTTTCTCCTCAAATTCTGTATGTACTTTGATATGGAAAGCTGCTTGGCTGGTGGTCTGAATGTCTGGCTTGGGTTTTCAAAGGAAATACCCGGGCACAGACATAATTTGACAGATCCTTGCCCTGTTCCCTTCAAGTTTCACTGGAAACTACAGTAGCTGCCTTTATACAAACACACAAAATTAGAAGTGGAATGGTCATTCAGTTTTACTGTACCACAGATAACAGTCAGAGAATGAGTTGAAGAGGAAGAAGCACAGAAGAGCATAACACTGCTCATTCCACATCAATGCACAAGTGCAGTGCAATGAGACTGCAGCCTCATTTTTACTTACAGGGTCCTTCAGAACCGAACCGAGACCCACACAACCCGAGAGATTGGAACACAAAGTTAATTTGACACTTGACTTTTTTTCCCCCTATAGTTTTGCATTTTATCTGAAGGTTCAGAGCTTATCCTACTAATTTTGCTCTGTTTCAAAAATCCTTCAGAATTTCTGCAAGCAAAACTTTACAGCGTTTTTTGAAGCTCCCCTTCATTTCCAGAGCTTATCGGGAGGGAAGCTGACCCTGCAGGTATTAACTGGCAATTTGGATTAAAATGCCTCATTTAAAGAAATTACTCCATGGATGAATGGTTACCTTGCAGGAAGACAAAAATAAACTGAAGGACCATTGAGCTGGCATATGTTTGTGACCTGCAATAGAAGATCCCTGGGAATAATTGCAAAAAATAGCAAAAATAAACCTACTTTGCAAAAGCAGCAGGATGAACAACAGGCATATCTGTGGTTTAATTCCAGGTTACTTTGGGACCAGAGTCTTTTCTCCTTACTGGAGAGAGCTGTGAGAGCCTGTGCTTATATTTTAAATTCACAGACTTCAGGAGGAAGGCTTGAGACCATTTTAACATTAAGATTAAAAGTGAAGCAAAGAAAGAATAATATTCAGATGGTTTGATTTTCCTTATTCTAATACACTTTCCCTTTCTCACAAAAAAAGTGAGGTGCACACTGAGGGAATGACAATAGCCAGACTATTTTTCCACAAGTTTACAACTTAAGTACACAAGGCACACAGAATAGAAAAGGGAATACTTCATTTCCATTTTGAAGGATGGCTAATTCAGGAGCTAAGAGAATCAGTGATTTGTTGACAAAGAGCCTGTGCTGTAGAGCAGGAAAATACCCCAGAAATCTCATCCTCATCCTCTCTTTCTCCATGATTAATAATACTATCCTGTTAAAAATTTACAAATTGCTTTTCAAGGGCACCTGCCCAGTATCCTGGCTTCCATCTATTTTTAACATATATATGAAAGGAAACAGTTTCAACACTGAAATGAGGATTAAATTCTTCCCCAAGAAGGGTTGGTAGAAAGCAATTTACAGAGCTACCTTTTGTTAGGTAGATCCACACTTGCAGGTCTCATGGGTCAAGGAAAGCCCTATAATGTCATTCCAGATCTGCATCTTAGCTGAGCTCTGCTCCCCAGAAGTACATTCTAAGCAAGATGGTTGCTCAGAGATCCGATTCGTAGAGAAGGATATCTTGGTATGGCATAACCTATATGTGTGCTGTTAAAAAACTGTGCATGCCTAGCCTTATTGGAACAAGATTTACAGGAAGTTCTGCAACTTTTAAAAGAAATGCTGCTTAAAGCAGTAATTTGGCTGTAGTCACCTACCTCTTTGCCCTCATTAAAAAAAGAAAAAAAAGTACCTTGTTTCTAACACAAATTTCTCAAACTACAATTTCCAGTGCCTGCTGAAAAGGCACCTACAAGTTCTTTTGGAAGGTCCAAGCAGGTGCAGAAAATGAAAAAAATTTCCCAGGTTTCCCAACACAATTAATCCCTAGTGAATCTTCCTGTTCAGCTTTCTTTTTGTCAGGTAATTAAGACCTTTTGCAAATTACTCATGTGCTCAGGTTATAAATGTCATTTCTTTCATAAACCATTTTTCAAAACTGCCCAATAATTCTAAAGAGGTGCCATGGAGAGGGTGGATGGTGAGGAGACGGTAGAATAGAAAAAGGCTGACAGCTTCTGAAGGGAAAGTGCAGGGAGTGCTATAGACAGGACACCAAAGAGAGAGGAGGGAAGGAGAGCAAGTAAAGGAAAGAAAAACAGCAGAGCAAGGTAGGGATATAGTGGAGGAAACTGGAGAAAGAGAAAACATGACATGAAAAAGGAGTAAATAATAAGACAACAAGGTTATTTCCAGTAGCCCTGTCCATACTAGCCATCAAAACAAAAGGGGTTGCTTCAAGCTCTACAACTTCACATTAGTGTTTCCTGTAACCATAATTTTTAAGCATGAGGCCCTATTTCTCCTTTTCCTACCCTCACTTTGACATTTCCATCAAATTTTTAATCCAAGTGATGCTTCTCCACTTTAGGAGTCTTTCTTTACAGCACTCACAGAGGCCTCAGTCTCAGTGCCTCTAAATGCTACTAGGAGACAAATTGCAATAAGTAGCAGAAAAAGATAGGAGAGAATGCATAGGCCCAGTTTTTTTATTCCCCTCCATGCACATAATCTTTTTTTTTTAAATAATGCATTAATCCATTAAAAAGGGGTTTAAACAAAAGAAATGCCCTTGCTCTTTTTAAAGCAGTTTACACAACTGACTTTTTTTCTCTGACCATTTCATTGCTCTATTTGTGGTACTTTCACTTCCTATAAAACTCAAACTTTTTTTAATAAAACATTTGAATTCCAGAAAAAGGGTTTTTATGTCCGAAATGAATCAAAATGTCTCTAATCCACTTTAGAAAACTTAAAATAAAGCCTATAAATGTATTGTGGGTGTTTGATGATGTTTGTCTGCTTTATTAGTCGTGTAATACAGCACTGCAATGTTTTTTCATCTTGGGTTTTTAAGGTCTCCCTGTTTTCAGAAGGGAGGTATCATCACAACTGGGGGTGTGTCTCACTGAGCATTACTGCTATGCCCGACAGCATCACACAATATTCTGAGCTGAAAGGGACCACAAGGATCATTGAGTCCAAGTCTTAAGTATCACAAATTTACAGATTCTGGAAGTCCCAAAGCAGGCATGTCCTGAGCTGCAGCTTAATGTTTACAGCCAGCTTTGAACTTCACCAACCCTTGGGCTTATCTATGCCAAGCCATGTCACAAAACACGTGCCATAAAATCTAAGTCACTGCTGGCTGCCTGGAGTCCCTGAGGTCTCCCCAGCCACCACACTCTGGTGTCCCAAGCTTGGCCCCTGGTGGTGGCAGCGAGGAACTTGCACTTCCCCAGGGCTCCTGCACCTCTCTGCAGGATGAACCAACACATTCCTCTTAACAGGAGAGAATTTGGGTACTGGGTATGATGTTTCTTTCATGTTTGAGCTTAAGCTTCCCACTCTGTAAATCAGAGTCGCTATTTAGAAATATTTTTCTTTGAAAAAAGTAAACAGCAAAGAAACCATGATCTCTCATACAGGTTGGAAAGATAGACTGGACCCTCACCAACCTTATGTATTGTGTTTATTTTTCCCTCAGGAAACAGATCAAAGATGTGCTACAAAAACAAAAGTCCAAGGCAAGGAATTAGAAATATTCTGTGCCTAAACCAGGTCACTTTGTCGTCGGGGAAGATTGTGGCTCAGCACTTTTGCAGCGTGCTCCAAATGCTCTGCAGGTGCCCACACCTCACCCTCCATGCAGCTGGCTCCCAGTTTGCTCCAGCACTGACTTGTGGGGGCACTGCTCATCTCATATCCCACTCGGCAAGAAAAATATCCTGTGTGCTGCTGGAGCCAGGGCCTAAGTAACAGGGAACCATTACCATTGTAGCAGGTATTTTGAAAGCCAGCTTGAAGCCTTCAGGAAATGTTGACTTCTGTCTTGAGGTCAGAAGGAACACACAGCAAGTACCACCAAATGAATTATTAATTGCTTAGGTAAAAGAATGAGGCCAATTCCATCTCAAACACTACCAGGATCCCTCAGGTTTCTCTATGACATATTGTAAGGTGGACATCTGATTCTGGAGCCCTAATATATTTGCAGAGTTAACCAAAATGGAATTTAACTGTAAAAATATTGTTTCAAGAAGAATTTCATGCTGTGAGATGCAAACATTGCTATTTATTTTATTGACTACATGGAAGAAGTGCTCCTGTGATACAAAATGAGCAGGACCAACATTTTGGTCAACCAGAAATGAGGGAACTGTCGGGACAACCTAAGCAAGTGAAATGAAGAAAGAGGTATTTTGCTAGTGTCTGTGAAACAAGTCGGGCAGTGAGATATTTTTAAGTTTAGTTTTAGTCTTAACATGCATTTCATCAAGCTGCCAGAGAAATCCCGAGTTTTTCTTCTCCCTGTTTGATTTACTCTTCTCACAAAATCACTGTGTATATCTGCAGTTTTAGCTGCCTTGGAGACAAAGTCACACGACTGAGAAATGGTATATTGCCTAAGAAAGGCAGTGCATCATGAAAGCAGATGTCTCTAATACCCTGCTGAGGGTTTTGATTACAGGTTACAAATGTGCAGTGATCCTAGGCCAAAGTTTACAGGCGGATCCTGCCCATGGCGAGTTCTGCAGTATTTTCCCAGAGCTGACCCACAGCTTTAGCACCACAGTACTATCCATGCAGTTGAAAAGAGAAGACCATGATCCTTCTCTCATTCTCCTCCTCGATTTGCTATACTCAGGTTTAGTACATTGTTCATGCTTGCTGACAACAGTTTCCACCTGCAGGAAACCAAAGATGGAAAGACAGTTCTGAGTGCGATACCTGATTGCACTCAAGCCGTCTGCATGCTCTCACTATTTTTACCCCTTCCTTGCTGGGTGTGAACTTGCTAAAGCTTCTTCAGCTTGAGGTTGACACCTAGTAAGGGCTATACAAGCATAAAAATGATTTTATTTGGCCCAGAACAGAAGCAAACACATATTCTGAAAGTCAGTGGTAGTTCTCTCCTTCGTGGAGTTACAGAACACTTCAGGATTTTCTGTCCTGACTTCCAGCATATAATGGTTGCAATGAAAAGTCAAATCTTTCACCAAGTGGTAAAATTCAACTCCATTAAAGAAGGACCTGAGGCAGCAGCAGTGCCTTCTACAATGCATCAGAGAATTACTGGGTTTTCAGGTACACCTCAAGGACTCTGTGCTGACTATGGAGAATTATTTGCATGCTTTTCAGTGCACCTATAGCATTTACCACCAGCAATTATTACCAGTTACTTAGAGAGATCACGAAGAATATTCCCTCCACCCACGAGCTGTCTTAGAGCAAACTAATATTCCAAGATGACACACTGGACACTTGGTCTGACTGCTATATCCTATAGAAATGAGAGACTGCTAATCTGGGAAAATGAAAATAACTTCTCACCTAATAAAATAATTGAATTTTTTTCTTCCTCTGCAGCATGAACATCTTACTGTTGATAACTCTCATTTTGCAAGAATTCTGTGTCTCTGGCCCCCACTGACCTCTCCTGTGCATGGGCACTGAGACAACTACTCAAATGTGTTAAATACTGATACATAGCAAAGAGTTCCAGAAAACCATCAGTGTTTTCTTAGAGGTTTAGGAAAGAAGAACTACTGCCTTACCAGTAGAGAACTTTCAAAACCATACAGATATTCCTCAGTTAAAAAAAAAATCTAGTAAGAGCTTTTTTTTTTTTTTTTTTTTGTCTTACAAAGAGAAGATTTGCCATTAGGCTAATTTTGGGACTCCTACCATTGGAAACCAACACTGAACAACATGTGCTACAGGTGTTACCACCCATCACTCAGTGAAGACTCTCTCACATGCCAGATGGGTATGTTCAACATTTAATGAGACTGTTCTAGAAGTGTTACGGCCACTTTGACCATATGGCTTTGCAACCTGCAATGAAAGCTTCTATGAAACAGTCCATTTGAACAATCCTTAAACACTTACCTACATCTTTAAAAGTATAGCATAGAAAAAAAGGTACAATTTACAGTTAAATGGTACTTATAAAGGATAAACAGTTGGTTTATCACTCTTACAATGGGAGCGATAAACCAACTGTTATTGCTTGATGCCTCTTACCAGTAAAAAAAACCTCCCCTCACACTAACTTGAGCATTTCTTCCGATATAACAAGTAACAAGAAGTGGATTAATCTGCTTTTACAGTTGCCAAATGACCCACATATAAATCATGAATCTCTCTTAATACAGCAAGGACACATGCCAGTTTATAGCGACCTCATGTCACAGGATAATAATAATAAATAAGTAAATTTAAAAAAATAATAGTAATACAATTACCATCAATATGAAGATGTATCCTGTGGTTTTCACAGTCATTTTCTTGATCTCAGTCCTCTATTCATCACTAGAAATTTTGGCCAAATGGAAGTTTGATTTAGTAGTATTGGAAAAGCATTAATCATTGGGTTAATGAGGAAGAGCAGACTAAATTTCAGAGTATATTTTTTAAGAATTAAAATCATATAAGTGGTAGTAACTTAAAATAACAAATGTTGGTTTTAGACTAGTATAGATTCAGTAATTTAGCTCCTTGTCAAGTGGGGTTTTTAAAGTTCTTTGAGCAGGAGAGACTCAATAAAGCATTCAAACAACTATTCTCATTCTGTTCCCACAAACTCATATTTCATATTTTGAATTAAATCCAAATTGCCTCGTTGTTGGTGGGGTAAAAATTCACTTTAGTCTGTGAGATGCAGCAGCACTGCTGTGGAGAAAACAAAACAAACCCAAACCCACTCATATGAACAGATGAGAAATGCAGCCTGACAGAATTTTTGTAGTTTTATATGGGAGGAATTAAAAATAAGGGCATTTCTATAATAGTCACAGACATTCATGACCATTAACTGAACAGAAAATACTAGGTAACATTCAAGAAAGAGAGCAGTTTTCCTACCACCCCCAATTCAGTTTAGAGCTACTGCATGGAATGAGTTTCATTACATCAGTTCATCACTGAAAGCACAGAAATTTCTCCCAGACATTACCACTGGGGAAGGCATTAAGCTTCCAACCGCATTTTGGCACAGTTTGTCATAAAAAATATAAAAGCTTTCCTTTGTAGAGTGGATATTTTATCATTATGATTGGGCCAGAATTCCTAGGAAGGAGGGGGAAAGGAATTTTTTCCTTTTATTAGCTCCAGATCAGTCACTTTTGATGGTGACAGCCACACCATGACCAGTGCTGTGTCTACTGCTGAAGAGAGTTGTGACTCCTTCCCCTCCTCTCTCTCCCTCCCCAGAGATAATTTTCAGAGCAGGTAGTGATGTGCATAAAGTGAATGGACAGACATTTTATGGGTCATTTGTCACAGTTATGCCAAAGCAAGGAAACATCCATCTGCAGTTAAGGAAAGGTAAGGACTTTGGAGAGAAGGTCTAACACTTCTTTTACCTATTTGATGCATGCATTCTACCTTTCCAGTACTGGATTTAAAAAACATAAATATTCTTTAAGTTTATTTGAAAACTCCTTACCCCCAGGTCATGTGTTTATTCCTATTAGAGCTAAAATGAAGAAAAAAAAAAAAAAAGCTTTCCATTTCTTCATTTCGTGGAGCAATGGCCACATATTGGAAGATAGTAAGCACAGCAGTTAACATCACAAATTACAGTAGATTGAGTCCTTGCTGTAATTTTCATTTCATTCTTTCCTGATAGATTGTAGCTTGAATTTGATTACATTTGATGTGCACTAAACCAGAGGTAATAAAGACTAAATATGCAGCTCCCTGAAGAAAGCACACAACAGTCAGGATAAGGAACGAGTTAATTGAGGTTGCAGGTATCCATCAGCTAAGAGCACACCAGGAAGGTAACAAATAAGTCAGCGTTTCTGTCTGTTCCCAATTGTACCATTGATTCCCTACATGACTTTTAAAAGTCATTTCCAACATGGGTGTTTGCTGAGAATTTCAGTGTGTGCACACGTGAAGATACACAAAGTTGGGACATCAGTGCAAATTAGTTTTCCATTACTGGAACTGGCAACTAAGTTAGGAGATATGGAAATTGATTACACAAAAAGAAAAAATTGTCAAGTTTAGTACCTCTTAGCCATTAGAGAGCAATCCTTTTGAGAACTGACCTTCTCAGAGATATAGCCTGTTATCTGTCTTTCAGTGTTCCAATGTGTGGAATAGTAATATCTCCTTTATGAACAAAATGTAGGAGCAGCAAGTTACTGTGTCAGGTTCTTGCAGTCCTCAGTGCCAGGAACAAAGTCTGTAGCTATAAACTGCTGCCCACCTGCAGCTCTGACCTGACAGGTCAGCCCTCGCTAGTCCAGGGCCAGAGGGCACCTGAGCATAAAATTGTCTTTGCAATTAGCCAGGCATTTTAGAATTGAAGGATTGTATGGGGTTGCTTGGAATATACCATGTAGTATCACATACATAAATGATTCTAAAACATTTCAGATGCCTTTTATTGTAAGAGACATCTGTCATTTCCAGTTGAAATCTACATCCTGCTCCAAATATCTTGTGCCTTATCTCTACTGAAGAAGCAGCAAAACTACATTTTGGCGGCCTAAACAACAGACCATGGTCTGCAAAATTTTGACTTAAGCAATGCAGCACATGAATGCTTGAAACATCTGTTGGGATGTTTCTGTTGACCAGGGACCAGATCTTTTTCATGACATCTCACCTGTCTGGGAGCATCTTACTTGAAGAAGACACCCAGACATCCCATTTAGGTGACTCAACATTATAAAAAGAATCAATGATTCTGCATTTAAGCATTAGCATATTTAGTCACAGGCTGAAAAAGGCAAGCACAATCTGGATTCAATTTTTCTTTAATTCAAACCCCAGGCTTAGTTTTACCTTGCAGACAGCATCCTTGCCTGCATATAATTCCCCAGTATGTTCCACCTAGCAGAATGTTTTTGTTCACACTGTTGTGCCGTACGCTGTTAAACACCTGCTACATCCCTCTCTTGAGGGTGACTGCATTTCTGGGGTGGGTGAAGGGATTTCTCTATCCAGAGTAATCTCTAATCAACTGTTCCTCTTTCAAGATGAAAGGTGATATATAAATGTAAATGGTATTTCAGTGCCTGTCTTTCACTTACTCTTGCAACATGGGGAAATGTGCTTTTTTACAATACATTTCATCTATGGAAAAAGCACTTTCCAAGACATCTTTTACCTTGCTGCTGACACATATTAGCATCTAAAGCAGAAAAGTCTGCCATTATAATTTTTAAATTATGAAAACACTATTCCTTCTTAAACCTGTCATCTGCTATAGGTCTTAATCAGCTTCAGTCCCATTATGGCAATTCCTGGTGCAGTGAAACAGGGTTTGGAAAGAATTTGCCACCCAGGGAAAAATTATTTTCTTTTCAGTGGGATCCACAACATTAAAAAAAATTATGGTAGCATATGCCCTCTGATATATCTTATTGAATGCTAAATGTTAGAAATGTATAAAAAACTAATTCTGGATAGTTTTCAGCTTTCCATTGAAGTTCTGCCTTGGAAACATTACTAAGGCAGGCTGCCAGATCAAAGAGAGTAGAAACACTCTTAGGAAAGACATATTTTTTTATGTCTTTTGCCTTTACAAAGTGGTTGCAGTCAAACGATGCCTGCTGGTGGTACTTAAACAAACAAAGAAGCAGACACTGGGGAGTTTTATTTTTCTTCTAAATCATCTTCTCTCTCCTTCTCCAGCTAGTCATGAACATTGCCGTGGCAGATACACTTCTGAGACTTCCCTGACCCGTGGCCCCATTTGTGGATCATATTTCCCCATTTTAAATGTCTTGATCATTTAAAAAACACCCTACAGAAGAACACCCTATAGAAAATCAGGTATTTGCAGGGATGTTGGTTGCTTTGCTGGAAGTTTCCTGTGAAGGTTGTGGGTCCTCCTCACCCAACTTCCTCACCCAGCTCAGTCTCTTGCAATTGGCAATATTCAAATGTTTGTGGCAAATCTGCAACTTCAACTACACATTCTCAGGTGAGACAGAAAAATGGCATCTCTAAGACTACAATGAATATCTGAAGTCTCATTGCCTGTCACCACAGCACAACACAAACAGCAGGACAGAAAATAAAACTACCATTTTTCATTGTGCCATTGGCTGGCAGCGTAATTCCAGAGAAACACCTAATTTCATTGAAGTCATCATCTTTCTTAGGCCATGAAGTGCGTGTGATAATTCCTGTATTTCCAGCCCATTTTGAGATAATAAAAATCAAATAAAAATCAGTGTACATGCAAAATAGTTCCTACATGGAACAAGTGAAAACCCTAAGTCAACTCAACCTAAGTTGCAAAAATATCTTTGGCATTAAAAGCTTGTTGGAATACAGAAAACAACCAGGTTGAAACTTAGAGTGTTTTTGTCTCTAATGAAAAATGCCAACATCTCAAGTGTCCAGTGGGTAGATGTGCCTGAAAATAGCAAGGTATTTTTGTTTTGTTCCAGCTGAGACCTCACACAAAGCAAGGGGCAAACACTTCAACATCTGGGAACCAAATATGCTGTATGACAGACATTATTTGACCTCTGTAAAACCGGCATATTTGGATTAAAAGGAACAGGATCAGAAACCCCATTCTTGTATTCAGTATCAGTAATCATCAGTCATTAAATGAGTGAGCAGAAGGAAGCAGCAGCCCTGTCACATCAGCGTGTGCCATGTTTGCACTTTGCATTTCCTCTTTGTACACTGAAGCGAAGGGTATGGTGATTGCAATTATGTTAATCAAATCCAACACACACTATTCTGATCCCTTCCTTTGGTGAAGTACCTCACTACAAGTCTTAATTTCTTTTCCTGGTTGCCCTTATTATTTGTGATTCATTACTGTTTGGAAATAAAGTATTCCTTAAAAGTTACATGCTATACATAGCCATGCCAAAATGGTAAATACACAATCATTTAAAACATATTCAGATATCTATAAATCACAGGAATTATACTGGTCCCCAGATAATTGTATGAACATAAATTGCACCTCTAGAGATTGTATATGGTTCCAAACTCATGTCCCAACAATATTTATGCTCACAAATGTACTTTTGCTAAGAATGAGGGTAGAAAGGGTATGTCTATAAAGAAGCCCTATGTATTTGCTTGCTTCCTCATCACCAAAATTTTAGTCCACACTCTGTTGTTAGCAACCTAATTCTATTTGATAGTAAAATGCTAAAACCCAAACAAGATACCCCAAATGAACAAACAAAAAAGCAAAACTCTGATGAAGGACAGAGGAGCTGGTTCTATATTTCACAGCCCCTTCACCTCCTGGCTCCTTTGCTTGCCTTCTTCGAACATTTGTTGCTTTTCTACACCACGTTTTATGTATCTTTTATAGATCACTCATAGGGTACAGTGATATGAGTTTCACACAAGACTAAGTGCACTAAAAATTCCTTACTTCTGACTTATACCAGCATCACATTCTTATTCTTCATTTTGCATCCTGTTAGAGTTTACAAAGATGCAGAGATATACTGCAATTTTCTATGCTGATTGCAAAATAGAAGCATAACAATTTTGTTTATACACAGATTAAATGTCTCCTAAAGGATACCTTTACTTTGATGCTTCACTGTTCTTTTAGGAGTTTTTTACCAGTACCTTCCATTCCCTCAATTGCTTAGCTGGGCTCTATTAAAAAATAAATATCTAGGTACTGCAAAGTGTGGTTTTGTATTTAGCAATACTGGATTTTAATTATCTCTTCCTCCATTTCCCTTAATTTTAACTATCTTATTGTATATCTTGATAAATTAACTGTTCTTTTCTCCACTTACATATAATCTCTCCAGTTAATCATTATTATGCACTACTTTCAACTTGTACTAAGGCTACCTTTTTGACTTCCCCTGTTACTAATTACTTTTATATTCTCTCCTGCTGAACATTTCTTCTCCAACAGGATCCAGTTTAACAGTGCGTGTTGTCGCAATGGCGCAATAAGGACACGGCAACACAGCTCGGTCCGTAGCGAGCAGAGAGCGAGCTCTGTTTAATGTCCTATTCCGATTTTATGGTAGGAACCCAGGCAGATGATTTGCGAGGGTCCAACCACCCCCCGGTATGGTTGGCTGGGTTCTACACCACCCAAATCAAAACATATCATGCCCGGACCCACAACAGCTGTGGAAAACAACAGGTGCTTATCTTATTGTTTTTCATATCTTCCATGGGAAAGAAGGACGTTCTCACAAGCAGCCCTGGGCAGCAAGCTCCAGGCTGCTACACCGTGTAAGCAACTGGGTACTATAATTGAGATGAGGCTGCATTTTGTCCCTGAGAGAGACAAAATACCTTACCAAATTTCTGGTTTGACCTTTAAAAGAAAGTTTGCTGGAAAATAAAGTCATGGGCTATGAATTGCACACAAATTTATACAGGAGATGACTTGCCTCATCTGTACAATATGGCTTCCCATTTGGTTTGGCAGCAGCCTGAAAATGCAAAACAGGAAGAGCATCTGGACATCTTTTTAGTAAAAGCATCAGTAAAAGCACTTCTGTGCAGATGGAGGGCTCAGGGGCTTGATCTTGGCAGGGCTGACCTCACTCAGCAAGAGAGATCTAGCTCAGGCCACAGAAATGCATTTTACTTCCTGCAGTTGGGAGGAGGGTGACACTGAGTTGCTGCTGCTCTCAGCCATGCTCTTTCTCTGCCCAAAGCTACCATGAGCCAACCCATACAAAGTTCAAAGGAATGGACTGTCCTTGTCCTCTGTTTTATTGATAGCTTCTCTGTATTAACAGTAAAATTTCCTACCAATGGGTTGGTGAAGTGTAGCATTTCTCTGCTCAGCTCTTCTGAGATAAAAAGCCCCAGAACATCAGTGACTTTTCTTTCCTTATGGGCTAATTTCTCCATGTGCATTTGTATACATTACCACCAACTACAGGTGTGCCTAGCTTACTTCTCCTGCTTTACTTGTTGAAGTAAATTTCTTTAAGTCTCTACTTCCCAACTGTATTTTGCTACAGTCCCTAGCAAAACCCACTGCACTCCTGAAAAATGTGAATGAGACTAGTAACCTTCCTATTGCTTGACCAAGCCTGTCTGGATACTGTGTGTTCACAATCAGTGCAAAGGTCCTTCCTGAGGAAAGTATGAACTTAAATGGAGGTAAAGGTAAACATATACTACATACACTTTCCCAAGCTGATGATAATGATATTGTACTCTTGGAATAATGTTTGTTTGTACTTCAAGCAAGTGCTGTAGATTAACAATACAAACTTGACCAGTTTGTAAAGGGACTATTGAAAATATACAGTTTCAAGCCGTAGTGTCATGAGAACTGATTTTCACATGTGGGTCTGGAAACATGGCAGACAAAATTATCTGAGATCACCTTACAGAGAAAAACAATTACCCCTCACATCAGAGACGGTTTACTGCTTGAATCAGACCTGACACTACAGAGGCCAGAGCAATTTGCCAGTCAACCGAGTCCGCAATGGCAGAAGGAAGAAGGGTAAATCAGGGTACAGCAAGCACTATTCAAGCTGTGCAGCGATTTCAGATGTGGTTTTAAAGCACAGCCTATGGAAAATTACTGCAGACACAGCACACCAGACTCCAAAAGGGGAAACTTTTCCAGCACTGTAGTTGTATATATATATACACACAGGGTATATACAGTATATACGCACAGAATACTTGGAAATTGATGTCCTGCAAGAGAAATCCAGTACAAACACTGCATGAAATTTGTGAGAGTATGTCTTAGTGCTCCAAATGAGCAATAGGGATGTGGAAAATACCTGTGCTAGAGGTACCTGTTAGGAGCACTAGCAGAAATAGCCCTGAATTCACTGCTCACACAGTTACATATATGGTTCATGTTGTTGCTGTATCAGGAGAGACACAAGCCAGTGAATTGATGTCATTCATGAGCTCTAAAGTCTCTATACTGCCCAAAGGTGCTTATTTGCAAAAAGACTGGAATTTTGCCACTTAGAGATCTGAGGTATGCCTGGACAGCTAGCTATGCCACTGAGCTCCTCTGCTTGGTTACCTGCTGGTAAATAGGACTTCGGGTTCTGCAGTTGCTGAACAAGCTGCTGTATTTAGCAGCAGTACTAAAGGCAGGCAGTTCCCTGTACTGAATGCATAAATAGTAAGTAGATATATTTATTGTGAACCAAACATTAGTACATCACAGGTTCCAGTTTCACCTTCTTTGATTCTGGGAGTACTGAGAAAGTATTGTGTAAAACATTTCTTTCCAGAATTCCAGTTCAGCATCTCTACTATACAACTGTATCACCTGTCATTTTCCATGAGAGATTCTGCATCATAAAAGCTTGAAACAAACATCTAAAATGACATTATCAAAGGAAGTGAAACTTCTGACTGATGCTCATCAATAGTGGTGACAAGAAAGAAGACTGGAAAGATTTGTCTTTGCATGGACTTGAGAGCTACTAAGTTATAATGATTGATAGTCATCATCTGAGCACTGAGGAGCTGTGGTTGCAGAACTCAACGGTATAAAGGGCCTCTCTATCCCTGATCCATAGTATGGATGAAGGTTACATACTACAGGAGGAGAACAGAGACCTCTCAATCATTAACACATACTAGATTTTACTCCTATTTTACATATGTGTATTAATAGACATGAATCTACACTCATTTCTTGTCACAGAATGACAGCCATGATTATGAGCTATCAGCCTTGTAGGTATAATACAGGAATGGAAGAGCAAAAGCTGAGTTTTACCAAATTCCTCTTTAGCAAATAGCAAATGACTGCTTTTTTCCTGGGCACATTGACTTTATCGACTGAGACTGAAACCTGACCCAGACAATGGCACTCTCCCTGAGGAACTCACATTACTACAACCCCACATTTTTAACTCCTGCATCACAGTATTAGACATTAGTAGTTTGCAGAATCTCATGCTTGTTTTTGAAAATTAGTAGTAAGTTTCAAGATTCCTTGCAGAGGGATATAAATAGATTGGGGCATTGAGCAGTGACTACTGGGATGAAACTGAACAAGTCAAAATGGCAGATTCTGCACCTAGGATGGAGTAACTAACACCAGGCAAGTATACATTGGTAGAACAAGTATAAATTGGTAGAAGAGTGGCTGGAGAGGAGCCCTATAGAAAGGGACCTCAAATTCAGATACTTTACAGATCGCTACTCTGATCAATCAGAAGTGACTCGGGGACATAGGGATGTGAATTGTCTGATGATGAACAAACTGACCTGTATGGAAGGAACTGAAAGCATGACAACTTTCCTTGTTTGCCCCATAGCTCACTCGAGGCACATAGAGATGATGACTAGGTATCACCAGTTGCACAATTATCGATACACTACCAGAGCTGCAGGAGAGTCAATCAAAGGTGCTTGCCTAGTGGACAAATTAAGAAAAAAACTGCAATTTATGCCCTTAGCAGTCCCAAATGATACTGCTCCTAAGGGTATTACTACAACATTTCAGAATTCAGAATGGAATTTCCTTGTTAGAGATGTGATTCAAAGTGATTGACTTACTATTCATAAATGCTTAAGCAGTAAATCTCTTAAAGCCAGTACTAACAGCTATGATCTCCACAGCTCCACAGCACAAGGATAGAAGTACCCACCACACACAGGAGTGTCCCTGCTCTGCATGACAGTCACCAAGCTTGTTGTCAGAGTGATCCTGAGGAATAACGTCTGTTCCTTTCATTTGCTTTTAAGGGTACTTGTTGCCCCTGAGGACCAGGGAGAGGGATGTATGGGATGTTGTCTGGAACAGTTTTGTGTGACTGTGATTAGACACAACAGTATGCAAGGAGTAATATGCTGCTCTGTTTACGGGACAGAATAAAACAGCCTCTTTTCTCAAGGTTTTGCAGCAGTGTCAGCTCCAGATGACATTCTGCTCAGAGGCGACATTGCAGCCCCACAGCTCCCAAAGGACTAAGCCAGGACTCTTCACAGAAGCAGCAGGAGCAAGAAATTCTCTCACAGAACCAGCATTTTGACAAGTGCTATAGTATGGCACAAGGTCAGTCATCTGTGTTATCGTGTAAGTCAAAGAGAATTTTTAATCATCTGCTCATATGTGCTGATGCCTGGGAAATTTAACAGAGACGCAGAGCAGTACAATTAGCTGAGGAAAGAAAATAATGAGCGCTTAGTTGCATTTAAATGAGAGTTTAGTTGTATTTCAAACCATAACCGTGGTGCAGGGCACTGGGCTCTGTCTCTAGCTGTTGCTAGGCTTTGCTCCAGCAGGTGTCCCTGTGACATAGGACCTGGCTTCCTCACAGACACACGCAGGCCCTGGGTGTCTTGTGGCATTTTCCTGTGTGTCACCCCAGCTGTAACACGGGTGAAGGCGTTGCAGAGGAGCTGGGGGCAGACAGAGTGTTTTTTGCCTTATAAAGTCTACTTTCAGTAATTACCTCCAGGGTTGGAGCAAAAAGGGCTCTGCTTTCTCTGTGCAGCCCGATAATAATAACAACTAACAAAAAGGCTTAAATAATCTGCCTGCAAAATATGTACCATGGTAACACATTTAACCGGAATGATAGTGCCTGGGGAATGCTATTGACCAGTAGGGCACCCCACCCCACATGTCAGCTAGGATACAGTTCCTATTCTCCTGTTCGAGAGGACCTGGCTGCTCTGGTCCAGGGAGCTGTTCTGTGCAGGCCCCCTGTGCCTCACCCAACAGCAGACAAATTACAAAATCCTGAATCCATTCAATTCTCTCATCATCTCCAAGTGTATTCCGCCTAAATCAGACAAAACTGGAGTTTCTTAGTTCATAATTTGTACACGTACCCTAGTGTGTATATGCCGGCTTCTCGTTTGGAGTATCTGCCTCCTTTTTGGCTGTGCTAGTCACTAAGTGTTATTTCATCAGCAAATCAGCAGAAAATAGAGCTCATGAAGTTGGGCATATATCCATGGTTGGGCTGCAAACAGTATCAGGCAGACTAGATGGCTCTTTTTGGCCTCTGTCTCCCATTATGTCAAGGAGGAACAGGCAGAGCTGCCTTGCTGCAGGCTGGAAGGCTGGGTTTGGGCACAGGCAGAGATGGGTGCTGCCCCGGAGCCACACGCTGCCAGCACTGCCGGGCTGCTGCCCCAGCAGGCACAAGCACTGGCACGTGAACCACAGCGTGCCCAGGCTGGCAGCAGGACATCTGCTGTGAGTGCCCCAAGCACAGGCAGTGACAGACATGGGGAGCAGGCTCTTCATCATAGATGGGACATGCCTGTGTTTTCGGTGTTGAGGAAGGGATCTCACAGGCAAGGGAACAAACTGGGAACAACAAAAAAACCAACAAAAATAACACAGGGAAAAGGAACCAGGAACAGATCTGTCCATACAAGCCCTTGGGCCTCAGCTGCTGTTATTCTGATATGCCTAATGATGTTGATTTATGCCAGCTGAAGTATTGGCCCGTGGTACTGAAAAATGCTAGGAAAAATAATGAAATTGAGACCTAGTATTTTTTTTTTTCAAATGAGGTAAAGGATTTAATCTAATCACAGCTGGATATTCACCCAATTTTAACATTCAGATTTTACACAAATAGACCACTGTTGAGAACCAGCTATAATCAAGGACTCCCCCTCGCCCCACTTCCCTTTCCTCCTTTAGGTTGATAACACAAAGTTTAACTTATTTATTTGAGAAAAAACATTTTAAGGTCCCAGGATGAGGGGTTCCCGTGTTTGCCATGAGGCCCGGTGCCATGTGATCCAATGAAATGAGAAAATTCTTTAGCTGTCTGAGCTGCCATGCAATATTCTCTCTGAGCTCTGATAAACACACACAAAAGAAGTAAAAGGGAAGGTTTTGCTGCCTGTCTCAGGCACTTCACAGCAACTGGCAAATTGCAGCAATCATCAGCTCCTACTTTATTGGTATTCAGGACCTGTCACCATTCCCCCGGCCTCTGATGCTGGATACAATCTGCCATTTAGCCACCACAGTGGAGCATGTTTCTCAAGCCATTACAGCGAGCTCTCAAGGCAAAGGGAAAGTTGCCTAATGAATACTAACATAACTCTCTGTCATATTGACCTGTCTGTGTTCCTGTAACCCAAGAAGAAAAAAAAAGCTTACCCTCCAGGCATCTATTCACCATGTCACGTTTTCTTTTTGAAAGGTTTTCAAGGTAAGACATCCAATTTACTGCCACTTCTTTCTCTGCCACCTGATAAGAACTGATAAAATTACCAGGCACAAAGACTTTCATGAAATATTCCTATTTCTCAGTGCATACAGGAGTTATGCAAGAACAAACAATTCTCAGCAAAAGTGTCATATCATGCGGGACATCACGATGGTTTGGGTAGCTATGAAAAAAGGAAAGCTGTATTTGATAAAACCACCATGCCTCATGCAATAAAGAGCTCTACAGGAATCTGGTCAAAGCAACCTGCACCTGATTCACAATGTTCTGTCAGTCTAAATTTAAGCAGATAGAGTATTTTTTCCTTCAAAGACATCAAAAGAATTGGCAAAGCACTAGCTGTCACAATAGTCCTAGGAAAAATGCATTATCTCCTCCTTAGCACAGAGGGAAACTGTGGTAATGAAAGGTTCAAGCTATCAAACAGCGAGTAAGGCACAAAGCTGGTATCCTGAATCTATCCTCTTCTGCACTCTAAAGTATTTTTTTCTTTTTTTAACTCATTTTTGAACAAAATAACTCCTTCCATGCCTGGGGACTCTGAAAAAAATCTGTTCTTAGTGTGTCTACTTACTTTTGCTGCTTAGAACCCGAGAACATTAAATATTCTGCAAAACACAACTTGGAAGGCAAGACATTTCTCACTTTCACTTGCAGTGGGCACAAATACTGGTGGAAGGCAGACATATTTTAGAGAAACTGTTGGATTTGAATTTTTTTTACCCCCAAATTAGGTAAAATTCTATATGCTTTCATCAAGTTAGTCATCACATTCAAAGGCCTATGATGCCAGAATCTGGCATACCTGCATTTCCTTCTCATGTGGTCCTCACAGCCCAAAAATGGGGCTCCATTGTGAAGCTGACTCCAGCTGAGTCACTCAGACCACCCTAGAGGGTCATTTCAAAGAAATTCCATTTTTCCTTTGACTGTGGGGGTGTTTTGTGTCCCTGGAGCTCAGCTTGCCTACAAAAGGTCACAGGTGAAAGCTGGCAGAACAGTGTAGGTCAGTTTGGCACGTCTGAAGCTGGTAATTGGTCTGAGTGGAGCTGGTGCTGGACCAACCCAGGAACACAGTCCCAGGATGATTGCAATATTTATAAATCCTTACGAGCTTTCTACCAACCCAATGCCTTACAGCTTTGGTTTAATTACAATGTCATACTCATAAGACATAATATATTCTGGATTCCAAAGGTCTTTTTACCACAGGGGATATTATTTATATGATTTTGCTGCTGAAGGTGCATGGAAAGCATGCCTGAAAATTGAATGCATTGGCAATGTTAATACAATGGTTACTTTTTGTTTTTCCACAACAGTTAGTTTGGGATATTAGTTTTGCTGCAGACAGATAACTTATTTTATGCACACTGCTTTAAATCAGTTTGGTTAAGATGAAACACAGGCTTTAAACAGAGCCCAAGTTTATGTATGGCTTCTGACAAAACCTGCTTGCTTGAGTCATAGAGGTTTGAACACTCCTGAGCAGTTTGATCATTAGTACAAGAAAAAGAGCAGATATGAAATCTGAATCCTTTCTTCAAAGTTTGGATGTGGGACCTTTATTCAGGTGCATCTCTAACTCCTGGATACCACTTGATATATCCTCACACTGAAATATATGGTAAGGACTAAATTAATTTTGGAACTCGTTAAAGTCTTGATAGAAAGCAATGAGAAAAGTCATGTTTTTAAAAAGGACAAGATGGGCATCAGTTTGTGGTAGAACTGCTCTCCTGAGCAAGCCTGGTGTGACTTTCCAAAGGCATCCTCCTGTTTCCAGGCAACCAGGGCTGTGCTCCTGCCTCTTAAATTGTAACCATCATTGCACTTTGCTTATTAATTCTTCAGTAAATGGAGGAAAGTTTCCATTCCCTTTGATGGCTAATATGCTTTATGGTTCATGAAACAGCCCTGGATTTGGTAAATTCTTCTATTTAGAAGAAGCTCAGACCTCAGTGAAAGAGCCATTCAGGACTTGGAGGTCATGGGAGGATAACAAAGTTCTGCCTGCTGCAACTATGAGAGCTGGGAAAACATTTTCAGATTTTTTTTTCCCCATGAAGAAAAATACCTCTCCAGATATTTGTATTGCCTAAACAGTTTTGCTAATGTTTAATCAGATGGCTTCTGGAAGAAACTGTACTGGAAAAAACCCCCACACCACTTTAAAATGAAGACATTTGGTTTCACGCCTCAGGACGAGAGGTTTAATTCTTTTTCAATCTTAAAACATTTTCTGCTTTGAAGGTAACAAATTTTACCTTAATTTGGCAATGATTTGATCTGAAGAAAATGTTTAACTCATTCTGAAGTGTTTATACATATATATATTATTTAATATTAATTTAAAGCCAGAAAGAGAGAGCCAATTTGGGTCTCACACAAATCCCTATCAATTCCGTGCTGGAAACACTCTTCCACTTTTATTTTTAGCAATTAACTTTTGCTTTCTTTTTATAACAACATCATTACCCTGTATGAAATAAGGTAATTTGAATAAAGAAGTACCATTATTTTGTGGAAGGGAAGGAGACCAACTACATTTGGAACATGATGCCTTTAGATGATCTATTAAAGTACTTTCAGTTTTGAATAGAGCAGCTAAGTGACTTCATTACAGCCCAGTGTTATGAGTCACTGGAATAGGGACCCAGTCTCTAGAGTACGCTATGGTGCCTCTAAGCTGTTATGCAAAATTTGCTTACCTTAGAAATCACCTGGTCTTATTTATCAGGATGCATAAAGACTTCAATTTTTATTGGAATTTGGGAGCAATGCAGAATGTTTTACAATCAAAAGTAAAACTGCATGTCTGGTCTGGTTTCTTATAATCACAGCTTCTTTGTCCTTTATATGATTAAAGAATCTTGGCTTTAAGGGGTGGGAACAGGGTGCAAACCATTCTGCCCACAGAGATATTTTTTGATGGTTTTCCAACCTTGGAATGACTGAGAACTACAGAAAGAAGTGGCACAAAACCTTAGGGCAGGAAAATGCATTTTAGTTCCATGTCTCTGTTGGCTCCACCCCTTGCTCACAAGCAATGAAGATTCAAGGAAGACACTGAGAAGGGACAGCTCAGGACAGCACTAAGTCTACTAATTGCTGATACCAGTTTTCAGCAGACTTTAAATCCATGGAGAGAGAAATGTAAATGGACTAACAAAGAATAAATGTAAAATCAACTCATCATCTGGTCAGAGTAAGTCAGAGTATTCCTACTGAAGTAGAGTACATGCATGCCTTATGCCTTGCAAGATATCTGAAGTGGAAACATAGTCTCAAACAAGGAGCTACGTGTTCTGAGACAGAGAACATTTGCTGAAGATTTACAGCAGAAAAAGACATTCTATTTTAATCTAATACAAAGATCCAGTTAAGCCATTTTTCAGTGACAATTCAGTTTGATAATTATTGTGTTGTGCTTTGCACACGCTTACATGAAAAATAAAATAAAAGATAATTTTAGAGTCCTCAATCAAGCCTGCAGTTAGTCCTAAATCTTGATGAGTGGCTCCAGTTATTATCTTCTATTTTTAAAATATTTTGATTGATTTTCCTGTTCTAAAGAACTAAACTGTAAATCATTTCTGCTGGTTCCAAAGTTTTTTCTTTTAATCAGTAAGAAACTAATGAGCTCTGATACAAAGAGAGAGAAAAAAAAAAATCACTGAGTAAAACCAAGTTCTTCCAGTTACTGGAAATTTCCTGCCTGAAGAAAGCACTCCCCATTGTCAAATTGCTCAATATGACCACTGTCAAATTGCTCAGTTTTTTTCTGAAATAATGCTACTTCTCCACTGCTGTTCACTCATACTGCAGAACAGCCCTGTACAGAACTGAGCATCCTGGCAGAACTGAGCTTGTCCCATGCAGTAGCTGCGGGACTGCTGTGCCCTGCTGGGAACACCCCCAATGAACACTGACCCACACACAAGCAAGAACAAACACAGCAGGAAATTATTTTCTCCTTGTTGTTGAAGTCCTTGTTTGCTTCCTCAGTGAGGATTTTCACTTGGGTTAGTTCAATTTGTAAACCTCCAATTTTTTAAAAAAGTACCAATAACTCCACATTCCCTTTTTGCTGTGTCAGCTGAATGCATGACAGATGTTAAACATTATTTGCTTTTTGGCTTTCTACTTTGCCTAGTTTATTCCAACCTATGAAACCTCAAGGACATAAAACATCATAAAAATAAACAGCGCCACTAGCAAAACTGTCATTCTTGAGACGAACATTCACCTCATTAAACTACAGAATTTCCAAACCCAATGAAATGCAGTTTTTTCTTTTCAAAGAGCAGGAACTTATCCATTAAGGAAAAGGGATGTGGAGAACCTTCTCTACTAGATTATTAATGTCAGTCAATCTGCCATGGATTTGCATCAGAGACAATGAGGAAAGGCAGGACCTCTTCTCAGGAAAATCTGACCAGTGCAAGAACACAGTTCTGGGACACTCACACCTCCTGCAGCAAATCAGGTTATGCACTGCTGGAGTTTGTGACCAGCATGATCACAGCAAGGGTGACGGGGCTTTGCGGACTGACCACAGGAACAGAGGCACATTAGAGTGTCCATGTGTTGGACCATTATTTGTTTTTAGTCTCAGAAAATGGGGGTATAGGAGTAATGTGCACAAGTTAACTAGATTAAGCTAGTAGGAGAGCAGAAGCTATGCTTGACTTCCCTTCCTCTGGTTAAGCTGTACAGCTGCAAAGTGATAATGAACTCCTTAAAATCAAAGAGCAGCTGGATCTGATTCTGGAACAATCCCCATACCCAGCAGCATTCCACCCCCTTGCCTGTAAGTAGGAGGTGGATAAAAAAACCCAGACAAATCTTGGGATGAAATGCTAGAGGGAAGATCTGGCTGGCTCACATCAACGGATGAAGAGCCATCTGAGGGAACAGCTTCTTTTCCTTGGAGTTCAGTGTGGTTTGTGGTTTTGCAATCTGTTAGTATGCCTGCATGTGCCAAAATGCTCTGTTAATGTTACTCCAAACAGGATACACATTGCCTGAAACATTAAGCCTTGTGCAAGATCACCGTCCTACGTGCTTATGCTTAAGTCAGAGAGAAAGAGGATGATGCTCTTCAGATGGCAGCATCCAAAATGAACTCATCGGGCTCACCATAACAAACAAACATGACTATTGAGGACTGGCTCCTGTAATTAAAATTGCAAGCATGCTCTAGGTTCATCCTTAACTGCTTGTTGCTTCCTGATGATTTCTTGTGTGAGACAAGCTCAAATCCATGTTGCAGCATGAATCATAATTCACTGTGCAGTTTATCCTCTGAGGATGACTTTTTTCATTCCACATATCCTTGCATTTACCCTTTTGCAGAGGTTTAAGGGCTTTTCATTCCTTAGGGTTAAAAATGAAGTTTTGAACTCCCAAACCATTGCAGACATTATTAGTTCAACCGCAAGAAATGAAATACAGCTTATTTTATCTATTCTGAGATTTAAATTCATTCTGCTTTCTTCATAAGATAAACTGAGCAAAGAGCCAAGCAACAGTCATTGAAAAATACCTTAATTTGTGATAATCTGAAAAATATAATGAGCTGTAGAAGCTGTGTCTGGACGTTCCTTGGGAATAGGAACATAGGGCATTGTATCCCTCCCAAAATGCTAACTAGTGAGGCTGAGGACCATGTATTTTTTTCTCCACATACAACAGATCACTTTCTTAGTCCTTCTGGACTTCCAAGTGACTTGGGAAACCACTGTCAATTAATAGTTATATCCAAGAGTGTCAGACCCTTGACCTGGAGTAGTAAATAACATACAGAAGACATCTCTGTGTCAAGATTCTCCCATGATAACACCAGGACAGCATCCATGCATTTTATTTATCTTTCTCCTGAGGAGTAGGGCACTATAGCTCCTACTGAAGTTGCTGGTGTTCCTATGTGTTGCAGACTTGTTCAAGATTAGCTTTCAGCTCCTACTGCTGGCATGATCTGTTCTTGTCCCTGTTGGCTCTGTTTCTATCTCCTCTCTTATTCTAACTTCAGTTTCTTGCACTCTGCCATCACAGAATCAGCTTCTCACCCACCATGGTATTTCCCTACACACTTTTCTAGAAATTAGGAGGATGATGTTGAACCATGCTGACCTTTGGCTCTGAAGCAAGAATTATCCCATTTAATGTCTTACAGTGACTCTCTGACTTTCTTTGGGACTGGAATTCTGACTCCCACAGGAACTTTCCCTTGTCTTCTGTATCTTTCCTGTCCCCTCAATGTGTTGTGTGGGAAACCCAGAAGAGTAACTCCCACCTGGGCTAATATGTAGCTTTCTGGACAAGCAGGAAGACACCGCAAGTCTGTGAAAAGTCATGAGCTAAGCACTGAGGGCCTCCTTTACTGAGATTGCACAGACTTTCTCTCTTGGTCCTTTACTGTCCCCACATTTTGCCACATTCTGAGGAAGAGAATTCCCTCTGTATCAAAAGTACCCATGTGACAGTTACATGGCTGTCCTATCCTTCCCCTCAGGCAGCGATAGAAATGCTGCCTCTGGGCTCCCTGCTGCCTCAGTGTGCAAAGAGAAAGGCACATTCCTGCAGCTCTGTTCCTTTGAAGCCAGCACGTGGGTGCAGAGGGGAGAGCCGGAAGCCCACTGAGCCAGCCTTTCCCTGCTGCCACAACCACACGTGCTCCTTTTCAAGTCACAGACAAGTGAAAAGAGGACAATGATCCCAACTCCTTCTTAGGCCTTCTGACTGCAATACAGGCAACAGAGGTTGAGACAGAGGTTGAGAATGACCCTCAAACTTTGGGACAGGTTGTCTCAGGGCAACTTATAGGTTTGTGAGAAATGACTCTAATGTCACTCAGTGAGGTAAAAATGCAGAGAAAAAATAGCAAAGAAATCAACTCTACTCTGGACCTCCACAATGTGCACCCATAACTGTAATTAAAAGCAGCTGATGCCTTCTGCCTACTCATCTTCTAAGAGCATCTCTCCCCAAAACCACGTGCAGCCCTGCAGCCTCGGAGCAGGGCTTCCAGCCTGGATGGCTGCTCTGCTCCCAAACTCAGGGAAGTGCCAAACCCATATTTGACTTAGCTCTGTCGATTTACACTAAACACCTCAAGAGGAATATGGTTAACGGGCAAAAAAGAAATAGGGCCAAAAAACAACTTAGAGTGCAAATGAGATCAAGCACAAAACATGAGAAGCAGAGTTAAAAGAGGAGAGACAGAAATGCAGAGGAAGGAGGCAACAGCCAGTACACCTGACCAGAGTGCCAACAGGCAAGGGAGGGGTGGCATCTGCTACATGGGTAGCAGCAGCACCTCCAGTTCCCGTAAAAGGAAGAGGGTACCTGAAATACATGTCCAGGGGCTGTTGAGGAACTCACCTGCACAAATTGCTTTCTTCCTCTGCAGTTCTCTTCCAATTTCCAGATGCATGCAGAGCTCTTTGTTACCTGCACACTAGTAATATCACCACACATCCTTCCTTGCCCAATTCCTGCTTAGCCTCATCACCTCTAGGCCACAATCTATTGACTTGATGCGGGGTCAGGTCTTACAGCTCTCTGCAATTGATGAACTCTATTCAGCTGCATAAATTGAGCTCAGGATTTGGCCTTTGTATGTCTACATATTCCAGCAAAGCAATTCCCTGTTCTAGACTGAGCATTAGAGTTCATATGGTCAGCATCTGGGACTACATGGAGAATAAAGAAACCTGTCACCAACTGCAAGAAATAGTGAGAAGAGTGCTATACCATGATCAGGGTTTTGAAAGAAGGGTAGAATATGCCTCCTAATAGAGGAATAGTTACAGAAGGCATTATGCTCTGGTCACTTTACATCTTGCATAGTTGGTGAAAATACCACCTTTCAAGGAACAATAAATTTTTTGCTGAGTTTTCTCAAGTTCAGCCATTATTTTACAGTGCTCTGAGGTGTGTACGTGACAATAGTCACTATCTATGACAATAAACGTAACATTTCTTAAGTATTACAGTAAGGTGAGTAGAAGGGCGATAATAAATGATATACATATGGGTCATAAAAGCAGAAATCAGGAAAAGAAAGGGGAGGGAAAACATAGCTCCAAAGACTTCAGTTTTGAAAGCTTACTTATACTTTCTCTGCCTCTGAGACCCTGGGATTTGTCTGGATACCCCTCTGTGTTGTGCCAAGCTCAGCTAAAACAGATCCCATCCATTTCTGTCTATACGTACTCTTGATCCCCCAGCAGTTTTTCAGCACGGCACACAGTTCACTAACAAACCTGACACTGCCAGGGCATTTGAAAACATACCCACTGTATAACAGCTGTATAACAAATAGCTGTTCTGCTTCCAGAGAGGCCAAACAGGCCTGTGATTGCAATTGTTATGCAATTACTGTGATTGCAGCTTTGCTGGACATTTTGCTGAAATGTCGCTGATAATCAGTGAGGAACAGAATGACTTTTCACAAGTGCCAATATCATCCATTTAGGACTTACAGTCTGTCTTTATCAACAAGGCAGGTAACATTCTGTGCTCATATTCTGCCACCTGTGGTATTTATACATCCCCAGGCTGAACCAGAAAAACAAATTTGTTCCAACAATGCTGTAGAGGAACCAAATCTTTAAGGAAGAAATAGCCTGGCTGTAGGCCAGACTCCTCTAATTAGCCAGTACAGAGCACACACTAAAAAAGCCACCTAATTAGACCCATGATCAAAGTAAAGCTCACCCGCTCAACACCACACAGAAACTCCATCTTTCTCTGCTTACACTCAGCACATTCATATAAGATGCAAAACACATTCAATTTCAAAATACATGCAGAAAATCTCTGTGAAGGGCAGTAGATATTTGAAAGGTGTGTGTAAAAGAAGAAGAGAGAGCAATGGGTTTGTCACATCCTTGGGAGTCTCTCTTTAGCAAGCACTTTGCAAAATGTCTCTGCATGTTTGGTGGCTCCTCTACTCAAGGGGTGGGGATAAAACACAGAGTCCCTGGTGATTCACCTGCTTCCTTTTAGATACTGCTGCCTCGGGCTCTGGCGTTGGTAAGTAGTTCATGCAGTCAGCACCAGTTGTCGCCTGTTTCATGGTTTCCTCCTTCATGACTGGTGATTTGTACCTGTCAACATAATGGCATCAGCAGGTGCAGACACGGTGGGTGCCAAACTGAACCTGGAACTGTGACAATGATTCCAGCAGCTCATTTCAGGGACTCGATGGTCTCATTTTTTCTCACTGCTCTGAAAATGTGCCCTCTTCCCAAACTGAACAAATCTGCTGTTTTGGAAATTTTTTTGCACTGAGTGTGAGACTTACATTTCTTCTTTAACCATTAATAATCCTGCTGTGGGTTCTACAGACCTCAGCAGAGGCAGAGCCACACAATTACCTCAACTATTGTGATGGACACTGTCATCAAGGGCATCAGTGAAAACTTAAGACTTAAAGACGAAATATTTACTTATTTTCATTTGAAATTCAAGCCAAGATTGAAATTGACGTTTCAAATGCTTAAAAGATAGTGGTCACCATGCTCTAGTGCATCTTCACATGTCACACAATGCAATTCTTACACAAGTGAAAAGTTTCACTGCACTTCAGATGTCCACCTGGTCTTACAGATATGATGTAAGAAAGGAGAAGTATAGTAGTATTCACGTATAGTTCTCAAACATCTATTGAAATATGTTATTAAAATCTGCAAAAAATACAATGTAATGAGTTTTTTTCATTTTTATAAAAGCTAGTGGTCTGGATATTTGACTCTTTTTCTCCTATTTTATTCTACTTGGAGCCTTTGTAAATAATTTGTTACCAGATTCATTGCCCTCCTGTCATAAGAACCTTGCAAAAACAGCAGGAAAAAAAAAACCTAGCTGAAATTCCAAACTAGTAACTGGACTGCAGGAGATAGGTCTTTAAGGGAACACTAATGATTTTGCAGCTTTCAACAAAATTTATGAAGAATGTGAAAACACCATGCTAAACAGTATAATTGGTTAAGGTTTTATGGTTACATACACTACACAAACCCCATCATTTCTCATGCAAAGTACTTGACCACCTCTCTCTAGTCTGTTCTTCAGTGCCATTGCTCTCAACAGCACTGAATAGCTGGCATCCAGAAGGGATGAAAATGCCTTTTGCACAAAGATGAATTTTACCCAAGATAAGGAAAAATGGTATGCAGCAACTACTTGAATTATGATTTTCAGAAGCTTTGAGATATCACAAGAGACAATGCAAACCAGGAGCCTTGAGGTTTCTCATTTCTCTAGCATCTGCAGCATGCCATGCTGATACAACAAAGTTCACAATGCTAAAGAAAATTCCAACTACAAAAAAGCCTCTGCCTTTATTAATCTGTGAAGCTCCCCACATTTGTCTACTCCTAATCCTTTATTACTGCAGTTTAATATTTGCCTCTGCTCATACTCGAAAAGCTCTTGGAAAGGCAGACTCTATTTATTTATTTAAACACATTGTCTAGCTCCAAGGTAGCTGTGAAGAAGTAAATTTGGCTACTACCAAATACAGATTGAACTGTTTCAAAATCTGAGGCTTGTGTGTTTTTTTCCCTTGAAACACTTAACAATATAGCTGGTAGTGACATTTGGGATGACAAGCTAAGAAATATAACAACAGCAACCTCGTTTTGTAGGTTAGAGGATTTGAAACAAGCATTTCAGAGCATTAAGGGATTACTGCTCACAGAGAGGAAGACCTGTCCTGCACTCTTCTCCATTTTAGCTGATTCCTTCTCACTTGAAGAGTTCCAGGGTGCAGGATCTGGTAAGGCAGTAGCTCTCTGACTGCAGAAATTACTACTGAAAATCACTGCAGCAATAGATGCTGTGCTCAGACCAAATTAAATCATAGCCATAAAACTTAATATTAGACATTGTTTGCAGGTTTAAATAACTGGATACTTTATTTTCTAAACCATTTTGCAACTTTGTGTGTAGGCTTCCTGTTTGTCAGCTCTAGTAACATCGCTGGATTTACCTTCACTCATTCCATGAGAGAAACTGTGGCAAAAATGCCAGCTTGAAGCCTCCATAAGTCTGCAACTGGCTTCACTTAATGACTCAAAACAACATAAACACTGACTATTTTCCAAGCATCACCAAATGGACTCTCATGAAACCCTTACCCTCTATTCTCAGTGTTTCTGAAGCACAGTGCTACAAGAAAATTCCACTGTCTCAGAGACTTGCTGCTCAACCCAGAGAAATAATTTACCTATTGGCAGGCTTGGGAGGGCAGCGATTTTCTTAGACAGGACATAGACATATGACAGCTTCTAGTAAGAAGATGCCATCAGAATACAACCATGATTACTTTCCTTTTAATAGCGTGTATTTTTAGCTGGTGTAAAGCAATAGGGTGGCTCCAGGCTTCATCAAAGACCTTTTTACTGAACCATTTTCACTGAACTCTGATTCTTTTTCAAGAGGCTCCCCTATGAATGTTGCATGAAAGCTAAAAGAGAAAGACAAAGCTGATACAGCTCCTTTATTCCTTTTTCTCTGCCTAGCACAGAATCTCTAATCATAGTTTTTAAACATCTGTGGCTGAATTTAGTGTTACTAAAAAAGCAATGGCAATGCAAAGAGCCATAGCCAAAGTGTGTGGTATATGTCTGTGTAAGGTCCTGTTGCACTCATCCTTATCTGATTTACTCATCACAATTCTCGATTTCTGCTGCCTACAGAGAATCCCATGGCTTAATTTTCCAAAGCTCTTGACACAATCACCCAGAAGCACAATGTCTTCCTGTTGATTATTCTTTGGCTGCTGTTAGACAACTGCTTTAGGCTAACTTGGAGTCATTTAGGTGACTTGTTTGAAGTCATATAATTATTTTGGGCTTTGGGTTACTGTTCTTGCTTTCTGCATTTGCTCAGCTTCTATCCCAGGTGTGTTCTAGTCCCTGGCTGATGTTCTATGGTACAGTCACTGTAATCAGTAGACTTGAACAACTTCTCATGCCCTTAAGTCACTCCCCAGAAGACAAAGACTGTAGTAGAAAAATTCAAGGTTTTTGCCCCATGTCCTACTTAATGTCATTAAAATGTAAATGTTTCTGACTCCTATAGGTTGGCATTCCAACCTCTGCTCAAGAGAGACATGTTGATTAGATCTATATGTATAAGAGCTTCTTAATTTCAAATTATTTTAATTCAGCTGCTCTCTCAACCTTCTTATGTGTTCCACTTAGATACCCTTTGAGTGAACTGTTTCTTTACTGGCACTCTGAAGGCTGGGACTCAAGCAGACATTGCCCTAGAAGAAAATCAGTAAGTGGCAGAGGGATACCACTAGCAGTGGCAAAGCAAGGAGGGACAAGAAATAACAAACATGCAGCCTCCAAATGCATTAGAGCCTACATTCCTGTCATGGCCTTGTCCCATTTGCTTATACATTGGCACCTCCTTGTACATTGCTCTTCTGCAATTGAGAAAGACAAACTGGTAGAAGAACAGGTCTGCTTCACTTCCATACACTTGAAAAACTATAAACTCAAGATGGTTACTACAACATTTTAAAATTAATAAAACTAAATATTCTTGGTTAAGGTGGTTATGCAGCTTTGTATATAAGTATGTTAAAAATAACCCTAAACACTTTCTTTGTGTGAGTGAGCTGCAGATATTGCACCAGTAGACCTCAAAACTGAATCTTCAATAAAGGGCCCATGGGGTGTCAAGTGCTGTACTTCTTCCACACTAGAACATTGAGCTGTCAACAGAAAGAGTGATCTGAGTTCTAGAAAACCTTCTCAGTGGCACAGCTTTCCCTGCAAATGAGTTCTCTCAAGGATAGTGTAAGAGCCACTCTGGCATGCAAGGTTTTCTCCCCATCACACTTGGAGTAGTTATAAATCATTAACTGTCCCTGAAATGTTGCTACAGTTGCTAGGCAGAGGCAGTTAATTTATAAAACTTCCATGTCGCCAGGAAATCCAGATTTAGGCATTTAAAGGAAAGAGGGTGGGATGCAAAGAGAAAAGAGAAAATCTAAAATATATTTAACAATATGTCTTTCTCCCAACAAATAATTATGCCTAGTGAATTTTTGAGAATCTTTATACTATCACATATGGTAAATACTTAATTGGAGGCAGCTGAACTGAGAATAATAATATTCCAAAGTTGCTAGGTGTTCTAATGTGATATCAGTAGTTTTTTTTCATTTAATAGATAATTCTTATTTTTTTTCCCATATCATATCATTGCAAATGATTTATCCTATATTTTATTTTTCTATCTAACAGTGGTCCCGGCATTTTTTTTCAAGTAGCAGGCTGGTTGATTTACTTTGCAATATGCCATGTTGTGCAGTACACCCAGCAGCTGATGCTGTACAGGATTTGCTTGCCTGAACCTTGAGAAGTTGCACAGTTCTGGAAATCACTCCTTTTACCAGGCTGCTGAATTGCACGTGTATCTGTCATCACACACCACTGAGGTATGGACAGCAGAGAATTAGCCTAAGAATTTGAGGGAGAAGTTGCCCTACCTCTAGAAGAGAAAAGCCAGTTTCTCTGGATGCACACTGTCTTTGCTTATTTTTGGAATGCACAAGCTTTTGCTTGACAAATTCTATCTGATTTCTTTTCTTCCCCCCTTTCTTCTATTATTGTTAAGAGTGCAATGTGCCAAATTAAACTTCAGGACTCAGAAATTAGATGTCTCTCTCAATATGCCATCTTTTTCACTTCCCAGCTTTTCATCCTATACACCATTACAATCGCATGCTTGACAGCTTTTTCATATTCATTTCATTTTATTGGATGTGTTCTTAAAAGAAAAAATACTTATTTTATGTCAAATATAATTGGAAGGGAGAAGGTCTCCAACAATACCCTCCATGCCACTAAATATGGAAATAAGTTATTTATAAATATGACTACAATTATGTTTTCCAGAGAAAATATTATTCTTTAATTCTCTAATGACAAAATAGTCCACGAGTCCTTTCCCTGTGACTTTTATCTACTACAAAGTCATATGGCTGGATCTTTTCCGCACTTCAATAGAGATTAGGGCAGGTCTTTGTAAATAACACCAGCAGCATTATTTTAACCTCATCATTTAAAATGGCCTTTCAAATGCCTGAGCTGAGGTGATTTTGAGGCATCAACCTTCTGGAGGATTTATCATGCTTCCCATGGTGGCAGAAGTAACTGGGAAATAGGAGTTGTTTAAAAATAGATTCAGAATAATTAAAGGATTGTATAACTTATACTAAGGTCAGTGCCAATTCACTCGGTGTACATTTTATAAGTCAACACCTCTCCTGCCACAGGAACTGACAAACAGATGAACGTAACTGGAATAGAAATACAGAAAGACTTCAGATATGTTGATCTGTTGATCCAATATGGTATGTTCCTTCTGCATCACCATACCAATCTGGTACACATATCCACTGTACACTTTTTACTTGTAGCCCTGTCAGGCCTAAAACCAGTCTATTGAAAAAGCTCTTTTTTTCTGGACAAGCTTACAGATATAAACAAATTAGGTTGAAATCAGAAATATTTTGGCCCAGAATAAAAATATTTTGGTTTGGAAATGTTGCACCTGAGACACTGCACAGCTGTCAGAGACATTCTATCCACCAGGATGGCCAGTGTTCCTCCTTGTGTCACACACTTGGAATGCACAAGAGCCATCCTTTCTCATGGAATTAAGTGATCTGCTGTGACAAGTCCTGCCCATTGGACATAGTGAAAGGCAGATGTAGGGTGAAGGAGAACACCTCTTGACACAGAGAGCTGTTCCCTCCACCTCCCCACTGCTGTGTCTCCTTTAAAAAAATATACATAAAGTGTTAACAGGTTGTTTTTCTGTGAGAGGCAAGAAAATACATGGCAAAAAAATGTTTCATTGCAAGATTTGCCTCGTCCTGCCTCCACCCCAGTCCTGATTAAATTGACACATACAAAGTAGCACTCTGTATATTATCATGTGTTTTCTATGAGCCATTTTTACTCCTTTTATCTTGTTCCTACTTTTGCTCAGGAGCAGAGATTGTTGAACTGCTATTAAACATTATTTCTGGCTGGAAAATAGGAAGAAAGGTTGATTTTCATTCCAGCTGGGCAAAATCTTTTAATTTACAGAACCTCCCAAGCCACTCTAATCAATTAGAGAATACATTTATATTTTGTTTTGATCATCAACTAATTTTGAGTCTTCCAGTTTGTTGATTAAGCTCTGATTAAGTATCTGCCTGCGACAACATCCAGCTTTTAAGTGGTGTCATATTGTGAAGAATCCATTCAAAATACTTATTTTCTAACTTTACATGACACTGATTTTGAAAACAATAGCATAAAGAACAGTAAAGAAAGAGAGTGATCAACAGCTAGCAAACAAATCCTATTCACAACCAAAAGCTTATTTACATGCATTGTGAATATTTCTGTTTGTCTCTGGTAAGTCATGGGGTTCAGCTGAGGGATTAGTGAATGGAGAAATAAGCAACTGCCTAGCATACTAATAGGGAAAAGCTTCACAGGACACTCCACCTTTTCTGTACTACAGACCAAAACAAATTTTTTCAAGCAATGGCACTGCCAAGAAAATGCTCATTGAAGTAGCACTTTAGCTACATATATTTTCATCAAAGAACACTCTGATTAAGCAAGCTTATCTCTATAAAAGGGCTGTATTTTAAAGGAAGACAAATTAGTTAGGATAACACAAGGACTGATCCATGCCTTGCCCTATGGCATGATGGAATATTAAGAACTCTAGTTTCTTCTTTTTTTTCCCTTCTGCTTTGATCCCATCTTCATTTAGTTGCATTCCTGATTTGTGACCTCCTTTGTGCCTCTGCATTTTCTTTTTTTCTCATCAGAAAAGAAATAGGAAGGATGGAAGCATGAGGGATGTCTGATGAATAGATCCAGAAGAACTGACGTGAAGCTCTGCACTCAGCAGGTCCCTGGCTGTCATTCTGCTGCCCATGATGTATTGAAGACCAGCAGCACCAGACCAGGATCCCATGGGAAGTGTTCCCTTCTCCTCACTGCTCTGTTCCGAGCTGGAAGCTAATGCTCAAATTCTGTGAGATGGTGAGGGCAAGAAATGTGACACAAGAGATCCGAGTTGGAGTGAACAGATGCGGTTTTTCAGCAAGGTGGAATAGATACCAGAGGGCAGTGGGGGCAGGAGATTAGGTCCTAGTTTGGAATATGGTCACACACATACATGCAGGGCTGAGCTCTTGGAAGGATTTCTTGACAGTGTGAAAAGGATGGGACAGACACATGGTCCTTGGGTTGGGGGAAAGGTAGAGGAGGGGAATCTTGAAAAGTGCAAATGTACTATAGATTTAGAGGAACTCTGCTCTCAAATAGCAGGGCCACACTAGCACAGAAATATCTCAGGAAGAAGAGTAAATGAGCATGCACTTGTTTTTATTTTATAGAAAACACAACAGAATGAATCCCATAACTGGAATGAGCACTGGGTTCCACACATTAGTCCCTCTATTTGCTAGAATTGAAAAAAGACGAAAAAGAGAAAGCTACAGAAAGCTGATGTTAAGGGAAGACAGACTTCTTTTCCTGTGTAGGGTACAGGGTTAGAAACTTATTCTTTGTTGAGGTAAAATAGCTTTTGAACATCTCTGATTAGCTGCACCTTCACATTTTACAATTGTAAAATTAAAAACCAGCAAGGCAAAACAAATCACATGAGGTCATAGGAGCAGTCTGACACACCTGAGGTATGCATGTCTTCTCCATACAAAAGCATATTCCTAAGGTCTTGTATTTTCCCCATAATTTGTAATTTCTGAATAAATTTAAACCCAAGGCATATTTAAAGCATTCACTGTTTTGAGCTGGCAATAGGACCCATGAATTTACCTCTCTCCTTTTCTCTGCTCTAATTATTGACATTCTGAGTTGCTTCACAATTAACAACTGCTGCAAGTGATTTGTTGGGAAGCATAAAATTATGAAAAAATATTAGCCTTATAAGTAGCAAGATAAAATATAAATAGCAATAGATAATGGTTTTGTCATATTAACAGAAAGTGAAAAAATTATCTCAAGTTTTCTGATTCTTTTTTCCCTAAAAAATCTTACACAGATGTTCAAAATGTTTACATTTGTCCCTACTAATAGAAAACCATCATTCTTCCCTGGTTACACAGTCTGGAAAAGAGGTCTGGGTCTATTAAACAAGTGATCTTGCTTGAAATACTACCAATTATATATTGACCCAGGCTAACAAATCCATACATTTTACATGCAACCAAAACTTCCATCTGCTCAGGCAGTGAGCAAAATAGCCCATTCATGCTTTGTGAGATGCTGCCTCCTTGGTGTCAACGATGCCCTCTTGATGCCAAGATATTTGCTATATGCTGCAGATGCCACCATGAGAAGTTCAGTAATGCCCACCTAATAAAGCTCTACATCCATGATTTTGTGAGTGTTATGAAGACACTGTTGCTATGCAGATACTATAAACATCCCCTGTGTCTGATGGTTCTCATATCCCTCAGATCCAAGCCCTCAAATCCCTAGTACAGATCTGTAAATCATCATGCCTACAACTGGTCCATCTCAAAGGAGAAAAGTACTCTTTCCAGGGCATCCTAGTTGTGACTACTACTCATCCCTAGTCATGAATGCCAACAAGCTAATTCAAGACAGCCTGAATGAAAAAGAAGATCTGTAAATAGTTTCCCATTAAAGAACTGTTGCTTAAATGTAAACTGCTATTTAGCAATCCAAGAGAGGCTGGATTGTATTTTCCAGCACTGCTTTGATTGTACGGTCTTTTACAAAAAACTTGGCTTTCAGGAAACCATGCCTTCTGCAACTAAATCATTTTGCTCTAAAGGCTGCCTAGAGACTATTACACATGCTCAGGTAACAATGACAGATTTCAGTCAACTGCAGTTAAAATGTTTCACTTCAAACATGTTTTTAGACAGATTGCCAATATCTGTCATAATCAACTTCAAGCTCATGCTGAGTAGCCTTCTTGTCTTCACTAGTCCTCCTGAGGACTACTTTGGACAGTTCTCACAAGAAAGAGTTTCCATTGAAATGTATCAATCCTTCAAATTTTAAGTAGTAGCTACCATATGAGAGAATAGAGACAGTAAGCAAGTAAGTTCTGTGGGTGTATTCACACCAGTGAGGGTACTCTGGGTTTTCTTACCAGTCAGTGTGAAGCTGTGGATTTGCAGAACAACAAAGCCTAAGTTATCAGTCCAGTTAAATGTTCATGACCAACATTCAGTCCAAATAAGATACATCACTCTGAATAATCAATTCTATTTGCCAATCTTGATGATGAAAAACTTTTTCTTTCCATTAAAACATTTTCTTAAGTTCTACTTCATCCCATATTTATGTTATATTATATATATTTTACGGGCCAGGCATGAAATCGAGTGAAATTACAAAATGCTGATCTCATTGCAATAGAACAAGTATCTCCTCAATTTTAAGTAGTTTGCCTATAAAAAGACATTATGAATAGGCTAGAGCTAGGAATTTTTTCATGTCTTTACATGCAGAAGAATAGAGTAGAAGCTCATAATGTCATCTGGAAGCATCATTTATCCTGAGGCCATTTAAATAGGGAACATCCAATGGAACAATCAGGGAAGTCTTCAAAAAGGCAGAGGTTTGAGGGAAACACTGGATCCCTCTATGGATACCAGCATGACAGCTTTAATAGTAGGAAGCTGTCTAGCTGATCTCAAGTTATCCTGGGGAGACTTTCCTCTTTTTACAGATATCCATGGGATCACATCATAAAGTGCCTCCACAGGCCTAATTGTATGATGTGGATTTTGACAGTCATGAAAGTAAAAGCTCCATAAAATCTGAAGAAAGCAGAGTGTAAATTGAATCTAAATGGGCTCCAGCACAGTAAAAACAAAAGCATATATTAAAATCAAGTTTTCTTTTCAATCCCCTCACTAGTTTGTACTTCCATTTTACTATGCAATTTTTGTAACCAAGCACGCTTAAAATAAGCCAGTGAACAGAGCAGGTTCCTATCCTCTAAAGATGAAACAGAATAGAAATTGGAGATGACTAACAATCAGTTACTCATCTTTGCTGGAATTATGGCATTTGGCCAGTAGGTTTTATTGAGGTAGGTTAGAATTTATTACTCATCTGAGATAACTGCTTCTTTAACGTGAACTTCCTAAGGTTGCATCAGGCAATCAAAGGCATAGTAAATTTCCCAGGTGCCCATTTAAGAATATAAAGATATTGAAAACTGGGCAATTCATGGAACTATTTATAGGAAACCCAGGTTTTAACCCAGTATAAAATAGTATATTGGTTCTACCTTGAATAGTGTGACAAGAAGCTTGTCCACAATTACATCACAGAAATGGTTTTAAACGTTGTAAAAAAAAAAAAAAAAAGAAGCAAATATATTAAAGAAGGAAAGGTCTGATTCTTTTTACAGTGACACAGAAATATGTCAGTATTATTAAGAAAAGGTGGCAATTCCAAGCATCACATAAAGAGAGCAAAATCTGACTAGCAACCAGTGGAGAAAACAGAAAATGAATATCTTAATTCACCAGCACTCCTCGCATGATTTCACTAGAACTGTACTTACCCCTTTCAGCTGAAGTTGCTGCTGTGCACACAGCAGATGCCAAGTCTGCCTGTTGAAAGGCCATGATTCCATGGATGGTGAAAGAGTTATTGAAAGAACTAACACAGTACTTCCACAGAACAGCTTGAGAAGGTGCACAAGACTCAGGGGAAGTCAAAGTCTAATCACTAAATCATCCTGAATGCACTAGAAATATGCAGAAAGCTATCATGAGCAAAAGCTAGTTGTTTTATAAATTTAAAAATTAAAAACTAACAATATGCATAGGAGCACTTTCAAATGAAGATCTTGGTGAATAAATCCTCTTAGGCTTGGTTTAATTCCAACTCAGTCCCTTTCTGTGTTTTAGCAGACTCTACAGTCCCCTCCATGCACTAGAAGTCTCTTCAATGCCTTGCACTTTTGTCAGGTTGTCTGTCCCTGTTCCTTCTCAGCAGCCTCCACTGTGACACAGATACTCCTGCTGCTGGGCTACCTGCCTGGGTACCCCTGTGCTCTGGAAGCTCTCTCCCAACAACATGTTCAATGGCTCAAAGGGCAGAAGAGTGTCCCTTCATTTCCAAGGAGTCTCCTGTCTCACAGACATTTACTTTCTGAAGAACATAACATGTAAATAAATAAAATACATATTGAGCACCATGATATGGAAGAAACTGTTCAATATAAATACATTTCTCTGCATCTTTTCCCACAGTTGCCTTTATCTCAGAGGTTCTTTAAATTTCTAAATAATTCAATTAGTGAAATTTTTAATCAAGTCAATAAAATTCCTTTTATATATATCTATCAGTTATCATTACAAATAAAATTCAGATAGTGAAGGTGTGGACTGGTACTTTACTCCTTGCTAATAGCAGGCTCACGCATATGATGGGAAGGAAACTTAACCAAATTGCTAATTAATAGTACTCAAAATTTTCTTATATTTGTAACAGAGGCCTGATTTGACATCTTTATATCTTAATTAAACAACCATTTAAGAAAAAAAAAATAATATCCTCCATACCCAGTCTGATCATGGTTTATAACAGTGAAATTTGGTTTGGTTCACCACCAGTTAAATGGTTCCAGAATTATATAAAACATTGCATTGGTGGAGAACACAGATTTCATACAGCAACTGTGACTGAGTGCTGACACTAAATGTTTAGGACGAAATGCTTTTGCTAAAAACTTTTTATTCAGATGTCCTCTAGAAAGAAAGCCTTTTCATTGACTTGCTTATCTGCCCAGCCACTGCAGTTCTCCAGGTTTTGTAACGATCCATCCATGAAAAGATAAGAGATTCAAGCCAGTGCCACCACTGAGAGCAAGGCAAGCATGCTTTGGTCATCAGACTTTATTTGGCAGATGATAGCTTAACAATTAACACATGCATACATTAGAACTACCTGCAGAAATGCTGCCTCTCTAGTGATGGAGTGTTGCTTGGAATACTGTGGTGGGAGAGAAGGCTCAGGAAGCAGGGAGAGTGAAGTCTGAAAGGAAATGGGCTTCGAGCTTGTTTCTGCTGCTATGTAACAACAACATACACTGCTACTACTGAGTAAGGCTGTTAAGACATGAAAATCACTGTTACAGTGCAAGGTTAAAAAACCTGTCTTTGAGGCAGTAGTGTTGCAACATAACTGTTCTCAGGACACAGGGAAGTCACTGCTCATGGGAGGAGGTACTATATTATTAGAGCAACTGGTATAGTTGGAAAGAATAAGTCCATTTTCCCTGTACCTTACTACTTTTCAGGTGGAATCATGTCCTTAAATCATGTCCTTTCTCATTCTCTTCTTCTCTTATTCCCAGCTTTTAGGCTGTCATTTTAATGTACTTTTCCTTCCTCGCCCTAAAAACAGGGCTTCTGGCCTTAAGTCTTCAAAACATTGTCTTATAGTCATCTAACAATTAAATAAGCTACCAGATTTAGAATGCAATTACTATAACCCATTAGTTTTAGAACATCTATAAGACTTGGATGATTACTTCCAGAGATCTCTTCCAACCTCAACTGTTTTATGATTCTATGGTTATGACTTACAATCTTAAAAATTCACAAATCAAGACATTCTCTCTGCTGAGAAAAGAGAGAATACTAGCAGATCTAAACAATTCATTGGTTTTATCATTCCTGTTTAGGGCTCTCAATACCACTGTTGAGGGAACTCCCCACAACTGGAAGGAGCAGGTGCCTGACAGTCAGGAAGTAGTCAGTTGGGCATCTTGGTTTTATACCCAGTCCTTAAGGTTTTTCAAATTTTCTCCCCTTTCAAAACCAAAGCATCTCAGAGAAATACATTTTTGTATGGGTGGTTGACAGAAAGGTTGGCTCAGTTGAATTAAGCTGAGAAATCATGCACTGGATTTTGGTGAAAACAAACTGAGCCCTTAACTGATGCAAACTTTTTTGGGGATCACTAAATATGTAATGACCAGAATCAGATTATTTTGGACCACGGCCATGTTGTTCCCTACCGTTAGTGCAGTCCTTTGAGCAGATTGCTGAATTACTGCTGCTCACAGCAAACACTGAAAAACAACTTCTCAGCTTTACTGTTCATATGCTCAGGAAGCTCTCAACCTCCAGCACTGGGCAAGCAATGAGAATTGTTTATTTATCAGGGGTTTTGATGAAGGGAAAATGCAGTGCCTCTTCAGTTTTTTTATGGATTAAAATTAAAAAACAGAGCTTTTCCATTGTTGTTTGTTTTTCTCTTAGAGGAGTCATTAAAACTGATTGTTCTGGCTGATTTACAAGAACTCAGGTTAAAACAATGAAGAACTAAAACACTTACTGAGAGGATAATGCAATTTGCTTTGTTAGTTATATCATTGCAGGTGGGCATAGCTCTAAGTCTCAGCATTCACATAGAAAATATCCTCAAAGTATCATGCTAATAGACAATAGAAAACAGTCAGAACAGTTTTCACAGAAAGGATAATTCCTGAAGGCAGAATATTTGCTAGGGAAAAGAAATAAATTAACTTTTAAAATTAAAATTGTGTGACTTATGCAGATATTACAGACTAACTAACCCCTTCACCTCCAGTTAAAAACAGTTTGCTGCTTACAGGAAGAACAAACTAATTAACCCTCTATGCCATCAGGTAATTTCATTACTCAAAAGTTACAAAATATAAAGCAAAAGAAATCTGATGTGAGATGAGAATTTCTATCCCATTCCTCAACTTAATACAAATGTGCATGATTCCAATCCTTTTCAAACTGACAATACTTTACTGTAAGTCAAACCCACACACATTTCTTCAACAAATACTTAAAAAAAATCCCTTATTAGTTTAAAGCCAATGATCCAGCAATCAGCATACCTCTGCTGCAAGTGCCTGATGGGAAGGTGGCAGAGAATACTCGACCTGCTTGACTAGAGTTGTGTAGCATGTGACAAAATTTTTATTACAGCTGTATTTTCAACACTGGAATATGAAAGTCACCCTGATGCAGATATTTGGTGTAGTCTTTTCCCTTTCTTTAGGTTATTATTGCTAAATCCTAGGAAGGAGTAAGAAAGACTCAAATGGATCATCTGGTGCATCCATCCGCCCCAAATCAACTAAGGCATTTCTGACAGATGGTTCTGTAACCACTCTAAAAACCTCCAGTGAGCAAGCTTCCCCAGCCTCTACATGCAATCTATTCTAGTCCTTAATTATCTTTGTCACTGAAGCATTCTTTCTACAAAGCTCCTCCTAAATCTGCTTTTGTTCCAGTTTAAGCATATTACTTTTTGTCTCACAACTTGAATAGAACAGTTTGTTCCTCTTCCTCCTTGCAGAAACTTTTAAAACATTTAAAGCCTGCTGTATGTCTCAGTTGTGCTTTCTTTGGGCTAAAATCCAGTTCCTTCTATTTTTACTCACAGGCCAGTATAGTCTCACACAAAATGGGTAAGAGGACAAGACAGAGAATATTGAGGTTGCATTCCCTACCACTACCTGGTATTTCAATCCGAGGAAGTTAAAGCAGAGTTAAAGAAAAGTCAAGGCACTTTCCATACAGAAATTGAATTATGCTCACGTATGAAAGCTTCTTCTAGTTTGGTTCTTTCAGGAGTCTTATCAAACAAACAAATCAGCTACCCCCCAGCAAAGTGGTAAAGACAGTTCAGAAAGGCTACAGGCAGCTATGATGGCCTCAGAAACAAACTACGAAAGAGCATCAGGAAGAGTTTTCTCTCACTTCTTCTAATCAAAGAAGTCACATTTACAAAGATTCACATTTACAAGCCTTTCTGTTTGGAGAGTTTCTCCTTAAAACATGGCAAATATTGTCCAAGTCACCAGGGCTGCTGGGCTGACAATCTCAGCAATCACGGGGTCCACCTGAGGTCTTTACTTGCTCAGTGCATGGGAGAGTGTTAACACTTACTCTGCCATTTGCTGAGAGATGCTCTAGGCACCTTGTACCAGCACACTTGGTGCTATTAATGTCATCCTTGTACTCATGATTGCTTTAAAATTCACCCTGGGCACTCCCAATTGAGAAAGCAGTGTAACAATACTGTGCATTTGTGAATAAATAGATTAACATGGAGGATCAGTTTACAAAATAGGAGAAACCTTTTACATCTATTTTATTTTGAAAGCAAACTGCATTACAGTTTTTTGTTTGTTTACTTTTGTACGTGTTAGAATTATCACCGACAAATTCAGTACCTGTGCCTCAGAAAGTCAAGTGCAAACAGAAGCAGAGCTGTATCTCTGACAGAGACACTTTGTTTAGCAATAAGGTGCATCCTGAAGAATATGGACTGCATTCTTACTCACAGAGAGCTGTGCAATATTTAAGCCACTACAAATGGAGAATGTAATTCCTCACTGAGTTAAGAAAGCAATACCAAAATTAAATCTGCAGTTGGATGTACATGGGCAGGCCCCTTATGTTTCTTTGCTAAGGGTCCTGAGGAAGCAGACAGTTACCATGATGTGTTCAAAACAGTCTAGAGGAAAAAGGCATAGCTTCACAAGATCTGATAGAGATTAGAAATGTTTGGTTGCATTCACAGATGAAACAAGTTAGAAAATCCGTAGCTGTTTAGATAACTACTGAATTTGAAAAAAAAAAAATCAAATGTACCCTATTTTTCTCTCTATAAAATGACAATAGGATAATTTCTCTAACTTTTCTCTATATTTATTCTACAAGGGAAAGTTAGAAGATAATTTTTAATGGATGTAAAACAGTGAATAGGAGAGCAGCTAAGCCTTATAAGAAGCCTTCTGATAATTGGGCTTGCTTTAATTATACAGACGAGCAGTCAGCAAATAGCATTTCATATGCAGTCTTTGAGAAAAAAAAATTGCAGTGCACAGTCCTAAATACTAGAATTCTAGTATCAAAGGAAACAGATTAACCCTTCCAGTCCCACTCTGCTTATTCTGATTTTTAAATGTATGACTGAAAAAATACTGATTTGTGATACTCAGTGAAACTAGTAAAGAATAAGAAAGCCTAGTTTTAAACCACAGGCCCCCAAATGATGTGTTGGATCTCTGTTGCACCTATCCAGATGGGAGTACACTGGATTCTTTCTCTAGGTAGGGTAGAGGACTTTGAAGTAGAGAGCCAACAAAGAATTTCCCTTAAGTCACCCAGAGGCAGGGACAGAGCCATGATGCCAGAGTTTCAAGCCTATGGTCCTCTGACTACTAACATCAGTAACATTTACATCAGTGCAGTTTGCTATTGTGCCAGGTAACACCAGTCTAGAATTAGTACAGGCAGTTCACAAGATCTAAAGAGAGCAGGCAGATTAATTTATGTCATCAGTAAGAAAGTGTAAAATAAAAGTGTAAATGAAGTAGCTGCAACATAAACATGAAGAAAAACCTTACATTCCACGTTGGCCTTAAGCATCTTGCTTTATAACCAATGCTTAATTCAGTGTTACAAAGTTTAAGGTAATTACCTTTAAGGCAGAGATGTCTGTCAGAGTGAGTCCTTGCTCGACCCTTGATGGATGACATTGACAGACAGTTGGCATTTCAGGACAGTCCATGCAGCACTTTCAGGTTCTACAAGTGGGAAAAAAAAAAAAGAAAAGGAGAAAGTAATTATGATCACCAAAGACACAAAGCTCCCTCTGCCTTCATCCTTATTCTGTAAGCATTTGCCCTTCACCTTCCACATTATTAACCATGTTTTTAACAATGGAATAAAAGCTAGCACAGAAGCCACTCATCTAAGGCAGATGGGAAATGTCAGGTAGAAATCACAGGTTGGAGTGTGAAAATAGAAAATAACTCATGGCCTTTACAAGTTTTTGGTCTGATTTGTGAATAAAGGGTGGATACCTATGGGAAACATTCATTCTCCAAATGGCTATGGCTAGCATAACTCTAAATAAATACATAAACATGCCCTTTTTCTCTTAAAAATTTGGTAGTTGCATTCACATTATAATTGCTAAGTGATATTTGTGTTCAAAACAACACATTAATCATAAGAGACATGACCTTTAGAAAGATAACATTCTTGCTCTTTTTATTTTGTTTGGTTTTACCTTGGGACAAGATACTGGAAGATACTGCATAAGTTAAGGTAGGTCACACTTAATACAAACGGGTGAAAGGAGAGAGCAATTTCAATCATGCCACCTTATCTAAGCAAAGTACAGTTATATGGAATTATTCCTATAAGGTTCAGCAGAGCACTGGCGATATCTAGCCCAACTAGACCTTAATCCAGCTACTGCCATAAAAGACAGCTAAAAATGCCTCTGTAAATACATTAGCAACAAAAGTAGGGCTAAGGAGAACCTTCATCCTATGCTGGATGCAGGGGGAAACACAAAGAATGAGGCACTTAATGTCTTCTTTGCCTCAGTCTTTAACAGTAAGACCAGTTGTTGTCCAGGTACCCAGCTCCCTAAGGTGGAAGACAGAGATGGGGAGCAGAATGAAACCCCCACAATCTAAGGAGAAAGGGTCAGCCACCTGGTACAAGTAATGGGATGAGAAGAGATGGCCTCAAGGTGCACTAGAGGATGGTTAGGTTGTATATTGAGAAAAAAATCTCTTCACCTAAAGTGTTTCAAGCATTGAGACAGGCTGCCCAGGGAAGTGGTTGGGAGGTATTTAAAAGATGTGTAGATGTGGTGCTTAGGGACATGGTTTAATGGTGGTCAGAATATCTGAGATGGAAAAAAAAAGTACAAAAATTTAAAACAGTAACTTTCAGAACCAGTTCTGTTTTTCCATGTTGTTTGAAGCTTTTTACCTGAACAAAAGAGACAGTCAAAGCTATAAAGACATGAAAGACCTCATTGTTCCAATATATCTACAGAAACTTTGTTCTGTTTTACTCCCTTCAAGACTCTATATCATAGAGGTCATTTCAATGAAAGTTATAATGAAAAAGGCTGAAGAAAATATGCACTCTTTTACACTTGTGAACATGCATGAACATATATATAATTCATTAAAACTTATGAGAAAAGGGATCAGAAAGGAAAAAAATTGAAGTTAATTCCTATCAACCATCCAAGCTTTTTGGTATGAAGGGTTTTAGATCAGTATCCTGCATTTGCTCAGTATCCTGCATTTGCAAATCCCATCCCCCATAATATAATTATGTGATCTGTCAGAAATGAAACTGCATGTCATGAAATACTGCACAACTCCATAAATAATGAGTGTTTCCATTTTCCAAAGCAAATTGATAAAACTGGTATTTGGCTTAATTTTTGCAGTCCAAGAAGCTCTGTTAGACTTGCATTATTAATTCAGTCTTCCAGAGTTGAACTCATAAGAGCAGAGATTTTCAGATTGAACCCTTTTGCCAGCATGAAGGGCAGGTTAGATTTAGAGGAGTTACAGGAAGTTCAGAGACAACACAAATGCCATTTAGGATACGACAAATAGTTGGTGCATTTTTTTTTTTTTTTTTTTTTTTAAGAATCTCTTCAAACTAGCAATTCTTCTCTTTAATTCACTGAGAGAAAAGACACTCTCTGCTAGTGTGGAATATGGCATGCAACTTTCTGCCCATATATTTCAGCAGTCCTGAACTGGCTGTCATTTGCAACAAAGGCATTCTATATTTTTGTGATACCAATATAACCATCCAGAGAAACCCCAACAGAGTACAAACCGCAGTGATCAATTGATTCTGAAAGCAGATCTTGTCCTTGCATTTGAAAACTGTAATTGTATGACAGATACCCATCTGTGCATCTCAGTCACACATCAACCTAGCTTAAGGTCAGATATTTCTGAAAAGCGGATATTCACTTCCTAGGAATTAAAAATAGAAGCAAACCTAAGTAGATGAAGATACATACTTAGGCAGCACTCAGAAAATACTTTAGAATACATACAGGAATCATAGTATGATTTCCATTGTCAGGGACCTTAAAGATCACCTTGTTTCATCGCCCTGCCATGGGCAGGGACACCTTTGCCTAGACTAGGAATCTTATGTGACTTGCCTCATTTTAAGCCTTGAGATTCTGGCAAGACGGCTGCTGATGTCAGCTGAGCAAGATTGGCTGGTTGCTAGAAACATGACAGCTTAAAACCAAGGCAATTGTCAATTTTGGCCTCACCTTTGTTTCTGGAGAATGACATATAAATTAGGAATAGAACTGCTCAAAAATCAAAACCATTCTACAGGGAATATCGTACTCATTCATATGGAAGAAATGAGTCTTGGCTTATTTCAGTCTTGTTTGCTAGGAAAGCAATTCAAAAATCACCTGGTTTAAACCTTTATCAATTTCAGCTGTCTACATTTGTATTAGTACACTGAATTGTTTTCATGCACGGACTGATGAGAATGATATGACAGTTATAATTTGATTTTGATTTTGTACAATGGCGCAATTTGCAGGTGCTTCCAAAGAATCCAAACACTGATTTGGACATTCAGAGAAATGGGGGAAAAAAGAAGGAAAACAAGATTTTAAAATACAGGAATGAACACTTATCAGATAAGGTAGTCACATTGCTGGGTTTCCCACTAATAGAATAATTTAGGTTTAAGCTCTAGATCTTCTTTTTATTTATGTTTCACATGGCAGATAAAAATGGCAAAAATGTGATGTTTCCTCTCTGCTGGAAACTGAATGAAGATTTTTATTATCTTTTTCGTTAATAATCATGTATGACATTCTGGTCAAGTAACAAAAAAGGACATAGACCTATATTCTAAGAGGTCATCTAACTAATTATATCAGTATGCTATTATTAATACACAGCATCAGACATGAGCTTAAATATTTCACACTGAACACTGAAGTGTGTATCAATATGAAAAACTCCTGTTCAGCAATTGAGGTAAAAACAAACTGCCCATGCAATGTACATGCAGTGGTGCAAGCTGGTTCCTTAGAAAAAACTAACTGTTGCAGGATGGGGCAGCACGTCTCCCTGGAAAAGGGTTTCTCTGGGACTGCCTTCCTTTGGGAAGCAGCAGCACCTGAGCATCTGCCCAAGCCCTGGGCTTTAGCTCATTGAGTGGCACAGGCTCAGAAATCTAAAACTCTTCCACAGTTCCAAGACAGAGGATGCAGTTACTAATCAAGCCTTCCAGGGACAGGTAATTATACATTTTTCCACCAGATATTCATCTACATGGGAGTCAGAGCTTTCCTGGGGACACTTCAGGACACAGAATGAAATGCAAAAGAAATCCAAAATTTCAATAGAAACATTATCATTACAAACTGCATCACCTTTAATGCTCAGGAATGGAGATTTTGAACCTTACTTTTCTAATAAAATATGCTAAACCCAAACAGACCTCATCTACCTGCATGCAGAAAAGACAAGTGGACAAACCTGAAACAGCAGATATTAGTGAGTGCACCACATGTTCTTCAGGAAGAGGTACTGTGGTGTTGACTGCAGTATTTACATGCCTATGTAGGTTACAGTGGTCTAAAATAGAACTGCTCATGTAAGTAGGAGAATTCATATCCTGAGAAAGGTGACACAGAAATGTCTGTCTATGCTTTATTGATTTGTAAAGCCAAGTAAGGTCAGCTCAGCAGCAAACAGATATCCTATAGTAACTATGCCTTTCTCTTAGGAATACATAAAGAAATTTCTGGTAGCCACATAGAAAGCATAACTTTTCAGGTTCACAGAAACTGTGGATGAATATGGTCACTACAGAACCATATTTGCATGATTAAACACACATGTCCAAGCATTTCTTCAATGCTTGGAGATCATTATATAGATAGGGATCACCTGAATATGCACAAATTTGGAACAGAGCCCATATTGCCCTCATTCTACCTTGCATGCTTGATCAACCCAGAATAGTTCACAAATATGTCCCATCATTACATCTCTCTGTCAGTCTCAGCAACTGGCTTTCAAAAAAACACAGCAGGGAAATAAAATCCCACAAAACCAAACCCCCAAACAAACAAGAAATACTGTGGCTATGCCTCTCTATAGCCTGTACCCCTACTGTCTGCTGACAGCACAATGAAAACCAGATTCCCTTTCAATACCTGAGCCTTGGCTGTCTGTCTTGTTGATCACCAGGAATACCACACAGGGTACCTGAAGGTTGTTCATAATAGAGCTCTGTCCGTTTGGAAGATGGGCAAGAAGCTGAGAAATTGGTGTAGCAGCCACACCAAAACCCTTCCATTTCACAGATCTACTTTTCCAGAGATTTGGTAAGAGTTAATAGAGTATGAGGAGTATGGTGTGAGGTTCAACAGCAGTTCAGATGTAGCAGCAATGATCTATGTGCACCAGGACGCATAATTCATCCTTTTAGTGCTGTTACTAGTTTTTAAAAGGAGCAGTGAAATACTCCTGGTTCCAAACACTGAAAAGGAGTATGAAACCCAGTGTGCCATGAGAACCAAAGCACCATCAAGGGGATCAGCAGATCTAAATGAGTTTTTAATGCTAAGTGCTGACTGACCTTTCCCATTAACTAACTCACATGCCTACACCAGACACTGGAATATTCATAGTGCACTAGCAATGGGTTAAGTGGACAAACTTACCCTTTAGAAAGAATTAACAGTCCCCATTTATAAACACTACTGTTTTCCAGAAATACAATTTTCAACAAGGTTCTTGATGTCTCTGTCAGCTCAGATCTGAACAATACCACTGAAAAAACATTAAGCTTAAGTGGAAAAAAACCACAAATATGGGATTTGAGTAGAACTGGACAGAATTACCATGCAACTGAGACACCAGCCTGTGGCTGACAGGTTATTTCCAACAGAAATATTTATAGCTGCATTAAGTGGTTCCAACAGTAATCTGTGACTCTGGAGACTGGGTTCACTCTCCTGTTTTGTGGCACATAACCAGGGAAGTCTGATGAGGTGACTTCATCCAGGTGTGCCTAAACTTTTAGCCTGCAAAAGGGGAGTATTGTTCCTTACTTATCAGAATGAAAAAAGATACATTAGGCAATTCATTCCATGTGCGGTAGGACAAATAGAGCTCCCGTGTGTATACGTTTTCCCCTTTCCCTCATTTGCTACAGGGTATCCATCTTCTTTGCGTGTCTCCATGACATCTGTGCCAGACAAAACCAGGATGTGTAATAGATACCTAGTTCAAATAACAGTTGGCCAGCCAATGCCTCCTTCCTGACTGGCACACCAGCTGCTTCCAGGCAATATGTACAAAAATTCAATTCTGCCAACTTGACCCTTAGTAAACAATGATTTATGGTTTTCTACTCTCTCCAGCTTTCACTTTTTTTTTTGTAATTAAAGTACAAGACTAACACTCTGACATTATTATCCTTTGAACCTAATATTACCTCACAATGCTTTCCCTTAAAATAGGAAAAGAATTAATCTGATACCTCATGGATCTGCAAAGTGGGAAGGTTAGTTACAAACAGGTAAGAGTACAGGGATACAAATGGAAAATGAAAGAGGAGAATGCACTACTTTATGAGGTGCATGCTTTCAAATGGTAGAGCATTATCCATCTCAGGCACTGGGATGTGTACTTATCATTCTGGCCTGAGGTTGCAGTGAAAGAAAATGGTTTCTCAGTCAGATAGAGTATTTCCCTTCTGGACTTAGTCTGAGTGATTTTGTGATTTTGGTTATTTTGTGGCCATAAGGGAAGCCATACTTAATATCTGCAAGGAATTTAAGTATCTCATGAAATTATACAGCTTTGAAATGCACAAGGTCTTCTCTTCTAGGAAAACATAATTCCACCCAGTTTAATTGTGACAATGTGGACCTTGGCACCTCAGGCTGAATCTCTGGAAACCTCCTTTACACACCAAGACAGACAGAGGGCATGTGGGTCATACCAAAAGGATTTCTTTTTGAAAGGCTTGTTGGTATGGGAAATTGCCTGAAAAACAATGGGAAAGAAAGCATTTGCATACTTCATGAAGACTTGCAGTGGGAATTCAGTTTAAGCATGTGCTCCTAGGCAAGTGATAGTTTTCCTAGTATTGCCATTCTGCATCTTTGTCAGTCCACCGCAAGAAAAGAAATAAATTCTGAAGCTGGTTTTAATTGCATTACATAAAATACATGCATTATTACTTAATTCATTTAAATACACCTCTCAGCTCTCGTGTTCTTACTCTGAGATCCCAAAAGGCACAAAAAAGCCTCTTATACACTGAAATAAAGGTCAGCACTTTATTATATTACTTTGTCTTTGCACTGCTCTTTCATCCAAAATATTCCTTAAGGATGTTCTTCGCTATTGTTTATCTGCTACCTAGTCAATAATAAGAAGACTGTATACAATGTGATCATCTTCTGACCATTGCTTAGCTGCTACCAGTACCTAAAGGAAATACAGAAATTCACCATTTTTAACACAAATCCAGGTTTTAAGATAGCACTAAGCACATGATTTAAATAAGAGAGTTGTAAGATCCTATACCAGAGATCATACAGAAATTACAAATACCACAACAAGTAGACCAAAACATTTGCTTGCTGATAACACTTGGCTTCTTCACAGAATCACAGAATGGCTGATGTTGGCAGGGGACTGTGAAAATCATCCATGTCAACCTCCCTCACTCAAAACAAGGTCTTCTACTGCAGGTTGCTCAGGTCTGTGTCCACTCTGGCTCTGAACAAATCTGAGGATGGAGACTACAACCTCTCAGAGCAACCTGTTCCAGTGTCTGGTCATGCCTACACCAGAAAGTTTTTTAATGTTTAAATTTCCTGTTGTTTTCTTTCTGCATCTCGAGATCAGAATCATGTCAGTGTGAGTCATGTCATTTTTATGTCACAAAAACTCTTTAAAGACAAGTAAGACACAGGCAACCTGTGCAAGATAATGATAGAAGACAACTGACCTCTTGGGATTAGCATTATAGTAGCTGTTTTCTGAGATATACTTTGGTGAATGATTTTGGTGAGTTGATAGAAGAACTGAGGAAGATAAGCTGATTTGGTTTGCGGTGTGTTTGTGCCAGTTTTTTTTAGAGGGTTAAAAAAGTTGCTGGCAGAAGCAAATTAGGTTTGATTATTGTCTACATTTGTCTAGCACATAACAAAAGCCACAAGACCTTCAAACCATATTATGACTGTTCTCAGGCAGCCCTGTGGAGAGTCATGCAATTGTCAGAAATAGCATGATTTAAATGCACTAGAAAACTGTTACATCATTTTATAAAGATGCTTCACTTAGGATTATTCATTTTGTATTTTAAATCAATTGTACTTCATCCTGAAAAATACATCAGGACTCAACTGCTTTTTTGAAAACAGCAGTGAATTTCTTGAGGGCAAGAAAGACAAATCATTGACTTTAATAAAAAGCGACCTTAAATCTGATCTGGAAAACAATTCTGTATGAAAAAAATAATAGTGCTGATCCTACCAAACAATTGCACAGGTGCTTCAACTTATTCATAGCAAGTCCCTAGATGACAATCTCTTTCCTGTCCTCACCATACAGAACAGTTTCCAGGTGGTCTCAGTACCTAGAGATGGCCATAACCCACCATCCTAGTGTGTCTGCACACCCATAAGGATGGACTGAGTGCTTCTGTCATTTTTGTATGACATGGAGACATCATTTAACTAACTGCACTGTATGTCTCATATATTTCCTCCTACAACAACATAATCAAGAACATAAAAAATCCAGTACCAAGGTAAGTCTCCCCTCACTTTTTTTTAAATGCACTTTTCCATAAAGTGATAGGAGAAGCATGTGGGTATTAGAAATCCAAGAACTTAACCACTTCGAAATGGCTTGGGAGGAGGCCAGATATCATAAGTAATTTAAACCCCTGTGACCCATTCAGACACCCTATTGATCTCAGAAATGTGTAATAATCTACTATTATCCATATTTGAAACATCTTTTTATGTTCTTGGAGAACACATAGTACCAGGAATGTTACAAAAATTTTAGTAATTGACCATGACCATGTTGTCATTAAGAATTTTATATAGAATCTGTAATTATTTTTCTTTGTTTAACACTTCTCTCATTTGTCCTGCTCTTCACTGAGACACTCAGAATGTTTTAAGCCATATCACCTCACCCTATGCTCATTTGTTCACTTCACCTCCTTTTTTTTTTAGCTGGAAGGTGCATTTTAAGAAATCATTTAATTTCTATATGTAACCTCATAACTGTGATTTTTCCTATAGTAGTTTGCTGGTCCTAAACTCCTTCCATTTTGATGTTCGTAGCTTTCTGATACAGCAATACCCTGGAAAAAAAGCAATTTTCCAGACAGAGCCACACTGGAGCCAAGTCAACATAAATGATTAATTCCTATTCCATAACACATGTATCCACAGTACTACTCACAATCTTTCTGGCCATTTGTGCTGCTTTGTTTCAAATTTCAATTCTCCCTCCCTTATCTAATAATGCTTCATCTGCACAACTGGTTTACAGATTTCTTCTGTCACTGTTGATTATTTGGATTATTTTTTCCAAAAACAGTTTTGCTTCATTTTTTCTGAGTTGAAAATCACTTTCTTGCATTCTAACCTCTCTATCATCTTTCTAACATCTTCTAAAAAGAAACAGGAGCTTTTCTGTAAACTCTTCAGGTACTGAGTCTGATTTAATTCCATTTGCAGCCGTTCCTCAAGCAGCCATGCATGATCAATACCACCAGACAATTGTATGATCACGAATTATATCTAGTGTGGACCTGTCATGTGGATAATTGATCTCCAGTGCAGTGGTCTTTAAACTGGTTTTTGATCTCACACTAATATCAGTAAACATCTTTGAATGTGCAGCCCATATATTTATATTTATAAATAATACACATGTACTACTGTACCGGCATATTATTTACAATATAAAAAATACATTAAAATGGAAATGAAAAGTGAATGGGATAAAGGTGAAATAAGGACCATTAAAAATTATTTTATTAATGCCACATAAAATATTTTCTTCCACACTCCAATGGACAGTCCTATACACACCCCAGTTTGGAGTGCACCTCTCTGGCCCTTGCCCAGGATACATTTCCATGTATCTCTCTGAAGAAGTGAGAAAACAATGCTCAGTGTCTCCTCTCTTTAAACAACACTAAGAGTTTGCAACAAACTGAGGAAAAAAAAAGACCATCGCTCAATCTAGATTCATTTACCTGGTAATACTGCAGGATTGTTATTTCTGGTTTTATCTTTACATTCTTCTTCTTCTATAGTTGAAAAGAGGTTTTTGTATTTCCTCATTTGAACGAGTTAAATGAACTGGGATGCCAAACTTGACGTTTTTCTTGTCTTTTCAGCACATGATAACCTTGATTATTTATAAATGAAGTAAAGATGATTTAGATGAAGATGAATAATCATTGCTAATAGAAGAAATGAGGTGTTGTGTTCAGGAAGTTTCTCCTTTAATTATGTTTCCTTTCAATAAGTCTGCAATAATTCAAGCTACAAAATATGAGACACTTCGGTATATTTCATTTTTTATAGCAATTCCCATTTTGGAGAAGCTCTTTTTTAGAAAGATTTGTGCTGAAGCTTTTTCAGTTGGGCCTTTTTGTTGGTTTTTTTTTTTTTTTTGCTTTGTTTTGGTTTTTTTTTTTTTTTTTGTTTTTGTGGGGTTTTTTTGTTTGTTTTTGTTTTTGTTTTTTTTTAATTTGACATAGGCCTGGACTGTTAAAGAAGGATGATAACAAAATAACCTCTCTGCAATAAGCATGAACAATGCCCTATCTAAAAATATTATGAACTGAGGTGGCAATGATTGCAGACTTTCTACCAGCTTAAGCATTAACATTTCTGGATCATAGACTGTATTTTATTTTCAGTCAATGTTCATTTTGAATGAAATACTGTTCATGGATCACCACTGATATCACACCAGAACTTAGAGTTAAGTCACTGATATTTTTTAATCTTTAGCACTCAACAGCATTTTGTAAGAAATACGCATTATAGCTACCACAGTTTGCATCCAAACAGAGGACAGCTTCCCGGCTTAGTGTATTTACTGAATACCATTATACACTGATATCCCATTTTGGTTTAACTATTGATTTTTAATTGTTACAATTAGTTCATACAGATCTGTAGGGGGAAGAAAAAGCAAACATCAAACCCACCACCACTAAACCAAAAAAAGGTTTACTGGAAACTCAAACAAAAGACGAACATAATCCAAATAATAAAGTAAACCAACAGTGCTTTAATTAAGCCAGTATTAAAAGTATTTTGTGGAGCATCTCATCATAAAGAGAATAATGCATTTCAATACAAAGGAAATTTTCCCTGCTTTTGAATGCTAAAAGGAAAGGAAGGACAAAATATGTTTTATTCACCTGCTCTTCAGGAGGCCTTTTTCTTTACACAGACCAGAAGCCTTAGTCGGATTGTTTGTTTTTCTGTTTTGCTGCCATTGCAAATGTCCTTCTGTGCTCCTGATAGCCTTTAATTCATTTCTCTGAGTTAGACAAATATTACTTTTGAAGTTGTCTCATAAAGCTGTAGACTTTTTTTTGTGTGTCTCTGTATATACCTTTTATTGCCTCTTGTGCCTGTCATACTAAGGAACTCAGGGGCTCACTCCAGGATATAAATCCAGAGAAGACCACGAAATTACATTTGGGGCTATTGTCTGCACAGGCGGATCTACTTCCAGTACAGGAGCATTTTTCTAAAGAATGGAGGAGTAATTCAGATCAAGGCTTGACTGATACAAATCAACATGGATAACAATGGTCCCTGTAAAGCTAAAGTGTTGGCAAACTGACCTTCAACCCTTTGTTGAGATGCTTACTCTCCAATATCAGCATGGAACCATGTGGCTAAAATTCAATTCCTTTTCAATTTGGACAGGCTCTGAATCTACTTTTTAAGTGGGTGAAGTGAATGTCTCTGAGTGGTCCTGATAGTGGTGGTAAGCAAACCTGGAGCCTGCTCCAGTTTGAACATCAATGAAAATACGATACTAGCACATACAGACCCCAAAAACTTTATAGGTGCTACTGACCAAGTCAGTACAAGTCTGCTGATCTAGCAAATTCCCAGCTAAATTTGCAGGACCTGTAGTGTACAAGCTGACCTGACCTAGTATTTATTGAGAAATTACAAATACAGGGTGCCATTTTTGGGTACTAACTTTTCAGAGCATCTCCACTGTCTGGGAGAAAAACCATCTCACAGTGAAGCACTGTGCCAAGTTTTGACAAATGCCACCTCTTTCATGCCACAGTCACATTGCAACCAGACTCCTGCTATGTCAGTATCATACAAACACAAAAGCTTTATGCCATTAACAGTGACACTACCCTAAACCACAACTTGGCCAGCACACTTGAATCCTCACAAAAGGCACCTTCCTCGATAGATCCCTTGTAAACAGTGATATGGTACCATAGAAAATTCACGCCCTAAGGAAGAGTCTATGTTGCACAGCAATTTTGGTTTTTTTCTAAAACATACACTGTTTTCTTTGGACCATTTACTCCATTCTAGAAAGTGGAAAGTAAAGTCTTTCTATTATACCTCTAAGTCCAGAACAATTCTCCTTATAATCACCTAGAGGGTATTTAATTATATTTGAATGTGTTTCTCTAGACAAAATGAGTAATAATGTCCCAGTGACATTTTCTAAGCAATCAAGAGTAAAGTGTAGCATAGTTTCTATATCATACCAGAAAAGAGTTTTTAACCTCAAAATTAATTTAAACCCTTAAAAAAAAAGTGCATCTAGGACCACATTTTTAAACTTGAGGCATTCCTTGGGTACGACATTTGCAGTGACAAGTGATAAACTATTTCCCATGTACACCTGAGAAAGACATCAGTTTATTTTGATACATGATTTCGTAATTACGAGGCCACTGCATACAATTTAACACAGGAGTCCTCAAGCTTCTTTTGCAGAGAATTTAATTTGCATGCTGGAGATTTTTAAAGATTAGGGGCGCACAAAACACCAGATCAGTGGGTTGTTAATGGGTGATGTGAAGATCAAATGCCTTCAGTGATCTTTGAGTCAGGCAACCATGAGAGCCTTTTCCTCCTTTGCAAGCAAAACAATTTTGGGACTGTGATCACATTTACTCAGCTCAAATACCATAGCAAAACTCCAAAGCACAAATGTTCAAGGCCTCCCTCCTACCTTTGCAGTCTTGAAATAGCCACTGAGCCATCATGAGTGTGTGCACATGTAAAACATTAGGATAACGTAAGCCAGGATATTCACACATAAAATAGGCTCAGTGTGTGAAACAAGGTTACTGCTTTCCAGACAAATCAATGGGAATTTTGCCACTGACTTCAGTAGAAGCAAGATTTCATCCAAAGCACGTAATTCCATGTCTATCAGTGTGTACCCTCATGGTGGCTTTTGACTGAGAAAGTTTGGAGCTGTGGCAGCATGCCAGGTGGGACTGCTCTGCTGCCTGGAATGACGCAAGCTGGCTACTTCCCTAAACATATGCAAAATTCACTGGGGGTTTTTCTAACACACTTTGGTTATGTGCCCTGCAAGTGATTTGTCTATTGTTAGCTGGGAGCAGACTTCCCTCAGAACATTTTTAAAGAACTATCCCAACTGAGAATAAAAGGTGTTGATAAGATAGGTAATAAGTTGTAGCCAATTTCTCAGATAAACCTGTTAACAGGAGGTCACTGTGTGCTTGGGAATACACCTCATGACACCTGGAGCTCTGCAATAATGAACACAAACACAAAACTGACGACAGAGAAATAGCACTGGCAAATCTACAAACTGATCTGTCTACATTCATGTATCAATCACAACTGAGGTATAAATATTCTGAGCATGAACCTGTCACCATGTGATTCATTGCTTTTTGATGGGCTGAGCCACAACTCTGGAATTGAACATCCCTGAACTTTAGGATATTAAAAATTCACATCAATATTTTTATAATATAGGACACTAATTTTTTTCGAGCTGTAAATTTATGCTTTGCGGCATTAGATATATTCTGAATACCTGCCAATGTCTAATTTCCTTTCTTTCCTCCTAGAAATGAATACTTAGATTGCCCCAAGGCAGCCTTTGGACAGTGGCTTGCTGCTTTATTACCTGTTAAAAGGAATGCTCCTAACCACAGAGAACAGTGGAGGAAAAGACTTTCCATCAGGGACAAACATGAGCTTCTTCCAGTAAAAAGTATTTGCTTATAAGGCTTACAAAGTAAAACACTTCATTTTTCACAAGTCACCAATTATTTGTATGACAATAAGCAGGGGTGGGCAGAAGATAATTCTAAATGTAAATGAAAAATTAATATACAAAAACATTATTGAAATAAGCCAATACTCTGACAGCTGACTTAGATTGTGGACTGATTCTCTCTTTTTCCAACTAAAAGTGGTTTTCAGAAGGAAAACTACCTGCATAAGCTGTAAAAAACTTGGAATGTTTTTAAACTGTACCCAGGAAACAAAGGAAATACATGTTTTACTCAAAAAGTATGTATCAATCCAAATATTTCAAGCTTGCCTGAGTGGTGAGCGGCAATTGTGAGTTTCTCTGAAACACTTTTTAAAGTGTCTGCTCTCCCACCCAAAAGCAGCTATGCTTTTTTTGAAAATAAAAGTACCATCAAAGGATTAGAACTGCAAATGAAGAGGTGAAAAAGTGTGTGTGTGGGGGGACCCCTGATACCAGTAGCAAATCTTCTGGCAGTATAAATTGTGATGAAGGACATGGCTTTCAGTGGACCTATGCTCTAGACACTTTCTGCAAAGGCAGCTAAACATATTTCATTATTCTTTTTAGTTTTAATTCATTTAGCTGTGGGAACTTATTCACCTCCAGTTTTCCTGGCAGGTAAGTGCTGTTATTATTGCTGTTTTAAAAGTTGTTCCAGCTAGTAGGAGCTTTTTCTCTTATTAATTAAGTTCTACTTTTTTATTAAGTAACTAAGCACTAGGATTCAGGTTAAAGGAGAGTGCACAGATAAGGTTGTAAGCAACAACTACAGAAGTTTAAAGGGAGGATCACTTCTGCTGCTTAGAAACGTTGGTGGACCTCCTTCCAGAAAGCTAAATTCCAGCTACTCTGCTTGGTATTGAAACTCCAAACATCATCAGCCAGGAGGAGGTGTGAAGAGCTAAAAACCTCAGGCTTTCCTACAGAAGAAGACCTCAGCCTATCCAGCACAGGACACAAGATGCAGTAAAACCAGTTGGAACCGTGCCTCATTTGTCAGGCTCACATAACTCTGACACCAAAGAATCTCCACCATTCTCCAGAAAATTAACAATGCTCTTTGCACCTGACACGAACCGTTGTTTCGTGTTCATGTAAATGTCACGGTTTGCACATGAGAGATTTAGAGCTAAAGTAAAATTACAAATTAATTATCCTTCAAATTGAGCTTGTCTTCCCCAGGTTAAATTCCATATACATCTGAGGAATACTGTGGTTGGAATGATAATATAAACCATATTGCCAAAATACTTAACCTCACTAGGTCTGTTAATTCAAAGTAAAAAATGTTTCCTTACACCCTCCCAATTTACATGTGAGTTTTGTAATTACCTCCAGTTTTCTAGAAAGTACTTCTAGCCACAGTGAGTATTAAAAGTTAAATCCTAAAAAAAAAGTGTATGAGAGGAAATGTATATTGGAGCATTAAGAGGCAGTGGTAAGACTGTTCATTAAATTTGCTCTGTACCTCATCAACCTCCCCAAAAAGCAAACCCCAGTGCTCGCAGGAGACAGGTAGGCACTTAAGCACGTCAGAATTACATCTTCCATCTAATGAACATTAACCTCCTTCTAAATGTCACTCTTGGACAGAGTAACCAGAAAAAAATGTCACAGAAGATAACATCCCTCGTGGACATGAGACAATAAAACCATCACTAGGTCCAGGTGGAAAATCATTATTCAGAACATCATAGAAGCCCTTCACATACTCCTCTGTCTATGAAACTGTTGCCAAGAGTCCCCCAAAGTCAGCAGCTGCTCAGTGTGCAATGACAGTTTATTTTATTCTACGTTATTTAAAAAAAAATTAAAACAGGGAAAAGAAAAAATGCACAGCCCCAAATTCTGGTGGTTTTTTTCATATCTTGCTTGAGAGAATAGTTTCCTTTCTTCCATTTCCTTGTATTTCAAAGAGTTAATTACCCCCAAAGGGTGATTTTGGAGTGATAATAAAGATGAAGATTGATATTCATTAAAAATGTGAAGCACCACCTGAATGCTCAGCAGCATTCCTAATACAGACCACAGCTGAACTGTACAGTACACTCGGTGGCCCTGGGAAGCTGTTAGGAATAGGCATCTGCCTTTCCAAAACAGTTACAGTTCAAGTCAGTTTTACCAAGTGTTCAGACTGAAGTCTCTGAATTGAAAAGTTCTGCACATCTCAGAATGAGAAATGAAACTAGACTTTTGTGTCTGCTTCAAACCTAGTGGTATTCCAATGGGAGGCTTGTCAGAAAAACTGATTAGGATAAATGCTCATAAATCATGACTAACCTGGTTGAATTAGCTCTTCCCTGCAGGCTTGTAAAAAGACAGAATTTTATCTGCTTCTCAGAGAGCCAGCCTAGGAGGCATATGATATCAGATTTATAAATCTGTGCTGAAGTATAAGACATAGTAATGACAGTAGGATAATTATCACCATAAAATTAGAAATGCAAACTTCCCTCCCTCCTTGCTCTAAGAGAAACAGTTGACTTTTTCTGTTATGTTTGTCAAAGATTTTAAACTCTGCACCTGATAAAATACCATTTGGCAACAGCTCAATACATGAGCAGATGAAGGTAACTTGTCTTTAAGGGGAAAAAGATGGTTGTGAAATAGTTGTCATTTTGATATAGTTATGTATTTAATTAATTAGTGTTACTTGCAAGTTGTAGATAAAAATGGCAAAAGCAACCAGGTATTTAGGATGAGATGCATCCCCAAGTGCTAAAGGGCCTGGCTGGTGCCATTACAATGGCACTTTCAATTACCTTTGAAAGGTCATGGTGATCAGAGGAGGCTCCCCAGGACAGGAAGAAATCAAATGTCACTCCTACCTTGAAGAAGGGCAAAGAGGAGGATCTAGGGAACTGTAGGGTGGTCAACCACAACTCAATCCTTGATGAAGCAAATAATCCTGAAAACTATTTTTAAACGTATAAAACCAAGAAAGTGATTTGGAGTAGTCAGTGCAGATTTCTGAAAGGGCATTAATAAGAAAAGCAAGGTATCTGGTATCTTTCAGACTGCTTTAGGAATAAAGAGAGAAAAAAGGGAATACTTTACATTAACTGAAAAAGCCCCCAGCCTAACACTAGCATAGCAGACAAGCCAAACCTACAGGAAAATAGAATTAAACCACACAACTAAAAGTAAGTGCCATGAGAGTAATCACAAAGGTGGTATATCAATGACATAATTACCCAGAGTAGAGGAGCCTTTTTGCCTTAGGCAGGTAATCCAAACCAAAATTATCCTAATTTCATTAATATTTGTTTAGAACAATATCTCCCTAATCCAGAGACAATCACTGATGGCTGCAACATTAAACCACCGTACCCATGATACTAATGCAACTATTCCAGTGCCACAATATGGATGGGAGATAAATTCCTTCAGTACTTGCCTTTGTCAACAGCATGAATGGAGCAGAGTCCTCATAGCAATAGCATGGTCTGTTACCCTGTTCTTCATTCCAAAGAATTCTGACTGACTCCTTAGTAGCCAGTCTCAGAACAAGTAATAACAGGATGAGATTAACAAAAGAGAGTGTAACATGGAACCTGCTCCTGCTGTGGAGCACATATTTTTTGGTTGTTGTTCTTAAAGCATTTTAAGGAGAAGCACAAGGAAGGCTTATAGAGTGATCTTTACATTGTCAGGCAGAGAACATGATTTGCACACACATCATTCTAACAAGAGAAGTCATAAAGATGAAATTGCAGCACTTGAATATCTGTCAGTAAAATATTACTCCCAGCAATGCAGAAGCAATTAAAACAGAGTTGCATGGATGAATCTGCTAAATCCTTCTAAGTCCGTTCTTAGTGGCATGAAGCCAGTGCTTATCTCCTGAGAGCCAGTCCTAATTTTCATAGTGAAATGCATTTTTTATTTGTAGATGGTGACCAAATCATCTGCTGGAAAGCCAGATTTGGAAAGAAACCAGGAACCTTTCGTGAGGAACTGTGAAATGCAATCTGAAAATACTAGTGTCTGAGCAGAGCTATGAGGACCCTATCTACCCCTCCAAAAGTCAGTAGCAAAATTCATGCCTGCTTCAGTGGTCAGAGGCATTGGTCCACAAGGCATAGAAGATACTGAACTTTTAACAAATTCTCCCACTAGTATTAGGGGCTTTTTAGCCTTCCATTTATCTTTCGTTAAAGCTCACAGAACCATCATAAATCCAAGGTGTTCAAGATGTAATAAAAAAAAAGGTATTTTGCAAATTCTGAAGCAACAGAAATAAAATGGGTTCTATTCCAAAAAAATATTACCAGTATATTTTATGAATAGTTGTGGTCAAGAATGGATGTACTATAGTAAGTCAGAAAGTGACTCACAAAATGTAATCGCTTATAAGTTAAGAATGTGATAAAAGTATGGTATTTAACCTTAATTACAGCAGTTGTTTTATATATATTTTCTTCCCATTTGATCAAAAGTATCTATAGAAAAAAAAAGAATTATGATATAACTCAAAATAGCCAATTATAACATCTAAGCTGCAGCCATTTAGTTCAATACGACAGCTTTCTGAAAGCTCTCCCCAGCCTAGATCTAGATTACATTTGAAATGTAAAGTTTTTTGATTAAAGTGAGTGATTGTTAACCTCCCACTGCTATACTGCTATCAGTGAGTGTTCATTTTATTTAGGATGCCAAAAGGAAGGGAGCTGCTGATGCCTCTCAAAATCTGCAGAAAACTTCACCTTTTAAAAATATAATTAGATACGGGAGAGAAAGAGACTGAAGGTACCTTTATAAGTGACAAGTGAAATAAAATTTAAAAATCACATTTTATATTAGAAATGGTAAGGACAAAGTCTTAGGCTTTCTTTGAGGTTAACTCTCTCAAGTCTCATAAAACACAGGCTTAGCATATTGCCTGGGTTCCATAGGAGCCCATGCCCAAATCAAGGGCAGAGCCACAACCACTTTTACATCTTCATCACAAAAACCTCATTCTTTGCAACTATTTCCTGCTGGAAGGCTACAGGCTGAAAACAGGAGGCAAGTTACAGGCATTTGTCAGTAAAATATTACTCCCAGCAATGCAGAAGCAATTAAAACAGAGTTGCATGGATGAATTTGCTAAATCCTTCTAAGTCGGCTCCCTTCAGCTGCTCCCCTCCACTGACACACCTGTGATCAATAACAAGGCCCACACTGATCACATGCTGCAGAAATCACAAGTTCTGTTTGCTCAACCCCTCCCAGCTATGGAACAGCCCCTGAACACTGGTGCCCCTTTGCTGGTAAAGGATCCTGTTTGTCATCTTTTGCCCTCACAGGTACTGTAGGATATGCTGTGGTTTTTTTTCACTGGGCAACTGAACAACACCTTATGTTACATTCACATGGTTCAAAGAATGGGTGGATCCCACCCATTTTGTTCAGGAAGCTACAAGAAGTATTCTCCAAACTGATAGGCATGCAATTAAGAGGGTTCCTGAAACATTTTTCTACACAGAGTGTAATTGAAGCGTGGAGTGAACAACCACAGACACAGACATCTGAGTCAAGTAACTCCTTTGCACCAGAACTGACACATAGTTAATTAGCTATTACAGCTAATTAAAAGCTACAGAAAATAAAGTTAAACCAGCTCTCTGTATCCCAGAAAACAGACAGCTTTCAGTTGGTGCACTTTTCTTTCTTTCTTTTTTTTTAAACAGCTAATTCCCAGAGACTTAATAGTTACAGATAGCTCACACAAGTGAGTTCAAAATACCTATTTCCAAGCATAACTAACTTTTATAAAGCACTTTTTGGAAAAAAAAAGGTCTTTGGAAAGAGGAGTTATCAGAGTACAACAGTTAACAGAAGCCAGTAGTTTGTTTCCGAAGGAGAGGAGATTCTATGCTCTTGTACTTTAAAGCAATGATATTCAGTTGTATTTTAGGATAAACAGAGAGATAAGAGTTGATTATTCATACTAGAAAGTCAAATCACAGAAGGCTAAGGTAATTGGTTATCTCTGATAAATTATGTAGTCCAGAACACTTCATATTTGGTGGCATAATGCCAGATAGTATTTATTTGTGTGAAGTTTTGAGAAACAGGAATCTTGGTGGACATAATAGAGTCTCATGCTTTGTCCTGTTTATCTGGTTGAATTTTATTAATTAGATTTGCATATCAGTGATATGCTCTGTCCTTATTCCTCTTGGAAATGTAACTCACTAATATGCAGACAATATAAAATGTGCAGAGCTCAACATCTTGGCTTATTTATATTTTGGCTTTAATAATCTACTATTGCTCTTTTCCAGATATGATTGTCCAGCAATGTATTTATTTAGAAACTAAGTGGCATGAAAAGGGTCATAAAATTGCTTTCATTTGGTCTACATGTGTTCTCCTTAGCCCAGGAAATTCCCTCTGCAAATACTTCTACATGGAGCTGTGCCCTTACTTCTACTCTGCTCTCCTCCCAGATGCAGATGGTACCTGAGTGAGAGGCACACCTGGCTGGGGAGGCAGCAGAGCTCTTCCTAGTCATCTCCTCATGGCAGAAGGCCCATTGATAATATTAAGCCAATGTTAAAACACAAAGCCAGCTGGGACTTCAGTCTTTAGGCTCCTTCACTGATTAAACACAGCCAATATTTTTGGTTCCAGCTACAGCATAACTTGTTCAGATCATCCAGTATCTTCAAGATATTAAGGGAACACAGGCACATTACATGCATGTAGTAAATTAAATAGCCAGTCAAGAGCTGAGAATGGTGTGAAAAATAGTGAAACCTGATGTGGTATAGCCCCAGCCAGCAGCCAAGCCCCTCGGCAGCTGCTTGCTCAGTCCCCCACCAGCAGGTTCAGGGAGAGAATCAGGAGGGTAAAAGCCAGAAAACTCGTGGGATAAAGACAGCTTAAAAGGGAAAACAAAAGCTGTGCATGCAAGCATAGAAAAATAAGGCATTGATTCACCACTTTCCACAGGCAGGCAGGTGTTCAGCCATCTCCAGAAAAGCCAGGCTTCACCACACGTAATGGTGACAGTCTCATCACACATAAAGGGAAGAAAAACACCATCACTCCAAATGTTCCCCCTCTTCCTCCATCTTTCCCCCACTTTATATACTGAGCATGATGTCACATGGTCTGGAATACCCCTTTGGTCACTTGGGCTCAGCTGTCCCATCTGTGTCTCCTCCCAGCTTCCCAGGCACCCCCAAATCCCCTCACCAGTGTGGCAGCACGAAAAGAAGAAAATGCCTTGACTCTGTGCAAGCCCTGCTTTTATTATAATCCTGTGTTCAGCACAAATCCAAAACACAGCCCCATACCAGCCACCACAAAGAAAATCAACTCTACCCCAGTCAAATCCAGCACACCTGAATACATATCCATAATTATTTCAAACAAGTATTTAAAGATAATAATGTGAAAAATGAGCAAGAAAATGGGATCATTAAGGTCTAGATAGATATATGCCATTGTTCAAAGCAGATTAAATAATGTGAAGTAATTTTGTCCACCCGGTGGCTATCACCTACTTTACCATTCACATTATGAAAATATCAGGCGTGTAGCTGCTGTTTTGGTGGACAGATATTTGTACCTTACTTTAGGGCAAATCTTAGTGTCTAGAATGTACATTGGCTACACTACACTTGCTATAAGAAACCCTGCCCTTTGCATTAGGGGCTATTTGTTTTCCTTATATTGAAACATCACTTGACTATATCATGTGGTAATCACAAAGGACTGTGTTAGGCCAGTGTGCTATATCTCAAATAATTTCATGCGATGCTGCCATATTTCTGGTTGAAGGTGTTAGATATCCATTTAACAAATATTTTGGGAACACAGGAAGTTTACTGCTGCTGTTTCATAATCTCATACTTTCCTTTCTTAACACAGTTAGGAAACCATAAGTTATTCCTATCAGTCAGTCACTCTTCTCCAGGCATACAACAACTCCAATGGCACTGAATTTCAGTTTCATCAGAGATGGAAGTGTACCTCAGAGACTAAAAAGTGCTGAGGGTAGCAGAGCAAATTTATCATGGAAAGCACTTTTACCATGTGATGCTAGGGAAACTTTGTGTTAGCCATATGGCTGCTGGAGTAATGCAGCTGGCTTTATTAATAGTATGCATTCAAAAATCTGTATGACATCACTCTTCTTTCTTTCCCACTCCCCAGACTTCAGGGGAGCCTTTACATCAACCTGAAAAGTGGGGTTTTCTCGGTGATGAAACCCTAGCAGTAAATTATATCAGTACAGCAGAGCTAGAGCAAAGCTATAGAAGACCTGTTATGGCTTAAAACCCCAGTATGACATGTTAGTCAAAAATACCATGTAGATACGGTACAATAGTAGGGATATTGGCAAGCACTGCAGAGGTGACAGAAACAGATGTGCATAAATCCCTCAAGCAACATCTATATCCCAAGCCTACTCGTTCACAGACCACAGCAGAAAATGTGGTAGTAGCCTCTGAACACATTATTCACCAAGCTGAGTTTGGCCTACTCATTGGTAGTGATTTCTGTTACAAATTACTTGTCATGGTCTCTAAATTGTGTCCCTGTCATAGTGCCAAGATATTGTGAAGCTTATCATCAACTGCAGTTACACAGTAGAACTATGCGTGCATATGATTTGCTGTTTGTCCTGTGTGTTTGAAAAATGTTTTCCTACCTTAATCTGTTGCATATGGTTCAGCAAAACAAGCTTAATACATCAACTGGTACTGTGAAAACTACCACTGTTTGTATTAAGATTGGCTGCTTACAGAAATTATTGCTTTCCCTCTCTGAAAACCAGTACCAACCTCTAGAGGAAGTCCTTTTACTACAGATGAACACATTCCTGAACATTCAAAGCTTCCCAAACATGACTTTATTTCTTTAGCATGAAGCAGAAAACCCCCATGGCCCTGCACAGCTGCCTCTGAGCAGTTCATGATCTGTGACTCTGCAGCTGCCCCAAAGTTCTACATAATTTTTTATACAAAATATAGTAAAAATTTTCTTCCAAAAACCCCTACTCAACACACAGGCAAAATAACTTATCCTATGTGTCAAAAGACATTTTCCCCTATAAGATACAATTTATGTTTTTACAAACTCCAAAGTCCCTCATCACAGATCTCAACAGACCTTAGGGTCTACTATGTGCCTGGATAACCAAAACAAAAATAAAACCAAACCAAACCAAACCAAACAAACAAACAAAAAGCAGGCACTTTTGTCACAGATTTGTTTCCTGGCTTTCAATTTCTTTGTTCCAGTTTGAGGTATGATACACTCTTCGAATTGCTACTGGCATTATGGCTGTAGTTAGAAATTGTCCATAGCTCTATAATGACATTACATGGCTAACTTCATGGGCTAAAATGCAGGTTCAGCCAGTACCTCATCTGTCTTCCACATGAGGAACTTTTATAAGCACAATTAAGAAAATGGGAGTCCCAAAATAGCACGAGACTCTGATCCATGAGGATATTAAATCCGTACAAAAACCTTTCCATTCTGAATACATACTGAATAGGTACTTCTTTATTTCAGAAGAACATCACATTGCCATTGGCTAGTTTTAATTTCTTGTTTATCTTTCAGAATAATTCACTGTGCAAACAAATTGTACAAAAAGGGGTCCTTTGCCTCAGAGGTTTTACCAGCCTGGAAAAAGCCATCACAAAGTGGAACTTTCATTACAAAATACATTAGGTACTAGTGTTTCCTTAGGAACATGCAAACAGAAACCTCAGTTGCTGTTAAGTGTCACAGCACCAGGTAAGCAGGTGCTTAGGGAGTTGCACTATCCCTGTCTGGTAACCATGGACCATATTCACACAAAACCAAGACAGAATGCAAATGTCCTCATCCTACAGAACATGCAAATGTTCACCTTCCCCCCAAAATGCAAGGACATCAGAAAGTAAAGATTTCAAATAAAGCTTTTTTTTTTTCAATAAAATTAAGTAGCTAATCATAGAAACTACTAAAAAACAGCAAAGAATCATGGCTGCTGCATGTTATAGAAAGACTTTTCTCCTTCAATAAATCTGTCTCCCACTGGAACAAGGCTGCAACCCTGACTGCTAAAACACTTGAGCAAAATTACACTTGAGCAAAATAACACTTGCTGTTTACTGTACAATCTACAGGAGCAAACATGAACCTAACTCACAACATGTCCTACTCTGGTCAGGTACGTGACATTTGTAAGCCACACGGATCTCTGGAGAGCTTAGAGGTACATCAGGTTAAATTCTGGAAGCATTAGTTCAAATCTTAATTCTGACTAAACTCAAGTTCTCATTGACATTTTCCATACCGAGTCCTATCAAGACTGGCACAACAATCTGTCATAAGCTTAGTGTAGGAAATGCAGGGATGTTACAGACCTGGAGAGATGTGTGTGAAAATTCTGGGACTAAATTCAATACTCATGTATTGCTACTTGGGACCCATTACAAATGCAGACATTTCTGCATTTTAAAAGATCACTGAAAAGTGGAGCATGAGCATGCAAATGAAGGATTTTGTTTTGCTTATGTACAGTACAGGGTTAAACTATTACCCCTTAAAGGCTTCACCCACTTAATCCTACAATTTACAAACATTCCATCAACTTTCAGGTTCACTCCACACTCAGTGCTTGAAAACATATCCATAGAAGTAAAAAATAGGAGACTGGAGTTACAAGCTGAACCTGCCTCTTCTCAGTGGTCCTTGCCCCGTGCACACACACCTATTGTCAAAAAGATTCATTATACCATAATTATTCAGTCCCAATTGATATTCTATCTACCTCCCTAATCCTAGTGAGAACTAATGAGGAGAAATAGTTGGCATTTACTTTTATGTTTGGTGTTGGTTTTTTNTTTTGTTTTTTTTTTTGGGTTTTTTTTTTTTTTTTTTTTTTTTTTTTTTTTTTTTTGTTTTTTTTTTTTTTTGTTTTTGGTTTTGGTTTTTTGTGGGTTTTTTTGTGTTTTGTTTGTTTGTTTGTTTGTTTTGCCTCCCCGTGAGATGCTGACTTCTGTTTTGACAATAATGACTGTAAATCTGCACAGGCCACACCAACACAGCTCTCAGATCTCTGTCTCTTACAGGAGGTGTCATCAATAGCACTTTGCCTTTTGTCAATGCCTGAACTACTTCCTCCTCCTCAGCACCTAAGCATCCTGTACCTCACACCTACCCTAGCCCAATCTGACAAAGAATAAGGAATGCAGATTATAAAGGAATTTTTCCTTCTGGACTGGATGTCAGGATAGCTACCAATGTGAATTTTTTTGGAATTCAGTAACTTGCTATGCATTGATCAAAACCCAGTTGAGACCATCCTTGACTTCCTTGATAATTCGGCTTAAAAATTAAGGATATAACATGAACCCAAGTTTTTGATAGTTCTGTCCTCCCACTTAAATAAACCCTTTAAAACCAAAATTATCAATTTGCCTTAGCTTTTCAATTATGCTTATTCACACATTCTCTGGGTTAAAAGACTTTTTGAAGAAAAACAAATTAAAATTTAAAAAAATTAAATTGTCAGTTTTATAAATATCCATTTACCCCCTTAATAAAACTACACAAAAGTTAGTATATCAGACATTGTTTTAGGTGTATACAACCACACTTACGTGGGCAGAAAGCACACAGAGAAGATCTTGTATTTGACTTTATTTTCTGTGATGCAATTATGGACTGGACCTTGTTCACAGAAGCAGTGCTGTTTCTGGATCTTCATCTGAACTGTCAGAGTCAGACACTCAGTGGTTTAACAGCCCCCCCTCCAACAGCCATATGTCAGTTTTAGCCTGGTGGTAACAAAGACTCTCCATTTAAGCCTTAGGCATCTATGAACACAAAGAAGATGCATGTAGTTGCTACAGACACAAAGTCTGTCTGGAGAACAGCTTCCAAAAGGCAGCAGAAGCACTATCTAACAGTGCAAATTTACTGTACAGAATGAAAAGGCAGGTCAAGTAAGACAGCAAATAACCAGGAGAGAAAAGCTGGTTATTTATGGAACTTGCAGTAAGCTGGAAAGCAATTTTTCTTCAGATTATTACTTTGATTCCAGTCCTTAAGAACACCCTGTGGGAAGATCATTTAATGGCTCAATCTTCTCCTCTAACAGTGGTGACCCTCCCAAATCTGGTTTGAAACAAGTCAGTGGGATAACACAAGAAAGCAACCTCTGATTTTATGTCTCAAAGGCCACCTCTTCCACATAAACATTGGACTCCCTGCTTCCACGGGTCTGTCCTGTTTGGGGGGTGGGGTGGTGAAATGGGGAAATTGTCACTATTTCTTATGCATTACATTACATTAAATGCTTTCCAAGACAAGTGAAAAGTGGTTGAATGCAGTCTGTAAGTCTCAGGAGAAAGGTAAAAATTTGGTAGATTGTAGGTAGACCTTAGGAAAATGAAAGTGGAGTGAAAGGGGTTCCTTGCTGCTGCCTGTGCTCAGAGAAGGATCAGTCCATCTGTCATCTGTGGATGCAGAATCTAACAATTCCATCTGGATACAACCCTGTGCTATGTGCTCTATGGTAACCTGGCTTGAACAGGGAGGTTGGACCAGGTGGACCACTGTGGTCCCTTCCAACCTGACCCATCCTGTGATTCTGTAACACTAATCTGCAATGGGGCAGAGTCTGGGAGTGAAACACTGTTCCTGATCAGCAGAACTGAACAGGAAATTTCTTCATAATCATAAACCTCCCTGTCTCTTTCACCACCATCCCTTACATATTCCCTAAGAATTTTGGTTTTAATAGCATGGCATGTCACTCAAATTGTACCAGTTATCTCAATTTTTATACATCCAGTGTGATTTCCCATAATGAAGGCACTGTGAGAGACAAACCCTACAAAAACCCTGAGGGGGTGTATGAGTGAATACTGACTATGTAACAAGTAGACTGTGTATTTCCAAACTAAAATTTCTCTGGACTGAAATTTTGAGCCAATAAGCAGATGCTGTCAGTAGGGATTCTTAGCAGTGGTTACAGGAATTTTGTTCCTTACCAGAGAAGCCAGCACAGGACAGTGCTTTCTTCCAAAGGACTGGTCTGAATATCTTTTTTGAATCCACCAGTAGCTGGTCACTGGGAGGCTAAATAAACCCAGCAGCTGTTTGCTACTACTTCTGATAGACACACAAGTACAAGATGTATTAGCCATCACACCAATTCCATCTGTGCTTTGCAGTTTGGCAAAGTCAACTTGCAATTTATCATCCTTCCAGAAGAAGGTGGCAAAAATGATACAGTGATTCTTACTAAGTATGGAAGATGCAAACATTTGAACTAGCAATGGGAAAATTTCAGTAAGTACATTTTATGTAACCTACTATGCTGCTAGAGAACATCTCTTAGTTCTCATCTTCATTCTGTGAAGTTCAACAAATATTAAGACCAAATATGGTTAAACACCTGCCTGTACATCAATTATTCAGTTAACAATGGATGTTTTCTTTGAATTGCTTCATCAATCTCAATTATCAGTTCTCACAGCTGCTAACAAACCTCTGATTTAATAGTGGCAAATGACAGAACTACGATACCTTGACATTCTTTGTTGCACTGAAAGTGGATGGAAAGTATGTTTGAGGGAATTACATTACATCTCTACAAACAAGCAATGAAAAAAGCCCATTGTCAGCAATGCTTAAAGGCACTGAACCATTTTGTGATGGAGTTCCTTTTCTAAGCTATGCATTGTCACATGGAGTGATGTCACATGCATCATGGAGTCTGCTCCAAATCACCAAATCACCTATGACTGAAGTGACAGTTACTTACATTTATTTACAAAAATAAAGAAATAAGGATTATCAGAACAGTCAGAACCACTTAAAAGTTGGCAATCAACTTAGTTACTCCACTACTGTCTCTCTAACAGGCTGCTCTCAGAACTGTCAGGTCTTGAAAATCTGAGGCAGGCAACTGCAGATTAGGCAGTTTCTTCCCAACATCTCAACTAAAGATTGTCCTGTTCCCTAAGGCATAAGATAAATACATCTGCCTTTCAAATTTCCACAGCTTCATTAAGCAAACTCATTGGCTGAAGAAAGCTGCAAAGGACATAACCTAAATCCTGAAGTCTGTGGGGAATCCACTGCAGTTCATTGCAATTCCTTTTGGATATCATTTTATGATGATATAATGAATGTACTCCCAGGGATGAAGTACTTTGAAGAGCTCAGATAGAAACCTGGCCCCACGGAAAAACAATTATCTGAATCATGGCCTAAATACTAACAGATACAAGAAGTTCAACACACCAATTTTTTCTCTTATTTATGCAATCAGGTAGAAAATTATCTTTCCTGAGACTGCAGAGTTTTCCCCCAGGTGCTCTTTTAGATTTTTTTTTATCCTTGAAAATGCTCATACAGAAAGTCTAACACAAGATTACCAAGATACTGATTATGAAAAGATGGTGTGTGGGAGCAAGGGCATGCTCTGTTTTTAAATAGAGCTCCCTTTGCTTGTTTTGTGCCTAGAGGGGAATAAAAATGAAAGCTAGTAAACAAACAAAAAAGAACTTTTTCCCCCCCTACTATTTCCTTTTAGCCAAGCTGATGAGATGAGTCCAGCCAGACTCTGCTCATCCACCTTTTCTCATCCATGTTTCTTGTGGGAATAGTGATCAACCAGGAGAGGCTTTGAACTTATGCATGTAACTCTTTCATCTAAAGTTTCCACTGTGGCTTTAAAAAATAAAAAACACAGATATACTTAAAAGAAGAAGAAAAAAAAGGCTATTGCAACAAATCTACTTCTTTTTACCCCTTTGTGGAAAAAGCAACACAATCCTTTCACCATTTAAGTAAAAACTAATCTATACCTGAAGGATTTCTTCACTGACTCTTGGGATGAAAGAATTTAAACTGATTTGAGTAAAGACAAGGAGCATCAAGAAGAAATTGGAAACAACAGGAGAAACAATGCCTTGTACTTCTCATTTCAGAAATGAAATAATAGGTAAAATAAATTTAAAAGGAGGCATCGGCATCTAACATTATAAATGTGGAAATCACCCAGAGGACTGCACTCTGCTTCCATGCTGAGGAAGCTCTTGTGCAGACAGCCAGCAGGACTGTCCTGGGTGAGAAGTTTTACTTGGGAATTACAAATGCTCTCTCTCTTTAGCAAAAGCTTCTCAATGAAGCAGGATATTTGTCTGTCCCACTGACAGAAAATTCAGAGAATACTGAGTTACCACAAGAGTGGGATAATGAGAATGCAACCTCAAAACATTACATAGCTTGAAAACTTTAGTCTGATTCTGATCCCTGCAGCTTACAGGGGCTACCACACAGACTGACATTTACAGCTTCGCTGCTTGGATGTCAGAGGACATCAGGCTGATGTCAGAGAACAGCAGACTGCTGTGCCTGGAGAACGTTAAAGAGAAAAACACATGTAGGACTACAAATACTAAATATCTATCAGAAACCTGAGACAAATATAAATTTAGTTGATGTTGCTATTGATACCTTGCTGAATTCTGAAGTAATGAACTAAGGGTCAGCATTACTAAGTGTTCACATACATAAATAAAAAGGCAAATTTGCTATGAAGGATCTTGTGTGTTCTGGTATTCTGGGAAAATAATCAAGAAGGAGAAGACATAATGAGGATATCATTGCCTTTTGTTAGCAATGTGAACCTTATGTTTTTCAATTGGATTTGGTCTGGTTTACAAAATAAATGAACATATCTAATGAAAACAAATTATGACAATTTTCTGTTTTCCCATGTATTGGTTAAAAAGTTTGGATGTGTTTTTTTTGTTTCTTAATTTTCATTTATTTATTAAAAAATATTTAGTGAGCATGTTGAACTTTCGAGAAAGAAATGAGCTGAAAGCAGGAAAGCCTTAGGAAAGTAATACTGAGATTAATAAATCTAAAAGAAAGTTTTTACTAGTGGAAAATATTGTTTTACTATTGACTAATTTACTGTTGTTTCTCTTTAGTAAAGGGTTACATCAGATCCATGGCATGTTTGCCACAGGCTCTGCTTACTAAACAATGGCTCCTATAATGGCATACTGAGAAATGGAACTGGAAGCACCTTTATTGTAATTCTGACTTTTCTTCCAGAGTCCTGAATGACTTTGGGCAAGTTCTCACTTATTTTTAGCCTCAGTTTTCCCCATCTGCACATGAGAAGAATTACATCTATTCTCTTTTCCAAGCACCTCCAGATCAGTTAGCTATTCAGATGACATTTCATTAGGTATTATTACCACTACTCTCAGTTTTCAATATAGCTAAGCCAAAAATGAGATTAAGCTGACATTTCAGTAGCAAACTAATTTTATAACAAATTCTGCTAAAACATTTAAGTACATGACATAGATGAAAGCATGTGGTGGAACAAATTGATAGCAAATATACAGACTAGAAATTACATTTGGACTAATCAGTATCCATTTTTATATTTACTCTGCAAACTTTTCAATAAATGCATTTTACTACTTCAAATATGTATGCATTTGAAATTCATACATGCAATTATTCATTCAATGTATCAAACTGTATAATGGATTTTGAAAAAAAATCCCATTTTAGAAAACTGATGTAAAACACCTGAAGCTGAGAAACCTGGGACCACAAGATGTATGTAGGTAATTCCATAAGAAAAAATGATCACTATTTGGGTATCGGTTTGGGAAAGAAAGGAGAACATTAATTGTTTACCATTTCAATGTAAATGCAGTAATAGAGAAAACTGATCATGGAAAATCCACACATGGGAAATCCAATGACACACAAAGCGACAGAAATTAAAAATATAAATTATTCACTGGAAAGTTATTGCTAGACTGTTTTATGATTCTGATCTTTACTGGTCTGAAAGACCACAGCTTAATATTCTAGGAAAAACAAATAATTTTCCACACCTGTGTTTACTACTTGTATATCCCAATTAATGTTAAATAAATTGCATTCCTTTGGAATAAACCATCAAAGATGACAGTCAGAAATAATTTTAGAAGAAAGACTATTCACTTTATTCTAATAGTAGAATTACTATTATTTAATTTATAAATTCCATGTTGTCTGCATAACTATTGTGATTTTTATTAAATGCACATTTACAGGGAAAGAAATTATTCTAAACTCATTTTTTCATTAACCATTTGAAGTTAGAAATAAAAGAAGAGGCACAGTTCATTAATATCTGGGTTTTGACTTGTTGGACAGTGGGGAAAGTGGGAAGAAAGTAAAGGACTGCACAACTACAGCTCTAAGACTGTACTCAGCCCAGAAGAGTGACTGCCTTTAATTATGAGATCTCACTGTGTTAAACCACACAAGCATCCTGACGACTCATTACATGTTTGTCTTTTAATAACTTGCATGTCCCTGCTGCACTCCTACAGGAAAGCCTTAGGGCAGCTCCAAGCAAGTTGAAAACAAAAGCTCCTGTGCCGGACTGTACCCAGGCTCATTAACCTTGCCTCTGAGCAGGGTTAATTAGATCAGAGTAGGCCTCAAGCTATCACAGTCACTATTCTGCACTGTGCCATGTCCACATGCCCTTGTGATTCAGCTCCATCAGCAAGTGTGGGAACGCAACTTCATAAGGCTCCAAATTTGATTATTTTTGCCTCATAGTATCGTTCTTTTTTCTTACTGAAGGGAAGCCACCATCTGAAAAATAAATCTTTCAATTTAAGATTTTTTTTTTTAAATCATCAGTTTTCTCGACGGATTTTAGGTTCTGTAGTTCACTTAATACATACTGCCCCTTTCTATTCAGTACCTGACCTCTGTCAAGTGCTCACAATAGGGATGACAACACCTTTGTCTCCTGAAAGGAAGAAACAACTGTACAGAAGTTGTTGGAAAGTACATAAAATATAAGCATCCATATGGCAGCTGCAGGGTTACAGCAGCCCTGGGAATAAGAAAAATGGTTCCTCAGATTAGGGGTTTATTTACGTTCAAGACAAGAGAATTACTTCATAGGAGGGAGTTAATTACAAGTAGCTGTATTGACAGGCAATTCCGGCTTAGAGAGGGGATTAAACCCCTGAATGTGTCTATGTCCATTTGTAGACATTTGCTACTATTATCCAAAGTTACAGTAACAGTTGCAGTTTATTTTCTTCACTGTAATTAAAGAACAGAATTTTACTTTATTTTTTTCTTCCACAAGGATCTCCTGGGCTTGAAAAGAAAATTTAATTGTTGAGCTTTGGTAGACAACATTCAGATCTTTTTAATCTTTATTCTGTCAGTAAATTTTCCTGTAGCAAATTTCCTCATAACTACATTTCTGATTAAAGTAAGCATTTCCATAGCTTTGATGGCTTTGTAAATCAGTTACTGGTTGCTTCTCTTATGGTGAGCAGGAACTCAGTTCGTAATGAAATTTTACTACGCAAAGTGACTGAGCAATAATGTAATTAACATTTGTCTTAAATTATCTCTCATGCTTTAATATAAATACCCCATCCCTCTTTGTATGCCAGGTATTGAGCATAAAGTCCCACATGAAAGGGAACCAGGTAGTGACTTTATTTTAAACACTGTAACTTGGAAGATGTGAAATTTGAAGTTGCCAAGTAATATAGTGATAAAAAATATGAGTTAAGAACCTCAAAACCAACCAGAAGTTATTGCTTTTGAAGAAGAGTTGAGAGAGGATGAATAGCTTACTTTTATTTCATGCTCATGCAAACCCTGCCCACCCACATATGCTTATTTGCAAGCATGTGACTTTAATCTCAATATTACAAATATCAGCAATTTCGAACTGAGAAATTGTCTTGGAAATTGTCTCATAGACACAATTTACAGAAACAACATACAATCACATGAAATTGAGGGGAGAATGCAACAGAATTTATACCAAATTCTTGCAGATTTAAGTGAAAAAACACTAAGATAGTAGCAAAGTTCTCTGGGATTCTATGGAAGTTCATTTTCGCAGACACAACAGAGTAACCCAAGTGAGATTTGTCTGATTTCTTCCCGAGTAAAATCCTACAGAGCCTACGGAAGTAAAGCAAATAACCAGTGGAATAGATAAAAAGAAAAAGTGGTGAATTGTCCATGTATTGACACCTGAAGTGGAGAACAGCAGTCTTCAAGAAAATTTACTCAGCTCATTAGCTGGGCAAAATTGTACGGATAGAGGTTAAACTATGTACTCTAATATTTTCCTTTTGATTTAAAAAACCACAATCTGTCAGTGTAACAATCATTTTGCAGGTCTGAAACCCAAGGAAACTGGTGTTAAATACTGTGCAAAGAGAATTTATTGTGAATATAAACTGCTACTTTTTTGGGATCAGATCTGCAAAAAATAAAGACCCAAACACGTACCGCAAGATACCGAGATCAGATGTTGCTCTGGATCCAAGGCAAAAGCAGGTCACACATGGCAGCAGGGCACTACAGGGAAGACAGATAATACCTAACATCTTAAAATTTGCTAAGTTAAGTTTGCAAAATGCCTTTCTTTGGATGTTGCTTTAAAATTTGCCAAGTGCCTTATGCTACCTTAATGTTCTAAAGTTTGCAAATAAAAGTGTGTTACTGAACCTCCTGAGAATTTTGTTGTTTCTCCCACACAGTGCCCAGAGGAATTCCAACAACCTTACCCTAAAACCCACTGAGTGGACCAGGGCATAAGATACTCCACAACAACCAAACCACAAGTTTCACAATACATGCCCAAACATGTAAATACTTGCAAATGCACCTAAAAAGACAAATTATTATTTAAGCAAAAAATCACTGTAATATTTGAATATTCAAGTATTAATATTTGCAATTTGTGGCTAAAATTACAATACTGATGACCTTTAGCCACATCAAATCCAGAAAGTCACCACTCTAAATTGCAATGCCTGTTTTTGCTTCCAGAAGTGCTATGCTGGGGCAACTTTTAGGGCCTTTGAAAACTTACTGGGGCACTCCTCAGTGTTTTCTTAAATTAACTAATTATATCCAACTCACTTAAAGTTTTTCTCAGCACTCACATACCTTGGACTATTCTTACTGCTCTCTTCTGGTCCCAGTCTACTGGATCCAGAATTTTTTAACTGTGGTGCTCAAAACCACAGCTAGTACATGAGCAGAGGTATTATTAGGGCTGAGTGACATGTAGAAGATTTCTTTGCATATCTCAGACTTACATATTTTACACATTTTATATCCCACAATGATATTTGGGATTACTGCATTTGGTAACAATACAAAGCCAATGACTGGGTCCTTATCCACAGAGGTTCTGTCTGGCCATTTCCTGTCCTGTGTTTGGGCAGACAGAGCTGCTTATTGAAGTACTGCAGTTTGCATTCAGCCTTTTTCAATCCTTTTTATTTCAGGGGATTCCACCATTGTCCAAGATTGTCCTGTACGCTTTCAGGGTGTTTAAGGCCTTTCTCTGCAGCTTATTACCATTTGCATATGTATTAAGTGCACTCTTTATTTCATCATCCATGATATGAACAAAAAACCCCACAAAACAGTACCAGACTCAGGGTGCAGAAGGAAATACAAAACATTTCTCTTCCTACCTGTATATGTTGATGCTGTAAGCTGACATCTGTCATAGTGTTAGAAAACAATGAAAACATTGGATAATGTAAAGCTAATTTAATCTTTCAAAAGGCACAACCCCACGAGAGCCGCTAAAAAGCACAAATTACTCAGTCTTCTAGATATGAGACCACTGCTTTTAAACAATTCTTCATCTTGCCTCAATTACACGGCATGCAGTCCAACCTGTGCATTGCTATTAACTCCACAGAGAGAAGTCTCTTACACATAAAAACATGGGATATATGGTGCTGGACCTTTCCCTCAAGATGATTCAGAAAGTGCTCCCCAACCACCAATCAAAAATTTCTGACATTCTTATTCTGACTGACAAATGTTAGAGCCTGATGTTACCCACAAAATCATCCAGAATACATCTGCACTCTTTTCAAAAGCTGAACAATTGAGAGGTCAGGGCACATAATTTGTCTCTAAATATGTTTGTTTTGGGGAAATGGAGAATAGGAAGAACAACCTATACCACTCCTTTCGCTGGGAAGGCACTGGGAATAAAAAATTAAGAAGCTTCCACTGCCTGTTCTCATGACACAAGATCAGTGCATGTATGTGTATCGATTTAATTTTCAAGGCAAGCACTCTTTGCAGGCAGCAAATCTTTTGTAATTAAATCACAGAAAAAAAAATAAAAGAAGAGAGAAGTTAAGTCTCAAAATTCTTATCATTTTCTAGGCAATTGAGGATAGAAATGACTTTTCTTTCTCCTTAACATAATCTGTTGCTTGTCTACTGTGAATATATGAGAATTCAGTATACACAGCTTAACTAATTCAACCTCACTCTATAGGGACATTTAAGAGTGTTAGACTATTAGAGCAGAGACTCATCAAACAGAACAGGGATTAACATCCTTCCTGGATACTTAACACTTTTGGAATACTTTTTTACCTATATAGACTGCAAAATTTATGATTAATATGGAATGGAATGAAATGATAAATGCAGCTAAAATTAATTTTCTAGTGGCATTGTTTGCAGGAGATACAAGGTTAATGCTACATAACAAGCTACCCTTAATCTTCCCCTGTGAAGAATCATATGATATCTATGATAGAAGGAGAAAATATCTCAAGTTGGAAGAGACCCGTATGGATCATCAAGTTCAACTCTGTGGTCCTCACAGAACTACCTAAAAATAACCATATGACTAAAGAGCACAGTCCAGACACTCCTAGAACTCTGATGGGACTGGTGCCATGACCACTTCCCTGAGCAGGACATTCTGAGAGGTAATTATTTTGTATATGCAATTCTTCTTTTATGAGAAAGTTCTGACTGTGCACAATGCATTAGCTTTGACTCTCAGCTCATGAGTCTAGCACAATGCTACAGTTAAGCCAGACACCTGGAAATTTGAAGTAGCTGGCACAGGCCTCTCTCCTTACTGGTGAAAGTCAGTGCATACCCAGTATTGGCACCTGAATTCAAGGTGGATCCATTCTGCTTAGACCTTTTCCAATAGCCACTATACACTTCTGACATGCTCCACTGAGTATGTCAAAGGGAATGCCTGAGTAACATTAAATTGGGAAAATACCCCTAAAATACAGCAAGTCCCACCTATCAACACAGGGGAACGAACATATTGAGAGTAGCCTTGCTGAGAAGGACCTGAGAGGCTGGATATGACCTGGCCATGTGCACTTGCAGCCCTGAAAGCCAAACGTGTCCTGGACTGCAACCAAAGCAGGGTGAGGGAGGGGATTCTGCCCATCTGCTCCACCCTGCTGAGACCCCATCAGCAGTGCTGCATCCAGCTCTGGGCTCCCAGCACAGAAAGGACGTTGACCTTTGGAGAGAGTTTAGAGGAGGCCACCAAGACAATTAGAGGGATGGAGCACCTGACTTGTGAAGAAAGGCTAAGAACATTTGGATTGTTTACCCTCGGAAAAGAGAAGGCTTTGGGGTGACCTCAGTGTTACCTTCCAGTACCTGAAGGGAGCCCACAAGAAAGATGGAGAGAAACTTTTTTATAAGGGCGTATAGTGACAGGTCTGCATATTCCAGAAACTTACTATTGCCTTTAGAAAGCCCTGTTGTATTGGGAGCACCACTTTAAAGCCTCTGGCTCATTCTGGGGGCTGTGTGACCTGTGGGCCAAACCAGACCTGTCTGTCACACGTTTGCAGATTACCTACTTGCTAATGGTGCCAGAAACACTGGGGGCTGCACTCTCATGCCAGCAATCTTTGCATATGTGGGATGAAGACTGTCACTGGTTGACTGGTGTCACCATCACACCGGATCTTTTAAACAGTCACCTTTCCCTCTGCTCCCGTACATGCAGAGTGCCCTGAGCCCACCACTGGTGACCATCAGCCACGGGCAGCGGGACATACCCACCTTCACCTCACAAGTCCTGGGCTCTGGCAACACACTGGGCTGGCCTGGGCTGTGGGGATTGATTTTACCATCAATGTGGCAGTCCAGCCAGGGGCCCTGAAGACTCTTCCCAAAAGCCAGGCTCTGCTTGCTGCAGGAGCCCCTGGGACAAATTGCACAGCTTAGCAGGAGAAGAGCAGCGAGACAGGAATAAGCAGAGATGAATGCACATGACAAGAGACTGTTAATGCAGAACCAAAATAGACAGCAGCAATTGCTATAGCCTAAAATGCCGTCATTAGTCCTAGCCAGGAAGCCCTAACAGCTAAAAGGACAGATTCAGACAAAAGACAAAATCAACTGAACTAGGAAAAATCAACCAAAAAGGCCCCACCAAAAACTAGCGAGCGATATAAGATCACTTGATGCCATTTTTAGGTAGTCATTTGCTAAAATCAAAAGCGAAAGAAGAGGTGCAGTATTTCTGGAGCACAAATGTGGCTCAGCCTGCCTAAGCCTCCTGTCCTGCGGTGCCACAGAGCCAGCCCAGGCGCACAGCAGTGGCCACAGTCACAGGACATCGTGTCACTGCAGGCTGCTACAGCACCGAGACATTCACCTCCTGAGGCAAACAAACCTCACGCAACTGTGTGGAACAATATCAGCATCTCGATTTTGGTATTAAGTAGAAAAATTCTGCACTGAAAAACCTCTGTAATTCACCAGAGCAATAAACCATGCAAGTTGCTGGAAAAAAAAATCCCCAAACTCTAGTTACTCTAGTTCAAAGCAAAATCTCAAGTAATTCGGTTGTGAACAGAAAGTATCAGTCTTTCGACTTGCTGGTCTCAAACTAGGCCAAGTTAAGAGTTCAGAGAGATTCTTCACTTTCAGACAAAAATTATTCCTGAAGGGGAATATTTAATGCATACTGTGAAGTGCTTGATTTTTATCAGGAGGTTTAAGAATTTGGTTTCAACGGTTTGCTATGAGATGACTTTGAACAGCACTAAGGAAAGCCATCTTAGAGCCTTAAAGGAGCACTTAGCCTTTCCCTGAGAATGTCCTTTAACATGAAAAACTACTGCCTGAAATTGATTAAATGACCACTTAATTAGATAGGGGAGATCTACTGACAATATCTGACAGCACAGGGGAAAAAACCATGTGCCTTTAAGGAATTTGAAAAACTGAAATATCTTGTTTTCCAAGATCTGACAGACACCACAGCCTTGGCAGGAAATGGTATAAGGACAGTCTTAAATTACTTCTGCTTCTTTGGACAGCTTTAGAGAATAAGGTGTTTCAGATTACAATGAAATTCACAATGTAGTCTATCTTCTACCTGTAATAATTAAATGAAAAATAACCTCCCAATACATTTTCATATTAGTCTAGACTTCTAAAATAAATAATAATAATACTGCAAGAAAGTACTACTGCATTCAAATTTCACATCCTATTTTCATCCAAAGTAAAGGGCATACATGCACTCTTTTGGCTTATCATGCAGAAGGGATAGGCTCTCATGCACTCTAAAAGCTTTCCAAATCTTCTCAGGTTAAGATTCAGGATTTCAGCCTACACTTCTATTCTTATCAGGATAAAATAGAAAGAACAGTACAATCCTTTTCAAAGAGTATAATTTGAAAAGGAAAAAAAAAAAAAAAACCTGAAAGGAGGAAAAAACCACAGTACTTTTAAAGTTAGTAGTTAAAAACCCAAACAAACCCAAAGCACAAAACAATCGTTGGACTCTCCTGCTCCCAAGTTTGTATAATACATATGCTGTAGAATTACTGATATGCATGACCTTACAAACAGCACTAAAAACACTTCTCAGACTATCAAAGGCTTCTTGATATCATCAAATAAATGGCAAGTTTCCAGGGTAAAAGGAATCAGCACTTTTGAAGGTATATGTACAATAGTGTGTGGGGAGAGAGAAGCGTAGATAGGAAATGCCAGCTTCTGCTGCCAGCTACTGAGCTGTCAGTTCACAGTCCTGCTGCAGCAGGGATACACTAGATTGGAGAAAGCAAGTTCTCCATGACAAATGACCCAGCAGGGCATCACAGGAACATTAGTAATGTGTACCTTTCTAATACATAAGTGGCCAGCCTGGAATCTGTTTCTAGAGCACACTGAAGGGCAGAGGCACCTGCCCAGGATGACAGCATGTCCCTTAGAACAAGCTCAGATTCCTCTAGGGTATGGCATCCTGAGCTGTCAGTGGGCTCTTTGAATAACTCCTCATGCTCTTTCCTCACATGGTTTTGCCAACTCAGTTGCTGCACTGGGTGGTTCAGAGGAGTAGAATGACTGTCCCCCTACCTGAGTCACAGTCAGCGACAGGGCAGTTTTCTGATTTGAACCAGGCTGTTTGGAGCTTCTCTTCTAACTGAAAATAATAGAAATCCCATGTAGTATTCTACATTGGAAACTAATGTGCAACTAAACCAAACAAAAGAAACTCCAAAAAACTTCTGTGGAAGTAAGTTTCACCCTTTCAGTTTCTTTTTTTTTTAAGAGGCACTGATTAAAAAAAAAAAAAGGCCATCTTAATTATTGCCCAACTGTTTAAAATTTGCATCATTGCCTGAAAAAACCCTCATGTCATGCCTAGTTCCATTTGGCACAACGGAAGCGCAGAAGAAAAGAGACCTCATTAAATGCACCCCTTGGTTTGGGCAGATGGGAGTGTGCTCAATAGCATTTCAGTCCTGATCTCACTTGTTCCTGCAGAACAGATGCAATATGTAATTTACCATAGATGATGACATTTGAGACAATTCAGAAATCACTGATAAGATGAAATTATATCAAGCTAGATACAGCCATCTGCCAGGATTTCAAGGATTCACCTGATACTCACTTTTCTCATTATCTGAGCTTCAGGATACAGAGGATTTCCTACATATACATTTGAGAGAATGGCATGTAATTTCTCAGGGATCCACAGATGTGGTTTTTTCCATTGATGGAAGAGACCTATAGCTATTAAACAAGTCTAGACACTTGGAGAGACTGAAAGATATTTTTTGTGGTAAGGAGGATCTACCATGTTATTTATAACTCATGCAAGAAGAGTGTGAGAAAGTCCTCCAGGAACTTCTCCAGCGTGAGTCTATCTATCCTAAATAAGGGCATCTGCATCCTTTGTCTTTGCTATGCTTTACTGACAATATGCAAAACAAGGAGGGCTACTACACAGCACCAAATGCCACTATTCAGAGCTGCTTAGAATGTATTATATATGAAAGTCCAGTAGATGACTACTTCTACACACAGTATATTGCATTCTCCTTCGTGCATATTGCAAACTCTTCACTCAGAGAGGCAGCCCTGAACACAAAGGGGCTCCTGCCCAAAACACCAAACGGATAAGAATTGCCTTTTCACACAAAACTTTCAAACACAAATATTCAACAAGGGCACAAAAAACATTTAAGCAGAGATAACATGCGTCTGCTGGCGGACAAATGGGCAAACAATCTCTTCTACCCACTATATCCTCCTTTGCGCTCAGCAGCTGCCAGCACAGAGGATTCACCAGACTGCCAGGACTGCAGCAAACACTACACAGTCCATTCTTTCACCAGTGCAACTTGCAATACAGAAATACGGAATGCACTTAAAAAATTATATATTATCACTACTGAATGACCGTGCTCTAGTTTTCTGTATTTACACCTCTGCAAAGTAATCAAAAAATGGAACCACTCAAAATATGTGATAGGTGCAAAATGTTTTTTTTATGAGAGTTTTGTCTTTTCTCCTTATCAAAAGGTACAGGATGGTGAATTTCCACATTTTCTAGTTACTTTTTGTGTTAAGAAGGTATCTGACTCTAGGAGCTAGCAGACAGAAAAGGATAACAAGATGCAATGTTTCAAAAGTAGTGCTAGAAACAGTCAGCTACACTGAGAGGATTTTTTTTTTTTTGCCCAGGAGGTAATGGAATTACCAAATGCAATTGCTCACCAATGGGTGTAGAGGATTCCCAATGAATTGCAGTCCTTTAAACTGAGAATTTACATTTCTCTAAAACCCTTTGGTGTGTCCACTGTGTTTAATGTATAACTGGATGAAAAAAACAGCTGTCAAATGCAGGGTTTGCAATAGGTCATCAGAAACATGCTTTTAAGTTATCTGGAAAAAGCAGCTATGAAATTTCAAGCTTAAATTATTAAATTGTTAAGGTGATCTGCATGACATGTACTTATACTGTCAATAGAGATGAAGGCTGAAATGCATAATTTTATCCCTCTGCTAAATTGCTTAGGTAACTTCAGTGAAAGTAGAGCTACTCTCCTTGTGCAGCCACTCTGCACACACTGTCAGATTGGGGGATGTAACACAAATGACACCAAGAGCTGCTAGCAGAAGCACTCCATTTGTTTCTTCAGGAATGAAACAATGTTTTTAAAACAGAGCTTTAACTTCATCATAGCTAATGAATATTTACATTGCTCAATTTGAATTTTGCATCAGTTCAGCACATATTAAAACCACTACATTCACAGATGAAAAATCCAAAGTCATCATTATGTAAAACATCCATAGCAGCATCTCAATCCTAACTTTCATTACAGGGAGCAAACAAATACTAAATGACACTAATTCCTTTATATGAGGTCTCAGTTTCAGACCTGATAACATTTAGAAGCTTGTGTACACCCTATCAGTTCTGCCCAACATATTTTTTGATGTGAAGATGACTGACATCATGATCTGACCTCAAAGTCAAGCAGTTGAAAAGTTTGCTTATTTGTGCATGAAATGATTCTGCAGCACAGAGCAGATACCATCAAAATCTAGATCACCACTAGCTTTCTGTTTCTTATTTGAGAAAAAAAAAGGTAACTTTTCAAAGAAACAGGTAGCTAATCTAAGGAATACTAAAAGATGCCTATAAAAGATGTCTACTGCTGAAGATACTGGCCTCAACATCTCTTACGTTAACCTCCAGCACAATAAAGGTATAAAATATGATATTTGGTGAATTTATCTTCAAAAGTTGTTGCAATCTTTAGTAAGAAGACCAGAATGCTATCCAGGAATTACATTTTTTAATGAAACATTGTGGAACTGGGAATATCATTGACTGAAACCACTACAGAAACTCTACCAATGATGCAAGAATTCCAGTGATACCACCACGACTCCTGCTCCCTGAACCTGGCAGCATGCCAGAGCACATGCTTAAGCTCCCAAATCTCACTTACATTCAGGTGTTCTGAAGGCACTTTGATCTATCTATCTGGTCCTTTGCTAAACTGCCATGTCAAGCTCGAGAGGAGGTAAACTCCAGTATGTGGTGGTACACTCTGCTGTCTCCCACTCCAGCTCACTGTGCCCTTTCACAGACCTTGATGTGTAGAGATAGACCCACCTGTATCCCACTTTCCTGCCTTTAAATGTGATTAGTCCATGAGTCCCTGCAATTCTGTTAAATTCTATCTTAAATTTTGAAAAGCCAAAAATGTTCCTTTTTGCCTATAAAATTCCTCTGATTATTTAGACATCAAATTTTTCTGGAAATATCAGGAACCTAAAATGCTGTTATTAATTTTTACATGGAAGAAATTTGAATGGCAATCTCTGTATAGATTCAGTGGTCTTTGGGGTTGATAGATAGTACTAAACAGATGCCATAAAACTAGATCCTCCAAGACCTTCAAATGTTTCATTAAATGACCAGGAAAACAAGAAAGTACAAACTTCCCTTACAGCTGCAATCCCTCACTTTAATTTATTATTTTAATGCTGCATGAATGCAGAAAGCATCAGCCCAACTCTGGCTCGGTTTTGAACCATTGGTGCAAAATTGATTCAATTTGGCACCCAATTTCACAGTACTTTCAGTGTACCTCTGTGCTTTCTCAAGTCTACAGAGAAAAATATCATACCATCATGCACAACATTGCTGCATTTTCATACCTTTCATACTCTAAGAAAATGCAGTACTAGTACTCTTTTGTTCCTTTTGGAATAAGTCCTCTAAAAGCTTATAAATGAGCACTTGAAGAATTCATGTACTCATCTGCCCCTTTAATTACATCTCCAAGCTAAAAGGGCTGCCTGTGCATACATACATTTTGCAATACTATTATATAAATGTTTAAATAGTTGCTGAAGTTCAAAGATGCCTGCAAAAATTTCAGTCCGTAACTTTAGAGACAAACAGTTAGGAACAGCAACTTCACACATTTTAGAACAGTCTGGATAGTAAACAGGTTCTTTCAAATACAGTTTGTGTATGCAACTTGTATTTCAGTCTTCACTGAGTAACAAAAGCATTTTAAAATGTCAGATTCTAATTAAAAATTAAAATGTACCTTCCTGTATATTCAGTTCTTGGCAGATGTCACAAGATTAAGCGGACCCGGATAGTAGTTAAATTTCAAAAATTGCAACACTTTCCCTTACCTTAGTGCTTTTCTTAAACATCTGCTGTCCAGCCTAGAGTAAAGTAAAACATTAATGACTATGTCACAATATTAGCAAACTCAACACCAAGGCTTGTGGCAAAACTGCAAATTCAAACATCTCTAGAAGTGGATAATGGATTTAATTCAGGGACTCTCTTGTCCAGTTTCAAAATCTAAATTATGGTTTTCAAATACTTAACAAGGGCAGTATGCTGAAAGTTACCTACATGTGATAATTCTTTAATTTAAAAGTACTGTATTAACTAGAAGTGTAAGTGATAGGATAGAAGAAAATTCTCAGTATCAGCAGTACTGCCTAGCCTTAAAGGAAGTTGTTATATGCTGTTTAAGTTACAGTAGAAATAACTGTAGCTCATGTTGTACAAATCATTTCTCAAAATCTCTGCTTTGATGCATTGGGAGCATCATATATACACTGAGTGTATATATCCACATATACTTCGATCTTTGCACCTTACTTTTACCTCTAGCATTCCTACTTAAACACGTAAAATTGGATAGCAATTTCTAAATCAATAGAGAGGGGAAAAAAAAGGTGGACTGCAGTTTGATTTCACACCATTCTTTCCATTCCTCTAAGAATTACATGGCATATAGCATTGTGTGTATGAGACACTACCTTCTCTCATTCTCAGATATTTTTTGCAGGCTTCTCTCTCAGCTGGGGCTGATCAGACTTCAATGCAGCAACACATTTCATACTGGCCAGAGGTCTGGCTTTCAGCTTCTTTCCTTAATCTTTCATACATTGCTTTTTCCCGTTGGTGGTTGCTACTCCTGGTCAAAATAGATTTTTTAAAAACTTTTTTTTTGCCTTTTTGAATAAGTTTTACATTCTGTACCTACACAGGCATCTATGCAATTTCACTCCCTCACGGCTGTGTAGCCCAAGGCAACACATGAGTCTGAACAAAAAGTACAGCTGCCTAAGGACCAAGCCACAGGCAGAGCCAGAACAATCAGCCTTTACCTCCACTTTTGGGGAAGAGTGGCAAAGAAAGGACAAGACAAAAGAATTTACTGAGCACCGAATAAACTTGCCCAAAGCGGCAATTTGCTCCCCACCAGGTTCCAGCTGAACAGCACGGAAGAGGAGGCAAACTAAGGCTCCACAGGACAGGACAGCCAAGAGCTGACTCCAGCTCAGCTGCAGATTTTTGGCCCCTAACGAGCACTAAAGCAAAACCCCCAGAACAGCTCAGCCTCCTTATGCACTGGCAAACACTGGTTAATGGAAGTAAGCAGGAGGGGAAACATGTTGTAAGCACTAAAATCAGCTAATGTGATTCTGACTACCTGCTGCGAACTGGCCTAACAAAGGACATGGCACTCGAGCATAATCACTTTTCACAGAACTAACGGCTGGCATCCATAGCACAGCTGCTTCTCAGTTCACTTGCTTTTCTACAGATGTTTCCACAAAGGCATGCTGGAATTAGAATAAAATGTTAGTGACCTTTCTTCCTATTGCTTTTGCCACCATTACCTGTCAGTTAATCTGCTTTCAGGTTCAGTGTCCCTAAACACACCTTCCTAATACCAGACACTATAAACTGTGGTATCTCCACCAACTGCTGAATACACAACTAGTATTTCGGGTTCATTTCTATCCTGAGGGTTTTAGCATCATAATTAAGTTCAGAACAAGGTGATGGGAAAATAGTTTCCATGAAAGTAATCATGTTTTTCCTAACTGAAAATAGCTACAGGCACTCTAAATTAATTTCCTCACAACTCTTATTCAAATCAGTTGACATCTGAATTGTTTTCATGTACAGTAGTCAACTGCATGTTGTCTGGATATATTTTTGTTCTTTTCCAAAAAGGTAGTTAATGTGTTTCTGCTGTCTCTGTTTAGTAATACATTGGATAAGCCTCAAAACAACTTGAAATATGTTAGCTTAAAGCTAAATAGAAATTTCACTACAATAGTAGTGAAATAAACCCTGGTTTATTCTGATCCTAAGACTTCCAATAGTATTGGAAAGCTTCAACTTATTATCCAATCATTATAGTAATTGAAGGACAAAACTATTGCCCCAACGCATTCCAAGTACAAAAGATCACTTGTAGCACAACTTGGTTCTCTTGAGCATTTGGAGGAGTTCCTGGATCACTAGCATCATGCAAGGCAGAAGAGATTCACTGCTGGGAGTTTATTTGATGTGGCCTCCAGCTATTGCATTTCATGGGCTGCACTAAGCCCCAAAACTTTGATTGGTTTATTTGTAATACATCACAATATTATCACTGCATTTTTGAGTCTCCCTGGAGCCTGACACTTTGTTTAGGACAGGATAACAGCCAGAGACATTATATTCCCTGAATAGCTCTCTAACATTTAAATGAATAAATTGCAGACAGAATTTCCCAAACACAGCATTCCTCAGTGTTACCAAGCACCAAAACTTTATTATACATCTGTGCTGGTGATGTTCTTCCATTTTTAAGGAACAAAGACCATTAATCGTCTCAAAAGTCCTGCTCCTCCACATGATGTAGGACATTTTAATTCTCAGAACATATCAGTGCAAGTTACAATAGAGCATTTCAACAAAGCACGTAGTATTTAAGAATCCACAGAGAAATCACATCATGCACCTTCCCTATCTATCTATCAAAGCATGCACAATTCCTATTTCATGACAGATGAAGCAATAAATATTGAGGCAAAAAATTAATCTGTACCCAGCACATTTTAATAAATGCACCAAAACATCATGGCAGGTATGTGGTGTTCTGACAACAATTTTTCATTGTAATTTTTCACCATTTCATTTGTTCAGCTGATATCTAAAGAGAGCCTTGGAAATCAAAACTCGCAGTGATAATTTGATCAGCCACAGTCCTAAGATTTCCTTTCATTTAATGACATGCAGCAGGAAAGCAAACACTTGTCATAATAACAGACACTTGAAGACACATGGCTGGCCCACCTCATTGCTTGAGCAGGGAGGGAAAGATCTGTGTTAAGTCTGGGTTGTTCCCTGCCTCAAAACGCAGTGAGCCCAAGGGTGTTCAGCTTAGGCTCTCAGTAAGCAAATCCTCCAAGGGACAGACAAACCTTGGTACCATTTTCACAAAGCTACAGTTCTCTGGGAGACGGCTGTAGCATATATTGGGCTCAGCAAGTAAACTGCATGTGTCCATCACAGCATCTCCATGTTCATTGTGAACTGAAGGGCTGGCAGGTCAGACTGTCACGCTGAGGCCATTGAGCCTATAGCTACTGTTTCAGTTCCCCATCTATTTGTAAGTGCTTGGTCAAACATTCCACATTTTAACGGGGTGAGGGTTAACTGCCAGTAAGAATAGAAAGACTGTGCAGCTACAAAAGGCACCAGTGCACCTATATAGCAACCTAAGGAAGCAGAAGTTATAAATTGTGTCTGGTCTAATTTTACATATTAGCAGTACATTAGACTCTCAGGACTACACCTAGGCAAGGAGGAAAGGCACATTTTTAGTTGTGATTTGGACCTACCTAAAGAACTACTGTGGTTCTGTGGGTGTTGCAAATCAGCTATCGTGTTGGAAAAACACATGAAACTGTTCCTTCAGACACCGATGACCCAGTCATCAGTTATAGCATAAACTAGAAGCAGTTATGAACATGTATGAATATGTAGTTTTTTTCATCCTGCACTCAATGGCCTTATTTTATTAGGCCATAAATGAAAGCCTGTCATAACTGCTGGGGATCTTCTTGGTGACACGAAAGCACCTAGGATTTGTAGTTCTGTGAAAAAGTTTAAACTTACCAAAACAACAATGGTGGTATTTCCAGGGGCTTCCAGGTGAGGAAATACATCTTGTATAAATTCTTTCTCAGTCTCATACGAAATTATTTCATATGGAAGTGGTGAAAAATAACATGTTTTCAATGAAGGTGATATTCTTGTTGCCTCTACAAATCTTTAGCCAGAGGTAGTCTAAAAGGTGAGGGAAGAGGTGAAAGAACTAGATCTTCTTTTGACAGGGGAATCAGATAAAGAAAAACACTGTTTTACTTCACCAGATATGAATGCAAAAGATTTATCTGTAGAGCAAGTGGCACAAATATCACAAAGGAAGTAAATAACATGGGATTTTTCTTTATCTTAAAATTGCTTTGTATAACATTATCAGAATTGTTTCCTATAAACATAAAAAAAATCAACACTAGGAACAAAGTTTAGCACTATCCCTGTATAAATTTCAAAAGCTTCTTACAAATCTTGTTATGAATAGACACTGTGTACTGAAATGAAATGCTCTCTTTCTAGATTGGTGTTGTGAACTGCATTCCCTGATTAATCAAAACCCACACTGTTCAAGCAATTAAGGATGGCCCCCACTGACTCAGTGTTTCTCTAGGACAGTGTAGGGTTAGCACTTTGTGTAAAAGAGTCTGTTGTTTCTGCCTGTCTGCATTATACCTGAAATTGAAGCCTCAGTTTATGGAGAAGTCAGAGGTAACAGAGATGAGCTATTTGAGTGTTGCCATAGGAGCACGTTGGACTCTCTTGTCTGACAATATGCACATGTACACCTGGCGAGTTCGTAGCAGAGGTGAGCTCATGTGCAGTTCCTTAGTGATAATTGGAGCACAAGGGCCACTAATTACAATGAACCTGGTGGCACATGCAGAGTAACAGAAACACAGCATAGACCTAATGGCTTCTTCCCAGTCAACTGCGAAACACTGAATCCACTATCCAGATGCAGGTGTAGGGAAGGAACTAGATGGCATTTTAAGATATGATGGAGATTCCACAGAGGAAGCTTCCAAAGCAATGTAAGGCAGACAACACAACATTTGGTTAATTTCCTGATATCTGACACATTCTCATTAAGTTCTTACCTATAAGGAAGCAATTTTTAAAAGATTAAATAAACAGGAAAAAAAAAAAGAAGAAATTTGAAAGCTCATTTTTCCTGCTTTGTTTTTTTGCTCTTTGGGCAGGCACAATGCTCATTTACATTCAAAATCCAATCACCTTTCCTATGTTGATGAGCATCTAGTATTTGCCAGTATTTTTCTTGCTGTTGGTAGCAAATATATTAATATTTTTTGTGGCTCAAAACAATTTTATTTCTTCTCACAGTCATGATTTTCTTTGGCTATGTCATGCCTATATCAAATGTACTGAAAATATTCAGAAATGTAGAAAAATAATCAGCTTTTGCTTTATGAAATAGGATGAATTGTTTTTCCTCTGTAGACCCTTCAATGGTGGGATTCAGGACATTGGGATTTCATATTCTTCAGTAGGACCTCAAGGCACGCTCATTTCCGATCCCAATGGAAGAATTATGCCTGAGGTACCAGTACTGACACCTTTTAATTTGAGCAATCTGTACCAACATCCTCTGCTTCTGGTTTATGAAAGGTTAGTTTGCAATATTGGGCTTTGCTACAGTCACGAGTAAAGGGTGAAGAACTTCGATCGCTCTCATATAAACTCTTTTGTGAGAAGAAAACAGTAGAAATTAATATATTGGCTGCTCTAAAATTAATAGAGCCTTCTTTGACATTCCTTTCCTGATGCTGAGTGCAATTAATAAGCATGGAAGGCCCCACTGAAGCAAATTTTTCACCTAAAACATAAAATTATGAAAACCTATCTTCAGACTGTGCTTTTGGATGTCATGCATCAAAGTGTCACTCAAACACTACACCTGGAAAAATAACTAAACTACAGTACAAACAGCATACACAGCACTTAGGGTTCTATTTCAGGCAATTATTAGAATGTGAAGAGCAAGTGTGAGGTCACATTGATCCATTGCACCAGGAGGAACTTATTCATTCAGCTGTATGTAAAAAGGCTTTAAAACGAAGGAATGGATTTAGAGACATGGAGACATGGATTTATTTATCATGACCAAGGCATATCTACATATTGGCTTGTGCAGGGTGAGACTGTGCAGTCACTATCTAAGCATAAATGAAATGATGATGACACAGCTTTCTTCTGCATGTGGGCTATTTATCTTAATGTGAGTGAGCCTGGCTTTATTGCTGTGCACTCATTTTGATTTTGAGCAGCACAGAAGAATTATATTTATGCAGCCTATGGCTTATTTTTAGGGAGAAAAGAATTAAAAAATAAAAGTGTGGGCATCTTTCAGCTGATTGTAAGAAGAACTGCTCAGCATACAATGTTCACAAATAAGAAACTGAACCAAAGAAAATGGTTTTTATTCTTGAGGTTTTTAAGTCTACCTGCTCCAAAACAGGCACATGTAGGCTCCAAAATTGACTCTGTGTTAATCCCCTGTGGCTTTGTAATGTATTTTTTCCACTTGCAAGTGACTGGTACCACCTTTATTTCAAGCTAACAGAAGCAAAGATGTCAAGGTCATGCTTTTCCAGTTTGCTGAAGGAATCTAATACTGTGACTATCTAGGCTAGCTGCCAGTGGAACTGGACTTTTAAATATCTTATAAAAACATCACTGCATATCTAGTTTAATTCTGCCCTGCAATTTAAAAGTCTAATGCAGGCAACTACATGAAAGAATTTCTCATTCAATCAGCCTCACCTTGTTCATATAGAGAAAAGCATCACATTTCTTTAAAGCGATAGGGGAAATAAGGCCAATGACAAAGGGCTTTTATGCCTTCTGAAAGGGGAAAATGGAGCAGTAATGGAACTTGAATGGTGTGGTTGATACATGACAGAGTTGAAGTAATAAGGAAGAGAGAAAGAGTCTCCTGGGAAGGAGTCTGTCCAAAGAACGAGACCTGACCTGCAAATGGCAAGCGAGCATTTATATCTTGTTTGTGTCTGGAGATGATATAGGATGATACAGAGGAAAGAACCAAAGGACAAACAAAATAGAAAAATCTATTTAGAATTTTATTGCTATAAACACTACCAGCAATGGCACTGGGCCTGTCAATAGATTGAGCTTGATATACCTGCTGGCTACCAAAGTAATTTCAGGGCATTCCATAGCTCAGCTGAAGAGCTTTACAAAACTGCAGGAAAATAAGAAAACTGAGAACAAGAACACTCTCATGTAGTCCATTACCATCTTCTTTCAGCTTGATTGCTCTCACAGCTTATATTAATCACATTGCCTACAGTCATTGTGAAATGAACAATTAGGCTATGAAAATAAACAGTCAAGTGAAGGCTTAGCTCAATTAGTCTTTAGTTCTCCCAGACACACTACCACTTAGGGTCACAAATTAATTGTCTGTTGCTTTCCTCCCAGGAGGTCACCTCCGCTAAAGAATTTCATGGTATTAAAATATGTATCCAAGAGATTGTAGGAGTCTGCGTCCCTATATAACTTAGAGAAAATAAAGAAACACCATATAGATTATCTAAATTCAATTCACATGGGAAAAATACCTACATTAAAATAGATAAATCTGCATCTTCCAGCAAGGGAACCGAAATTGTTTGCTATAGCACTGTAAGAATTCACTATTGTTTTCCTATAAGCAATAGGTACTGAAAGAGCAGCACCTTCTATGCCACTGCACATCTTAAGTACAAGCATAAAAGATCAATAAAAGTGGTGTGGAATACTGCCATTGTAGACTGAGTGTTTAATGGATTAAGAAAGGTTTTATATGTTACTTAAAGAATGTTGTGGTTTGCATGAAATGGAAGGTCATGCGTGGAGCATGGTGCCATGTAAACACAGGCAGAAAGCAGAGACAAATGAAAGAAAGATAATACAGAGAAATATCAGTGGTAAGGAAGGGGATAGGAGGTACAGCCATGACAGTGCATTTAAGCTGAGAAATTGTTGGAGAACTTTTTCCAAGGTCAGAATTTGAGAAACAGTGAGAATGAAGCATCAGCATGCAAGTACAACAAAAAAGGATAAAGAATTAGGACTGTAGCAATTGCAGATCCCTAAAACTACAAAAGAAATGTTCCTCCAGAAAGTGTCATTCCAGAACAGATTTGACACATCTTGACAGTGCTGTAGGAAGAAAATCCCGTCTGTTTTCAGCTAAGAGCACTCTAGTTTTTGTACAAATCTCCCTGTCTGTGCAACAACCAGAGAATGCCCAACACTACAGACAACTGGAAAAGGATACAAGCTAACATCAATCCACTCTCAGTGAAATAACTCTCATCTTTGTTTAAGCTTAACAAGGCTATCTAACACAATCAGCAGATGATGGAATAGAGGAACTACAGATTTCTAGAACCATCCTGTATAGCAGCATAGAGATGTCATTGCTGAATTCTTAGTCAACACACAGATTGCTCTGCAAAACTGCATGAAACAGTTTTGAATGCAAAAAACATTCATTATGGAAATATAAATGGTGCAGGTACAGATGTAACATACAAATTTGCAGGGTCAGTGAGATTTTAAAGAACTGTTAAACTAATGAATGCTCCTGCAGGGAGAACAGAGTTCACAAACACAAGACACTTCTGGGTGTAACCAGAGAGCCTCTCTAGCAATGAAATTCTGCTATTGACCATCTCTCTTCTAAAATACATACCTTGAACAGAGTTCATTCTAGATTAACGTTTAGGATCCCAGGGAAGGAAATATTAAACCAATTAAGTTTGAGCTTAATCAAACAATATTGAAAAAATTGAAGATCAGTTCAATAGGGAGAACTCAGCATTAATGGTAGTCAACAGAACACACACGTTTGTATTAGTGGTTGAAGTGAAAATGCTTCCTACAATTACCAGTATTTGCTTGCACAAAACATTGATATTATTATCCAAAACAGGCTGCAACACATTTTCTCATAAAGCTTCTTATACTATGTCAAAGATTGAAAGCTCAAAAGTATTAGTTCTCAACAAGCAAAGTACTGGTTCTACATTTTAAAATTCACCAAAAGAACACCTTCTCTTGATTTAGAAAGCTTTGCCAATGTTCAACTTCATATATTGCCTCTTTCATATATTGCTGTGAATTTTGAGAATAGTCTGTTACTGAACTCCACACTTGTCATTGTCTCTCAGTGTAGAACTTCTGCCAATAAAAGGTTGTTTGAAAACACTGCTTCCCCATCACTTTTTAGTACAATCAAAAATGTATAATTGTGATATAGAAAGAAATAAGAGAATGCTACAGTGCAAGACCAAAGCTCTTAGGCATCCACTGATGACAGGAATTGCATTCCTCTTATTGTCTCCCACTTGTCTCCACCTTATTCAGTCCTGATTTCCATGATAGTACCAAGATCTCCATCTAGAATAATGCCATCAACATGCATGGGATTTTCTTAGAAATACATTTCCTGGAGCTTTTCTTCTAAACAGAACTTAAATACAATAGTAGTCATCTTCATTGTCAAGACAAATCTTTGATCTGAAAATTCTGTAATGTGACTTCAAGCCACTGAGGTCCTTATCAGCAACATCTTTTGTAATCAAAATCTGCCTTCCCAAAGCATTCCCCAAGTGCTGAACCTTTGAGAGTTCTGATGGAGAAATCCTCATTGACAAAGGATGCAAACTCTTTATTTGTTCACCTAATAAAATGTCATCCAAGTAGTAATTGGAAATTCTTCAATCTCAGACTTTTTTATTAATTACAAATTAATGTCATCTTCACTTCCTCACAATTGCAATTTCTCTACAACTTCAGTGACAGTAAAGAAAGAGCTTCAATATGTGTGGTTTCTGGTGCAGTGGTTGAACACTATTTAGCTATAGGTAACTTGACTAGTCAGCTGGAACCTTAATTTTGTAGCTTCAGATGTACATACCACCAAGCTACTCCCAACTATCTACCTCATTTTCCATGAATATCAACTCTCACTCTTCACCATTTTTGCAGGCAATTTTTATCCCCAAGCTAAAGCAGAACCTAAATAAGCCCAGCTAAAACAAGCCACAGCACTTACTAAATTGTGAGTGTTTTGCTTATCAAGCCTCTACAGTCACATCAAAGTCTCACAGATATTCCAATCATACCCAAACTAGGAATATAGCACACTCCTTTTTAATTGAAATCAGTCTCCTAAAAGAGGCTGCACTCAGAGCTTGAAAAGCTTATCTGGAAACATAGGTGGCATCAGTGGTGCATACTGTCTCCTAAGCTATTCCATTTATTTATCAGGAGCCAAGTCATTTGATTTCAGCAACACAAACTTCACACTGCATAAGACAAGCAGTTTTAGAATTAAAACTGGTTTAGAGGAATGCAAGGATTATAGGAAACTTGCACATGGAAGCTTACAAAGGATCAGACTGGCTTCTCCCACAGGTTTGGTCTCTGGAAATCTTGCTATAATTCACAGTAGCTGCATGTCAAATCATAGTCTCAATCCAACCTCAAAGCATCACATTATATTTATATGAACATTTATATTTTTACACAGACACCTCAGAGCTGTGCAGGAAAAAACTAGTGAGATTTGGACAGAATCTGACTTTGAAATTAATTCAGAGCATATAATTTCCTGTATCTTCTCATAATGTTTTCAAAGACAATGAGCTTCCCTGTAGGGTTAACAGGATCTGCCCTTAAAAATAATTTTGTCAGTGAAGAATACATAGTTTTGGCTGCTGCTTAGTGTGAGTTCAATGCTAATGCACAGACCTCACAGAAAATATTCTTAGCATTATTTAAATTATTGCAGTCATGGACACGGAAAATTCTAAAAGCTCATGTGATTTTCATGGCTCTCCTGAAGACACTTTAAGACACATTTTTTTTCCTGGGACAGAGAAACACACTATAAAAACATCCCTTTTTTATATTGTGGGGTAGGCTTGAAAGCATATTTCATATCTGTAATCACATGGGATCACATGTATTAGTGTCGATCAAGTATGTTTCTTGCCTAGAAGTCCTTAATCTGCCATACTTTTCAGACAGAAAACCCCAAACTTAAATTAAGATTGTAAAAGATGTAAGATCAATGAAACCTGTATTTTGACAAAATGGTTCTGTGAAGGTTTTATTTTAAAAACACTGCTATTTTTGGTGGCAGGAATTATTTATGAGATTAATTATTTTCTTCTCAAATTACATCATTGTATAGCTTTCAAGTTTTGTGGAGATCAGTATAAACTAACTGAGGAAGAGAAAAAAATTACAGTTGTCAGTTTTTCTATTTTTTCTGACTTTAATGTGTTTTGATAGCTCTATATGACCTGAGTACTGTATCACAAACAAAAACACAGCAGAATATGAGGCTGTGTGAATTCACGCATCATTTGCAGCTCTAGGCTCTGCTTTTTCTCGTAGTAAGACCCCTGTTCAGCCAGCAAAGGAGGTGAGCAGAGCTCATGTGTGTGATGGAAATAAAATCACCTTCAGAATCCCAAACTGTGTTTTATGAAATGCAAAATGAGTTACACTGCATTGCAACAGGGCAAAGACACATAGAAAAAAAACCTCAGTGCTTGCTATTTGGGAGAGTCTCATTCCCTGCTTACTGCACTCCACTCACCTCTGTCGAGGGCAGAAGAGATGCCAAAAGTCTAGGATGACACTCTGATGGAAGATGCATTCTCTTATCTCTTATACTAGAACCACAGCATCTATACATTGTGTGGTGCAGTCTCACATAGGTACCTGTTCCTGGTGCTATCTTGCACACAGAGTAATCACAGGAACTCTAAAGGGTCCTGGTCTCACAGTGGGGAATGCCAACAGCACTGTCTTGTTAAAGCAAATGATGTGGTCACAGCTCACAGATTCAACCTGTTTGGTCTTCATGCCTCCACAAAACCTGAGTAGTCTAGAATATATGTATGTTTAAGTTTAATTGCCTCAGTTTTAACAGAATCTCATTTGTGTTCCGGTGGTATTTGGTCGCTTTGTATAGCTGTGGTGTATCATCAAGCAGACAAGACTGAGGCAAGTTTTTTGTATGCTACTGAACAGGTTACCAGCTATGGCAATGACACCTGAGCAAATAAGGCAGGGAAGATTGAAAAGCAGCAAAAAAAAAAAAAAAAAAAACAATAAAAGAAGAGGAGCAGACCCAGTTAGTACAGCACATCCAGTCCTTCAAAAGCTCCTCCAGACACATTTGCTCTAGGGGCTCTGAGGGTGAAAGAGCTAATGCTGATTTAATAAGTAGAATATACCCACAGGATGGCAGGCACTGTTCAGTTCAAGTCATGGAGGAATAGCATGAAATGGTTGCTGCAGAAAAAGCCATCAGAACAGAACTGTCTTGTCTGAATAGGATAGTAACAGAAATTTCTCAAATCATATGTGAACTTAGAAACATACATACATATCTCTCTACTCTAGGAGAAACTGAAAAAGTAACTGAAGCAATCCAGGGTGATGAACTGGAGCAGCCTCCCTAGCACAATGTATGGAGCAGTAAGCCACAGCAGCCAACTCTGTTCTTCCCCTGGAGACTCAGTCAGACCAAAATCTGATTTAAATGCCCTGATGTCTGAAAAATCCTTTTATTTTTTCAAATCCATAAGGCTATATCTGAATGAATAAAAATAAACTGGATCTTAGGGGAAACTGAAACAGAATAGCTCTTTGAGTAGTATTAAGCATGTGAGCATTACTCACAAGATACCCTCACAACTATGGCTACAGAAAGCCAGCTAGTCTGACAATTTCTCCCAGAAATCGTTGCAATCATGAACACCCCAAAAAAATAATTCTGCAGGGTTAATGCCTGTTTATTATAAATATGAACTGCCATTTCAAGAAACTGCTAATGCCAGGCATAATGCTAGATCTTTCAAAGGAGGGAGAGTACAATGTAATTGTTCAAGAAAACTGTTATTTACATGTCATCAGGTTTGTATTGTTGTTGTACTACTGTAGGCAAAACATATAAAATTACTGGCTATTTTATTGCAAATTTTTCACCTTCCCTTTCATATATACCAAAATAAAAACAAAAACCTCCTTCCATTGTCAGTTCATGGAAGTATGATTTTATGAGTACAACATCAGCTCAGAGCAAAATGATGCTGTTGCAATGAAACCAGTACATTGCCATGAAAAGCTTACTAGATAATCATAAAAGTAAAAATGGCCTCACATAAACCCAAAAGTGTTTAATTTACTTAGGGTTTTCTGGTTATTTAAGTGGAAAAAGACCAATTTGATCACATGAAACTGTGATCAGATACACATTGTTCAGCTCCTAGAGGATGTTTTTACATCAAGAGCATATGGGGGCAATCTATAGCAGGGAGATGAGCATATTCTTCATGTGGAACAAAATTAAACATGAAGACAGAGAGAAGTGTTGTTTTCTCTTAAACTTGTAGCTCTCCTGGCTTCTCTCTGCTCCTGCCCATTCCCAGACTAAGTGCACCAGTTTTGGGCTCTTCCTGTGTCCAGATGGGCTGTCTCATCCCACACATCCTGCCTGCCATCCAGCTGCAGAAGGCGGCACAATTCCCAGCAATGCCACTCAACTGCCCCTCTGTTCCTGTGCCCTGTCCAGGAGAAGTCCTGGCTGGCAGGACCAGGACTTACAGGGAACTCAAAGAGCCCCAGCAGCCCCCCATGAAAGGACACATCCCTGGGGACATGGGCAAATTCTGGCAAACCTCTTCTGAATATGTGAAAAATGATGTTTTTCATCCTTGGCATCAGGCCAGGTGCAGGCACAGCCATGATAATAAATTAGCCTCCTGCCAAATTTTTAGTGTCTGTTTCAAAACACTGGGGATTCTCAATTAAACTGTTGTAAGAAACTACATAGCACAACAACATATTTCCCCCTATCATGTTAAAGCAGTATGGTTGAATCATGTTTATTTACATTGAGCTGGAAAATTAAGATGAGGAATGTGTCTAACAGGAGTTGCCAACCTGTACACACAAAGTCTACAATGCCACTAAACCCATCATCTCCTAAGAGGAATTACTTAGGAGATGCAAGTACCTGGAAATCCTACCAGATTTTGTGTTAGGAAGCAGAATACAAATGTCAGTCACTCACAAACAACTACATACATTGAAAGTTACAGAAAAAATTCATATTTTGTCAAAGGGGATCCTTTGGTCATAGAGAACAGCATTAGTACATTCAGCAAGTCAGATACCAAGGTACAGTGCCCCAGGTCTGAATTAAGTGTATAATCTCTCAGCCACAAATAATGTCAAGAGGCCATTTTAAAGTTAATATAAATATTTTTGTCTGTCCATTAATACAGACCTAGTTTTGTGATTACTCCCTTTTCTGTATTAAAAAAAAGGTATTTTTCTTTGTGAAGAAGTATAATGTTCTGGCTTAAATCAGACTTTTCCTGGGGAAAAAAATTATTATACCTCAAGTACTGTATTTTCAAAGCAAGCAGGAACACAGGGTGCTTTTGTATATTTGCAACTGACTGTGCATAAGAGACAAATTAAAAAATAAAGAGAAATCAACCTTTCTTTTAGTGATAACACTCTGAAATACTGGGCTATAAAACTATCCAGTTTACAGTATTTAATTATTTTTCCCTCACAAATTTAAAGCTTTTGAATCATTAACCTTTTCCCTCCTCTGCAGTGCTCCAACCTGCAGAACTGCACAACTGCACAGTTGTGTTAATAAGAGTCAGAAGTGAATTCTGACTCAGGCAAGTAGTCAGACCCTTCACCCCCAGTGGCCTTAGGAACAGGCATTGCTGTTGGCAGGTTATTCCCATCCCACCACAGCATTGTACACACTGAAGTCCAGCAAGATCCAGGCTGCAAGTGGCAGGTTATGTGACTTCATGGGACACCTGTTTGAGCTAACTAGTCTATTCTGGTTCTGCATATGTTAATTTAAATAACTAAATCCACAGAGTCTTAGAGCCTCCAATGCTTTAACCTCTAAACGGGTCTATCAATTCCACTCTCTCTACTTACTGTCAGGCATCTGTCTGCCATCCTTTTCCTGTTCCCATTTTAATTAACCTCTTTACAGCCAAAACCATTTCCCTCATACATCATGGAGTTCTTGGTTACAGTGTTTTTAAGGAAATAATTCATGTTGATACACCATGGTGATTTTGCTGTACCTTTCCCCAGAACACATATTCATTATACTGGTTGCATGATGTTTTGAAGAAACCGAAGTAACATGACCACCAAAGAAACTACTAATGTTCATAATTTACAGAACAAGTAGCACTCATGAGCATGTAAAAAAGCCTATGGAATCAAAGTGGACCTGATGCTGACTTCATCAGTTGATTCTTTAAGACCTTTTTCACCATTCTTTGGGTTTATCCCCATAAAAGTGCCAAGATCCTTCCTTTGAAGTCTAGTGCTGAGACTAGAAATGCAGCAGTAGTGAAATGCCTTTTTAGATAGAGGCCAGACTGAAGTTGGCTGGCAGCAGGACTTAACCTCCCCTCAAGAATGGCTCGGTAAGAGAACAAGATGGGCCTTTCCCTCTACAGCATTTGTAGCTTTTGTCTGACTTTGCTGTTAATGGCACAGCTTTCTCATCTTAGGAATCACAATTTAATTAACAAAAGTAAACCAACCTCTGGGTGGCAATCACATGCCACCTCCTACATGAACAGGTGACTTCAAAGGCAAGTTTTCTGTCTCATGGTTCATTGCTTGTGCAGGTAAGTTCTTTCAATGCCAAGACTTAGACACAAATCTTTTGAGATGCAAGTCAATGAAGTATTAAACTGAGTTACTGAAACATGTGAAAAACAACTTTTTACAAATCTTAAGCAGACTTTGGGTGTTCTGGATTGAATTTTTTGAGTACAAATGCTTTGCCTGGTTTTGAGTTTGTATCTAAAGCTGATAGTTCCAGAAAAAAAACTGTATGAGTTTGATTATAAATAGATATTTTTTTCTTTCTTTTATAAGCTGCTCTATGAAGCTAAAGATGTTTGTTGCATCCTACCAGGTCACATGAGATAGCACAATACACCTTATATATTCTAACACTTGACAGCATGATCTGTACATTCCACTAACCTTGCTATCTTCTTTAATTACACACAATATCTGGATTTCTGCTTACTGCAGTAGTAAGGGCAATTCTGAGTATTTCTGCTTACAGCATTTTTCACTGAGGGAAACTATACTGAGCTCACAAGGGCCATTTAGTGGCATTCAAATATTTGCATGAAGGCTACTTGATGAGACCCATTGGTTGGTGGGTGTCCTACCACACACATAAATGATGGTACTTTGCTGACAATGTCCCTTGAAGTGCTTTGTACATAAAGTTCTACAGCTGCCCTGTAGTTAGGTCAGCATAAGTAAACAAAATCATGAGAGACTTGTATTTTCAAAGCTGTTTAGGAAGGTATTGCTGTCAAATCCCTCCCACCTGGGAATGAGACAGGTCAGCTGGCAGATGCATGATGCCTTTAAGGAGCAGTTGCCACAATTTCATGTATTGCACATAAAACCTGAAGCAAATGGCATTGCAGTTTTAACTGCTGGATAATCTTAATGACGGTATCCCAGATAGGAAAGTTGCCCCCAACAGGTGCTCAGTGCTACAGCAGTAGTCCTTCCGTTCCCAAAAGGCATGTTTGCCTTCCCTTGCCATAGCCCCATTAGGCATAAATGACCAGCACAGAAACTCCAGCACAGAGGAGGGGAGAATAAGCTGTGAGTTGTGCTGATAGAGCTAAGCCAAGATTAATTACATTCACAATAGAAATTACTGTGATTAGTTCAAAAATATGTAAACTGATATTCCCTCTTGTAGCTGACAGAAGCACAGCTGGACTTTTTTTCCTAGCCCACACCATAACAACCTGGAAATTTATAGGAACATTGTATGTTATCTGCTCCTGTTTTGCTGCAACACATCACAATTTTCTCTCTTCTGCTGCTACTTGCTGTGGTGAGTGGGACTTAACTGGGAAGAGTGGGCAATAAAAGAGAAAGCAGGCTTGCCTACTTTTTACATTCTAACAGAGAAAATAATATTGTCAACAAAAGTGAGAAGGTTTTAGGGTGTGTTTTGCTTAAAATCCAGGGATTTTATTCTTTATAACCTTTGATGCAGCAACAAAAGCACCCCCACAAGAAACATAACATCTTTAGCTACTGGTTCCTCACTGTGAGCGGTAAGCTTCCAGTGACTGAAGTGGATGGGCATTTTTCTTTTCAAAAAACAGATTAATCATAGTTTTTATGGCAAAGCTTTAATAGCTGCAGTGGCACAGAGGAGTCCCTTGACTGGTCACTGCAATGCCAATGCAGTTAAACTCAACATCTACTGAGACAAAAGAGTACTGCCATAATACAGGATGGAGATCAAACCACACGTTAAGTTTAAAGAGCAAAGATTAATTGCACTCCAGCAGTTGTAACAATTTGCCCATGGAAATGAAATTAACAACTGCTCATGTTTACAGGCAGGTGAGAGTACTGTTTAGAGATTTAATAGTTATTAAGGTACTCATTGAAAGCACCATCTCATTAGATACCCTAAGTTTGTATGTATTCACAATTACAGAGATACAGAGATGTATTAAAAAGTGTGATATTAAGAAATATCAGATCACTCTCTGATTTTAAATGAAAACATGAATGAAAACTAGGGCAGAGAAGAAACAAGAATCCAAATTTTTCCAGTGTTGGGTGTCCCTCCAACTAAGCAGTCAATCCAAATAACCAAGCTGAGTGAGTGGGCTTAGGGATGGATCTTAGGAAACTTGTCTACAAATCTGTGGAAGATTCTGGTCTTAGAGTCAATATAATGTAGCCTTTTGTGAATAAAATTCAGGCACACCTTAGCCCAAAGGTGTTTGGTGTTTTCCTTAGGATAATTGGAAGGAACTGAATTATCAAAAGCACAGATAAACTTACAAGCCAGACTTTCTAGAAATAAAGGATGACCAAGGTATTCCCTTGGCTTTCCAGAGCCAAGGATCATATCTGCTCTTTTGCAGACTTAGGAAATCACTCAGCTTTTCTATGCCTTAGGACACTGTCTGAAGAATGCAAAAACCTGAGTGATAAAATGACAAACAGACATGAAGATCAAGATGTTCAGGTCACTGGGGCATCTGAGTAGACCCTTAGAAAACTCACATACTCCACTGCCTGGTGCAGTAAGAGAATAAATGGGGCATTCTACAGTTTGACCTGTGGCAAGCTGGTTTTTTTTTTTTTTTTTTTTTTTTTACTTTGGACACATTGTACTTGTAAAGCTTAAGACCTGTTTAATCATACAATTGAAGACCTTTCCCACCTTCCATGTTTATGTTAGATTAACCATATATATTGAAGCACAATCCTTCACAGTGTCAGACTATATTGAACTGCTGGAGGGCTAAAAGGCAACAAAAGAAAATCTCAGATGAACATTTGTTTTGCACAAAGTAATTTGTTAGTATATTGAGTGCTCTTTTCAGCAACATAAAACTCTGCTTTTTTGAGACCACACAGAACTGCAAGAAAATGCCAGGAGAAAATTCTAAGAGTTATCATAAATAAACCACTTGTCATATTGCCCATAAGTGCAGAGGTCTCTCTGCTTTGTTATGCTCCAGTAATGGGCATAATGGTTTTATTTGCATAAAACCCAGATCCTATTATACTGTAGCTGCTTCTTCTTAAGCTCTTAAAATTACACTGGCTTCCTGAACTATCATGTTCGGAGCTCTTTGAAAAAAAAACCCAAACCAAAACACAAACATTTGTTATCTTTTTATGAAGTGAATTATTTGCATAATGCATTTAGACTGGGAACAAAAAAATATTTAGAGTAAAAGACATTTCTTCTTGCAGAATTGAACTCATTGGAGTGTCTAACCAAGGGAAAAAATGCATTTCTGCTGCTGCTTAATGGACATTACCAACAGGCGGTACAGATACCATGGTTCCCTAAATGAAGGGGAATTTAAAATGAGTCACCTTCATAAAGTTATGTTCAGGAAAGAGATTGTTTGGGAAAAAAAAATATTTTTTTTTCCTGAGGGAGATTTTCATGTCGTCTTATAAATAGAAGAAGAAAATAAAAAATATTCTATTTCCATAATTCATCTACTCACACTGCAGTCCAGCCAAGCAGCACTGTGGAACCCAGATGAGAAACAGCAAGAACTGAGGCTGCTGGAATATCCTCCATAAGTTCTATATCACCACATTTTACAAATATAGAATGCATGTTATTTTGCTATTTACTGGATATCCCTAAAGCACACATTATGTTGGTACAGGATAAAGAGTTAGAGGCTCTATATCATACTTCATTCACCGTAAGATACTTTGAATATTTCTCCCTTATCTTGTGCCAAGAGATGCATCTGATACAGTAAGTGGTCCATGAAGCCACTGTCATCCTTTTAAACACTCATATGTATTTGCAGCAATTTTTTTCCCAACTGTACTCCCTTCCGAGACTTCTCTACAATGGCTGAAAAGTTCAAACTATAATTAGCTGTGTTTATTTTGAACAGTGTAGCTCCTCTGCTGGTAGACTGGCCCTTCACAGAGCAAGGAAATACCTAGTGAGATGAGACACTGCTGAGGACAACTCTTGGACAGGTGCCTAGACTGGTGGAGCAGGTATTTGGTCAAAGATTCCTCATTCCCTTGGGATCCAGCACTGCAGAAAGGAATAAACCCCACTGGAGTCACTGAAATCTGGTGAAACTTCAAAATGTTAGGTTTCATTATCCCATTCTGGTAAGGGTAAAGTGGAAGAGGATGAAAGCATACTAACGAATATACAGACTACAGATAGCAGGGCAGAGACCTGATAACTCCTCCTCTGCATAACACAGAAAACATTGCTGTCCTCTTCAGCAGCTTACTCAGCAAAGACCTTCTCATACTATTTGTTGGTTGGTTGTTTTCATAAGAATTCAAAGGAATCAATAGATACACCATACTTTTTATATCATGCTATTGAATTTCAGGGGCATTTATTGTTGACTGTAACAGAGAGAGCCAAGGCTATATCTGCTCTGTGAAACAAACCCAAAATACAGCTGAACAGAGGTACCAGGACACCACATCTTGAAATGTCTAGCGGTAACTGAATAAAAGGCTGTATTTCAAAGCCAGTGCAGTTTACTGATTGGTCTTAAAATCTCAAGGCTCTCTCAGAGTCTCTAGAGTTATTTCAAGAAGCTCAGGGCTCTTTTCCAAGTAAGGTATTCAAATCACAAGAAAAGGCTAAAAACTGCTATCGGAGTAGGCACCGACATCTTGTCAAGAGCTCTGACCAGTCAGAGCAGGAACAGAGAATGAATTGCTTTCTCACCCTTGCAAACAGATTGTGGCAGGGTGAGGGGCAGACTGGCCTAGAGAAGCATTTCTTCTCTGAGTGGTTTCAGGGTCAGAGTCACTATCACAGCTGAGATGGCAGGGATACAGAAAACAAAAACAGAGAAAAGCAATAAAAATGCCTTTTCTCTCCTCAAAAATAACAAAAAAAAAAAAACCCCACAAACTAAAAATACAACAGAAATAACCCAACAAACTGAAAAATCCCACCCCAGAACAAACAAACAAAACCCAAACAAATAAAAACCAAAACAAATGCCAGCTTCCTGGCTTGCCTGTATCTTGTTACACAAAAAACAAAGTATAGTTCTACTGGGTAAGGTATGGGGGCAGTGTGGTAGAGGCATACAGCACTTTCTGTGTAAGTAGCTGTATTTATAACTGGGTTTCCACCAAGAGTTCAGTAGAAGTCATTATCTCACACAATTGTGGTAACACCTTCTGCATAATGACAAAAACAAACCAAAAAACCCTATCCCTGATCATCCATGTTCACTCTTAGCTCCTGCTGATCACTGAGCTGCTTGCCCTCCCTTCCCTCTACCCTCCTCTCCAGCTGCGTTACATGGCAGCAAATTTGCAATTTCATTTCCTATATTTTCATAGATTGTAAAATCCTAAGGATAGAATATTCTGTTAGCCTTAAAACTTCTAGTATTTGTTATTCATTATTAAAATGGTCGAACTTTCTTATAATTCAGCAGCAAGTATTTGTCCAGCCCCAGGAACCTCGCAGACTCACATCCTGATCCCACTGTGTTTAAAAGCAAGAAAGACAACCCTAGATTTCACAAAGCAAGAAGGCTAAATAGTTCAGTTTGTAGGACTGAAACAGACACAGTAGGTTTCAACAAGCCCAAGCACAGCATTGTTTAGGATTTTTTTAAAATCACACTTTCACAACACTTCTCGGATTTAGTAGCCCAGTTTCTTAATCTCACCGAAACTTACAGAGGCTTATGAAATATTAACAACTTACAAACCAAACTATGCAACATAAAGCAGCTGCCTATATTCTTTTAATTGTCAAAACCATTTTAAATTAACACTGCTGTTAAGGCTTCCAAGATCCTTAACAGTAAGCTTCTACTTCTTTCCAGATTCTGAATTAAAATTCTTGGGATTTTAGTCTACATTTTCACTTGTCTTTGAAACATACAGCATTGGAGTTATATCACATATTTGTAGGCTGTGAAACATCTTTTAGTGCAGTCCTGTTTAACATATTTGTTATGTGATAATGGAGATAGGGTTTACTGGTTTAGTGAGTCTTATGCTTCTAGTGGTTGAGATTAAGAGAATCACAGAATCAATTACATTGGAAAAGATCTCTGAGATCATTGAGTCCAACCTAAGACCTAATACCTCCATGACAACCAGACCATGGCACCAAGTGCCACATCCAGTCTTTTCTTAAACACCTCGGGGACGGTGACTCCACCACCTCCGTGGACAGCCCCTTCCAATCACCCTTTCTGTGAAGAACGTTATACCTAAGTATTGAAGCTTACTGGTTTCTATAGAGCTCTTGATCTTTAGATGTGACCTCTAAATTTTTAAAACTTGGATGTGAAAGCATTTTATAAAATATTTGCTTGATAGCATCAAATGTAACCACATAAAGAAATTAAATACAAAATAATTTCCTTTGCTATTTTGAGAAAAACATTGAAGTTTTATGCAAATTCACTACAATAAACATGCCCTTGAAAAAATTTCATGTGCTTTTATTTTCATTACGTCTTTAAGGTTTATATGACCTTTGCTAGAGACTGAGGTTTTTTTTTTTTTTTTTTGCTTGGTAACTTTGTTGCTTCTCATTCAATCCGTGATCCTAATACATGTTTAATGCCCAAGCCCAAATTGTCAGCCCAGGAAACATTATTACTGTCTGAGATTGGGTTCAAGTTACCATATAATCAGGCTTGTGTTCAGCTCAGAAAGAGTAACGCAGGCAGAAAACAGCAGGGAACAACTTAAAATGCCTTTCATCTGATGTGATAGCTACGGCTTCTCATGTGTGCCAGGGCAGAGACAGAGTGGCAGTCAAACCAGCTGGTGGAAAAGCTAGGACAGTTTGCAGGAAGGACGCTGAACACCAAAAGCTTTGCTGTGAGATAGAGAAGAATAAACCTCCCTGAATGCAGGAGGCTAACACAGGAATATAGAGGCAGTCTGTTGATGGGAGGTGTCTGGCTACACTAGCAACAAATGCTTGGTTGGTGTATCACACAAGAGTCATTCAAATGGTAGCCTGTCCTCCTCTTCATCTGGCTACAGCTTTAATTCTGTGATAACTGCTGAGCTTCTTTCTAGTTTCACCTTGGAGTCAGGCTGGGCAAACCCCTGTCTTGCAAATGGTGCAAAATGGCAATTTATTTTATCACGACACTCCAAAATACAACTGGTAATCCTGAAAACCATCACTCTGCACATGAATCACAGACCTTTAGTAAGAGGATAGGAATCACCTCCCAGCAAGAGATCTGAATAAATTTCTAACTGATTATTTTTCCATCTTAGTTGACTTCCCTTAGAGAAAACCAGAGAAAATATTTCCGTTCTCCTTATACATAGGCAGAAGTTTTATAACCCTTGAAAATGCTTCAGAAGAAAAAGTTTCTCCTTCATTGGTACCTGGATCTCCAAATAAATCTACAGTACTCACAGCCAGCTGCTGTGCTTCCAATGCTAGATTTATCTAGCCTGTTAGGGCTGCAGGGCATAGTTAGCTGTATCCAATATCCAGGAAAAAAATGATGCCTTTTTCAGCCTGGAGAAATCCTGGAAATAGGAACATACCCAAATGTTTGAAATAATGATTTGTAGTCTAAGCAAATTTAAATAAAATGTATTTAAGGATAAAACCAAAAGCCAAAAACTCACAGTGCTCAGAGATCTCGTTCACCAGAGAGTTCGGACATCAATTAAAAAAGGTCAAGTTAAAAAACCTCTTCCAGCTGGGCTTTGTTGTGGAGGTACCAGCTGACCATTTAAGTGAGGCAGGACACAGAAAGCACAGATGCTTTTAGGTTCTCTCTAATGAGGAGAGAAGGGAACACCCTTGCTGTCAACAAGGGAAGCATTACTAGATGCTGCACGAGGTAAAGTAACACAAAACCTTCTCAGCTCAGTTACAAATATCCATTTTAGTTTGCAAAAAGCTTTCCCCTATGAATTGCTGTCTCACACTATGGTCTCTTGTTTAGGATATTGTGTTACTCTCATTCAAGAGAACAGACAAGTAAGAATACACATGGTAGGTTGTGATAATCATATTATCTATGAATTTTGTCAAAGATAAATAAATATCCTCCAACTACTGCAGTGAGATCATGTTTGTGGTTTTTGAGATTTTGTTCTACCTTCTTAGGCCTAAAAATCTCATTTCATTTAGGTCTAGAAACCTTTCTTTCCTATTCCAAAGTGGAAAGGTACTGAATTTGCTTCACTGAATTAGAAGCCCTAGTCCCAGCTGAGAAATGAGAAGCACTGAATCCTCTGTGCTGCAGGGTACTGTGCCTTCATCTCAGTGTTGTCCCACGGACAGAGTGTTTTGCCTACTGAAATCTGTAGGTTTGCATCAGGTGATGTCAAAAGCTGTGGGACATCGTTCAGGAGCATCATGCAAGTCACCAGTCCGGGAAAGAATGTAGTCACGGAGCAGCAGCACAAACCTGATTCACACGCCACATGTTCCAATAAATATTGATTATTTAGGGTGAACAAGATATCTAAGATTACTGAGTCCAAAATCTTCAGTTTTTCTATGTCAAAATATAACCCCACAGCTCAGGTATTCAGATGTCTATAAATCTGTCACTGGAGACTTGGCTGCTAGATGCAGACACTGGAAGGAAGCCCCTTTTTACAGTTCACAAAGAGTTAGAAGGTACATAAAAAAGATAAAAACAATGAAGTCACTATGAATATTGTAAATTCTGTGATATTCTATTTGTACAATTAAGTACAGAAGTCTGTGGAATCTTTCCTTTTAAGGACTGCTTTTAACTGTGCCCAAAAATATCACCTGTAGGTTAAGAAATAACAAGACAAAGTTCACACTTTTATATTTCTTTTGAAAACCACATTTTTGTAGTTAAAAGAGAAAAAAGTAGAAAACTTGAGACTTTGACTGCAAGATATTTAAACATCACAGATTCATGATAGTATACATTTGGACAATAATGAAAAATTGATAATGCTTTGAATATAAGCAATAAAATATTTATCTATACAATGAAAAAATTATTTCCATATATTACAGAGATGCTTATCAAGAAAGTAAGTAACTAAAACATTAGTCAAAAATATTTCAAATAAGAATTTCAACAGATTTCACTGCATGAGACTAGGAATTCTCCTAGAAAATTTGAGTCATGAGAAAGGAACAGAGTGAAAGGTTCAAAATGATCCTTTAAGAAAATAATGTTAAATAATTAAAAATGCCCAAGGACATTTCAAATCAATAGTATGGAAGGTGGAAGAAGGGTTCTGGCTCCTAGTCCTTGCACTTCAGGACTCTGAACTTGAACCAGTTCTGCCAGAGGCTCAGTTTTTTCACCCCTCAGAAGATATGTTGATATCTAATACTTTCTTTTCGCCAGCCTTAAATGTTATGATCCCATCTGCCTGTCTCGCTGGTATCACAAGATGCACTTCTCATTAATTTCTCTCTTCATAGCATCTGGTACAGAGCAAAAACCCCAGGCATTCCCACCCTTTAAGACATCAGGAACACAGAGTAGCACACAATTAATAAAAAACTTGTTGAAACAAAAAGTAACATTTAGCCCACCCATGACAGAGCCCTTCTGAAGGCTAAGATTTGAGTGTGTTTTAAATGATGTGCTGATACAAAAATACTTAAAACAAACAAAAGTTATTGTTCCAACAGAAGCCACCAAATTTACTGCCAAACAGAGATGTGGCAGATGGGCTCAAATTCACTGTAAATTTAGAGAAATGGTTGCAAGGAATAAGATATCCTTAACTCTGATGACATTGACCATTGCTGTGGATGTTCCCAGCTAGAACAAGTAATTTGCATCAAATTATTTTTCTAGTTGTAGTTGGCCTTAAGTAGTTTAAAATATTCTAATATGTCATAATTTAATTATTTGAAGACCCATTCCTACAAATAATCTTCCACGATGGGATTATTGATGAGCCCTTCATCTTGAGTATATAAAGCAAAAGTCAAGCATTGTCATTTAACTGGGACTGTGCATTGTACATTTTTTATGTATTTATAAGCATAACCATTAAAATTTGGGTCTTCTGATGAAAGACTCATCTGTATAACTTCATAATGTGATTTTGGCAAATATCCTTTATGTACATAATCTCATGCTCTGTACAGATTTTTTTTACACATTAAAATATTCATAGAAACCAAACAAAAGAATGGTCTGAACTAAATGTTAAGCTTTTTTCTTTAATATTATTTTATTCCAGTGACTGCAAGTAAAGCTTTCTGAGGTATTTGCTTAAATTTATACTTGGCCAGCAAAAGCCAATGCCCCAGTATGACAGGACAGCAGCTCTAAGTACAGTGCAGTATATTCACTACAGCCCATCCTTCCAGATTATGGGTGGAGCCAAACTGTTTTACCTGGGACACTCTACGAAGCTTTGCAGTGATGACTATAGCTGCTAATTGCACAGGCAAGGGTCAAACTCAGTGTCTATCCAAAAGATATGGTGAAACAAGGTTTCTAATAAGAACTCAAATCAGGCACCATGTGATCCTTTCAGTCAGCTTGCAGAGGACTAATCTTCTGATTACTAGCAAGAAATTGTGTTTCAACATTCTCAATGTGCAAACATGCAGATCTAATTTTCTGGTTTTTGTCTACAGTGACAAACAAAATGGGCATCTGTAAATACCCTTTTAAAATGTCCAGACTAGTATTATACCCAGGCAAAACAATTACAGAACTAAATATTGTGCCCCTATATTACATGAAATTTAGTTGACTTCTCCCTAAAATTGCCCTTATCACCAATCACACCACAGCTGAATCTACTGAGCATTCTATCTATCATGTGCAAAAAGACTGTCAGCTTCCCGTCACTATGGATATAGATATGTGGATAGAAAGACTATAATCCTCCATAATGAAAATTGCATTTGATTTTTCCAACATATCTAGGAGAATCTTTGTGTCAATGGTATGAATGAAAGCCATCCCAGTGTAAGCCTGACAGTCCCACCACTGATTTTATAACCATTCTTATGCAAATCAAAAGAATTAGTCTTGAAATATCGCAGGTCAGATCCTTATTAAGGCAAGAAAAAATTGCAAATACAGCTAAGCAGAACTGGCCCTCCAGGCTGTTGTCACTGTGCTCATCAGAGCGATGCTCTTGTTGCACAGAATTTGGGAAATATGGGTTGTATTATTTTTTGAACCAGCAAAGGAACCCTCTGAACCTTTCTTCTTACAGCTGCTCCCCCTACAAAGGAACCCTCTGAACCTTTCTTCTTACAGCTGCTCCCCCTACAAAGGAGCTTTTACTTACCTGCTGCAACTCATTCTACCATGTGTCTTGCTAAAGTTCGTACTCAGTCCTCACAGATATAAGGATACACTTTCATGTAAATCAGGATGTCAGGTAAATACGTACAAACAGTGCTCTAGGAAATCAGCTAAGGTTTAAGATGATGCTGGTATACAAATGAATATCTAGACAGGGTTTTTTCAAAACAACCCCGCCTGCCCCTTACACCTTAGATGATATTTCTTCCTTGCTCACTGCTAAGCCCATCTGCTTATATATGCAATCTTTTTTAAAGTCCCCTGTGTAAGAGATCCTCTGTTCCTGCTGCAATCATTGCCATGGCAACTAATTTTCAAGTCACAAATAGAAAGCAATGCAGGTTCAAGAGGTGAAAATCAGAGGCATATCAAGATAAACTTTTAAAAAGCTAGAATTATACACCAGCAAAATCAGGAAAAAAAAAGAAAGGAACAAATTATGTCAGTTTAAATCAACCCCTTGCTACATCATCAATAAAGTTTGGTGTGATATAGGTTTTTTTCAGCTAAAGTGTGCAATCAGTGGTGTGTCTAGTGCAAGATGTAAACTTGGTAATGCCTGAATGTGAAACATTTGGGCACAGACAGGGCAGCCAGGAGGGAGGCTCTTATGGGGGTTCAGAAGTGGACGTGGCCCCGCAGAGCACCGAGCCTCAGGCTCTGCTCAGTCCTGCTGTGGGCACTGGACACGGCGGTGACAGCGCTTCTCCGGGCACCTGAGCAAACATTTGCTCTTTTTCTCTGACCACCAAAAAGGAATCCAGGTGTAGCAACTTTTCCATTGCTGAACCCTGGACACCCAGAAAAGAAACATCACTGTAGTAACACCAGCCTCACTTCTAAGGAAAAATTATTTGCCTTATGGTTTATACTTGAGCAGACTTGGTACAGGGCATGATTATGGAGCTTTCCCACTGCAGGTTTAATTTTTCAGAGAAATTCTCTCCCTAAAAGCCAACAATGATGAATAACTGACCCAAAACCCCTGGAGGTAGTCAAAATTCACTAGACAAAGGCCCTGAGCAACTGAACCTGTGCTGAGCAGGAGGCTGGATTGCAGCCCTCTGAGGGTCTCTCCCAAGACTTGAGGTTTTGCAATTCTGTGGATTTTGGTGAGCACAAATCCTATTTGCACACTGAGATGCATGACCAAAACAAACAAAACAGAGCTGAAACTCATTCCCACAGTGCTACATCAGTGCAGCAACTATAAAGCAGATGTTTGGTAGCAACTTCTATTTTAGAAATGATGACATGGTTCTGCTATGGGATTTATGTTGGTATTTCTCTACCTTAAGTAAATCACATTATTTCACTTTTGGTCTATACTGAACCAAGGCAAGTTTATTATACATTAGGTATTTGTTTCTCCTTTGGTTTGTTTTTTTTTTTTTTTTTTTCTAGAGAGAAGGCCAGAAAATTGCATATGATCACGTCTCCAGGATAATACCATGTTTTGAGAAAATTCATCATATTCAGGTATTTGTGTCCTCTGTCATATAAGGAGAATGAATTTACAGAAACAGATCATCAGCAAACCTTAAACTGGTAACTAGAACAAACTAACAGGTTGTTGACCTCAAGAACGGCTGATGTAGCAAGCAGGAATGTATGTTTGACAGAAGAACAATCAGAAATAACAGGCACAAAGAATTGTAATAGTCTGAAGGAAAGATTTCTTTGCAATTCTTTCACGTGTGGTAGGCAGCTCAAATGACTTTCCAATGGCTTAATATACACCTACTGCACTAAGCTGACATATTTAATTATCAATGGAATGCTCTTCTGTCATATAGTCTAATTAGATACTTGTGAGCCTCTTACCATAAGATAATTATTTTATATCACAGAATCAGTTGGGAAAAAGCTTATAGAGACAAGAAATTATGACTGACCAGAATCTATGTGAAAGCGAAGTAAATCCTGAATTAGTCACATAAACTTAATTCCTAAGATTCAATACTTCCTAAATTTATTATGAGATCAGTATTCACTTACCAGGAACTACAAGAGTCAATCTTAGAAAAATATTACAGATGCAGGGGAAGGTAAGTTGTAAAACAAAAGCTATTCCAAGTCTTTCTTCTCATTCCTGATTGCCCTCAGAAAGCAGAGAAAGATTTACATCTGGAAGTTCAGACATTTCGTGCTAAATCTGCTTATTTGTTCAACAGAATAATGTGCCAAGTGGAAAAATGTTAAATCATAAAAAAAAATTAAAAAAAAAAAAGTGTTCAGGTAGGTCCATTTTATCACCTGTTGTGAAGCTCATAGGAGCAAACAATCTTTGTAAAGACTGCACTTCAGACCTTTCTAAAAACCCAAAATAATCCCCTAAAACAAAGAAGCAAAACTCCAAACCCACAAAAACCCCAAAAGCTCAACAATCTTAGATTGTTTCAATCCACTCAGACAGGGAAATCTCCTGCAAGTATAAATGTCAGAAGCCAGCATAAAGATCCACATCACAATCTAGTCTTAGTTTCTTGAGAAGTCAAGGTGCCTTTCATAGTAAGAGCTGTGGCTTGGCCATTAAGTCACAGAAGCTGTAAGACTGCAAATGTGCCCTAAGGCAGAAGCATTTCTCAACTGTCACTACCAAAAAGTGTTTTCCTCTACTGTGTCTTCCCCCACAGCCTGTCACACAAGCAGGCTGCTAATCTAAAATGACATTTAGACACAACATTTGACTAAACACATCACCTAAGTGAATCCATCTAAGTCCAAGTTTAACACCTCCCTTAAATGCACAAAAACAAATCTAATAAAGGGCTGAATAGAGGTTTTGGCAACTCAAATTTGACAAAAGCATAGAGGAAGATATTAACTTTTCATTTTCTCTCAAACAAAGGAGGCTTATCTTCATTGTGGCACACAGAAGAGGATGCTGGCATGATATAAAGAAGTGTAAACTTATAGATACATCACATCTAGTTAATGCATAAGTACATGCAAACTTTGGAGTGGTATTTTAGAAATGTAGTCACTGCACACTTAGATATAGTACCAATTAAAGTCTAGAAAGAAAAGAAAAAAGTTCTAGCAGTAAACTGATCCACTCAGTACTGAGAAACCTCATGGGAAGTCTTTAATCTCCAAATAGCTGTGACCAAAACTCATTAGGTGATGACAATCCTTAGTAAAATCCAGAAAAGTCTTAGTCTTGATACTATTAGAGAAAGTGTCAGATCACAGAGAGGATCAAACCAGCATCTTAAAATCATTCACTCCCAAAGTCTGAGCAGAAATAATTTGGAAAAAGCATTTAGAAGAACTACTTTTTGAATTTATTGTGATATCAAGATCATTGAACCCAAGCATTTCCTTTAAAGTAATTAAAAGCAAAATTAATAGCACATTAAAAGAAAAGCATTTAAACTTGAGCTGCTGAAATATTGTTAAATATTCCTGAATCATCTGCTGGAAAATAGTGCTAAAATCTGCTGCCGGAGATAAAAATGAAACCAAGAAAAGAGGTTACTTTGCAAATCCAGCAATCCTGAAGATCTATTTGTCAAATCACTTGTTTTTCAAATAAATTGCTTGGGGTTTGGGGTTTTTGTTGCATTTTTGTTTGTTTGTGGGTTGTTTGTTTGTTTTGGAGTGGGTTTTTTGGTTTTTGATTTTATTTTCATTGAGGGACAATCGGAGAAGGCAAAAAATTTGTTTGCATTCAAGTACCAGACCTAATAATGGGCAATTGCTTTGTATCCTCTGCAAAGGCCTGTGCTGCAACCACTGTAGTTTTATGGTGGAGAAAACAATGCAGAGTCGACTTTACTGATGAGGGTCTTGTCATCATTGAAAATCTCATCCTGGACTATATTATTTAACTAAATAAATGAATTATTATGAATTCATAATTGTGTGTTATAGAAAACAAGCAGTACAATCAAATTCTAAAAATAATTTGAATGCTAATTGTGCACTGAGTTTCATGAGACCAAATAAATGTAGCTATTGAAATAGCTTTCTCCAACACCTTAAATGTGAGCTTTTGCTACTGATTCCATCTCAGGAAAGGTTCAAAGTCCTGTTTTGACTGCTTGACTGACTATATACTGATGCATTGGCTCCATACACTCAAGAAAATGTCAAAAGCTGCTGCTGAAAGTAAAATTCTGGGCACAATCTTACTTTGCTTTTCTCTTTATGCATTTTCTTTGCTTTGCAAGAAAAGAGTCAAGTGTCTTTCCTGTGACCACAGTGAGGGAATGGTTATAGAAAGGTCAGCGTAAAAGGCTGGACACAAAATGTTTCCAATAGCATCCAGGAAGCAACATTAATTAATTTGGCTACTTGTACCTTGGCATCCTCTGTTTAACATATGCCAGCTTGAAGAAATGCTTGCCAAGCCTATATTCCATTTTACTCACTTCTCCAAAAAAAAGTTTAATATGTAGCAAGTCTTCTCCCATAAGCAAAGTGTCAAAAACACCTAAAAATTATGTCAATTTTTAAAAGAATATCAAAACCACATCCATTGATTTAAAAGAGAGTTTGTGTATTACAAAATCTAAATGTCATTTCGATTATTTCTTGCTAGCTGAAAAAAAAAATAGAATGGTTTAAAAAGCAGCATTTATTTATTGTTTCCTTGACCATGAAACTCAAAATATTGCTTTTTTCTTATCAGTCACCAGAGTTCAGAAAAGATTCAAACATTGCTTTGAGGTTTTATGGTTTTTTTAGATTATATAAAATCCTCAAATTATTTTCAGTTGAGACAATCTGATTCTGATGAGCTGGTCCCTCAGTAACACGTACAGTCCCTGTCCTGGTCTCTCATCACACGGCATAACAGGGAAAAAAATTTGATTGAAAAAGCACTGACTAAAGAATTCTTCACAGCAGTCTTCCCTTTCCACAACTTCCTGAATAAAAGCAAGCATGGATATTTGCTGACACATCCATCCCTCTCTTCTGTAGCATGTGTGGTCATGCCCTAGCGAAGACCCTCCCTTATCCAACTAGATTGTGCTGGTAGCTTTCCAACTCACAGTTAATTCCTAAAGGGTTCAATTCCAGTTCAGGGTACCTGCCCTGAGCAATTCTCCTTGCTTTTGAAACCAAATAAATAATGCTGACCTTATATCTTCAGCCATTTCTCATTTTACTTAGTACACCTTTAGGTTAGATTTCTGTGGCAATCTTATTTCTCCATAATGTTTTCTTCAGTTGGCCGTATATGTTCTGTGCACAGACCTTGAGCACTACTGGTGGGAAGGAAACACAAACTGAGCTATTCAGAGTGCAGACAGACACACAGGCCTCATTATTACTCTTCTTAATCCTTTATATTTGTTCTAATGACTGTGACATTTAACAGGACATGGGAAACAGTCTGGTTGTTGCACAGCCTCTAACTGCACATTGATATTCTACCGGCTGAGAGACCTTGGTTTAACTTCCAAGCCTTTCTTCACCTTCTTTGAGTCATTATAACCCATACACTGAATCAAATGCACAAAAGCCCCAGAGACATAGCAATGCTCTGCTTTTTCTTGTTGTTGTGCCCATGACCTCAACAGCAGTGAGAATAACCTCTGCTACAAACCTCTAGTATGTGTATTCTGTGTACTTCAAATAGCATCTTGACCAGTCAATAAATCATACTTGACACAGAGGAGAAATAAAAAGTAGAGGGAATTTTACAGAAATGTCACACCTTCTTTTTTAGAGTGGGATTCAGTTAGATACTTCCATACAGGGCAATTAATATGTAAAACCAGAGTGGCTGAGCCAAGCAAAAAAAAGTGTCCTTGGAAAGAAGATGATAGTGAAAGGGGATGAAAATAAAAAAAAAAAAAAAAAAAAAAGGAAGTCAGGCAAAAGATATCAAAATGTCAGTGGAAAGCAGAATGAAAGGAGTAGAAGTATAACCCTGATGGTCAACACATGGCCCACTAGTGCACAGTGGAGGGGGGAATGCTGGCACTCCATTCTGAGACTTGCTGTGGTAAATTTCAGCACAGCAAAAATAGATTTGCTTAAATATATAACCTGTGAGGGAAATAAAAAAAGTTTAGAAACACCACAGTGGCCTTGATCTGCTGTAGTCCCATAAGCTAGATCAGCACAGCAACACAATCTCACACCCTGTCCTTTATGAGACTGCTGTATCTTCCCTTGTGAATGAAGAAGAGAAACAACTGAGGTCTTAAAATAGACCAAGTCCTTAAATGAAGCCCTTAATTGCATCTCAGAATAAACATCATATCAGGAGTCAGTGGACAGTCTAATAAGCCTTATGAGACCTTAATATGGTTGGCCTAGAAAGCAACATTTATGACAGAATGATTTGTTGACCATTTCCCTGAAAAAGCTGTCACAATCTGGCAGGTTTATCTACGTCATGGCTTGGTAACCCACCTACCTGCTGACCTGGGGTCTTGAGAGCTTACACAACTTGCATGGGCACTGCCACTGCCAGAAAGGTGGCATCTCCTAGAATGTTACAAGATGTCACTCTTGTGAAATGAGACTAAACAAATAGAAAAGCCCTATGCTACTACAAAAAAGATCAATAAAGATCACCAGAAAAATAATGGGATGAGCTAAAACAGGCCAAAGGAACATAAACTGTCTTCTCAGAAGGTACTAAAGCAAGGCTTGGATACTTTTCAGAAAACTGAGGCATGATATATGAATAAAGATTAAACTCAGTCAAGTGGAAGAAAAAAAAAAGGGGCAAAACAAAACTCTTGTGGACAAACAGCTACAAACAAAACTGAATTTGTAAACCATGTATGATACCAATTTCATTTTTAATGGAAACTGAGTTTATAAGAAACCCAAGGTATCTTCCACTCCAAATTGAATGAAAACCCAATAAACAGATATGCACATAGAATTTATAGTTCTGTGTATTTTTACAATGCACCAAGACAAAAATAAAATTCAGTTCAGGTAAAACAGTAGTTACAATATATACAAATAAGTACCAAAAAAAATCCAGATTTGAGAATGTGTATCACTGTCAACCTAGACAGAAAAAAATACACTGAAATACGAAAAATACGTATGTTATTTATTTTAGATGCTGCCATATATTTATTTTTCTCTATTTATTTTTCATTTATTTATATACCTTAGCATACTCATTGCTCTACTATGTAGTAGTTTATATCAGTGCACCTGCTCCCATGTTCATGTTACCTGAACAGCTGTAGTTAAGATACTCCATCTTCCTTTAATATAAAACAAATTAAACAAAAGCCTTTGTTCTGAAGACAACATATTACTACATATAACTAGTCTTTAGAACAAACATTAAACAATTCTTCATTATTGCAGACTAGCAAGTGGGGATTTTTCTACTAGCATCATCTGTTATGCCCTTCTGTTAGTTCTTTTGATGCTGTAAGTCCAGGCAGTACCCTAATAACCAGTTTCTTATGGAAGAACTCTGACTAGTGCTGTAGGAGACACCAAATCTTAGGCAGAATTTAACTCAGCGTCTAGATCTTACAGTGGGGAAATCAGTCTCTGTTTAGTTCTAGACACTCTTCAGTGTGCAGTCATTGTGGAGACTTGCTTTTGTTGGGGTTTTGGTTGGTTTTCATTTTTGGGGGGTTTTATTTTGTTTTAGGGGGTTTTCTCAGATGTTTTGGGTGGGATTTCTTGTTGCTATTGCTTTTTTCTGTTTGGGTTTTTTTTTACTTACATCAAGATATCTCCATGAGCCTGCTGCCACACAAGCCAATATAAAGCAATTTAGGCCTGAATTAGATTTCAAGTACAGTAATTTGTACTAAGGTGATGTTTCTTTCCTGACAAACAAGTATGTCTCCAGATGCACAGCATTTGCCATCAGCTGTAACTCTGTGTTGCCCTTGGTGCACAGCTTGCAAGTGCATCTGGGAAAGGAGGAACTCTTTTGCCCAACAAGCAAATGAGAAGAATTTTGTGCTGATCTGCTGTACTTGATATTCAGGCACAGTAGCCAGACTCCCACACCTTATTAGAAAAGAAGGCAAGATACAATAAGACCTTGGATGTGAATCATGAATCTCTCCCTTAGCTTATTAGAGTGATAGCAGTTCTTGCTTGGCATGTGATGCCATTTTGCTGCTATCTGTCAGCAGGCTTTTGAGTGGTAAAGGAACAGAATGGTTTATCACTCTGTATGAACACTGGCAACTAGTCATAAAGTGAGCTAATGCATCCACCAAAGTCCAGCTTCCAAAATGGATCAAATAACATAATTGATAGAGGATTTACAAGCAACATAAGACACATTTTTAAGCACAGTACTGAACCTTATCTAGGCTGCTGCAGTAATATTTTTATGCCAGACATTTTATTAGAGAGTGTTTCAATGCCCTTAAATTAAGAAAGCATCTTCATGCTTACTATTGGTGTAACTCAGACAAACAAGTGGCTGAGAGTTAGGTATAGTCCCAGCAACAAGCACTGGCCACACAGAACAGCTATTCACCAGCAAACCCTATACAGGTAGCATTTATCTCTTGTCCTTCTGCTCCTGAACCAGTGCAGGACCAAACTGTGATTCCTTTGATTTTTATTCAAGGATGTTTGCTGCTTAGGAGGTGAAGTTCCTCAATACATGCTCCAACAGCAACAGTCACAAGCAATTTTCTTTGACAGAATACATTATTAGTTGCAAAATCCTAATTGAAATAATGCCTGCCCTATATTCTAATTTTCCAGATGTGCAAAACTCTCTACATGTTTCCTCTTCATCATTCAAGTTCCCTAAAGAAGCTATTCCCAGTAGAAGTTCCCAGTGAAAAGCTATTTTACAGGGAATGTGGCATACAAGTTCCCTGTAGGGCTGCATTCACCAGTTGTTTCCAAGGCCACTGGAAGGAGAGAGCCCAGCCATTTTAGCCTACATTTCTTCCTTGCTCCACAGCATCCCGGTAGTGAGAACAGTTTGCAACAGTGACTGCTGCCTCCCACATGTCAAAAGAGCTCCCTGTCCTCCTGAGGTCCTAGACGAGTATACCCAACATTTCACAAAATAATTGAAATATAAGGCTACAGAGACATCTCAAGGGCTCCTGACACAGGATCATTCAAAAAATAAAACCATTCCTTACCTGTAGGTACAAATGAGGCTTTTCATACAAGAGACAAGCAACACAGATTATTTATCAACCAGATAGGTAGGGAACAAGGAGAACTAGGGGAGAAAAGGACATGTGATGTCAAGTAGTATTGCCACACTAGAGTTCCTTCTCCTTTCTGACTTTTCTGTCTATTTTTAAATACATATTTTTATTAGGTAATAAGGTCATGGTACACTCACATAAAAGTTGTAGAACTTGCAAACAAGGACACAGTGCCTGCTGCATTACAAACTGAAGGTTAATTGGGACTGAGGTGAAGCAATGCAACAGTGCTAATAAAGAGATTTGGGGTTTTTCTACATTTTATTCTTAAGTGCACATGCAAAAAGACCCCCACAAGAACGAAGATTATGCTTATGGCTCGGCAGCTATGAAGGTTTTTATACAGAATGTCATGATAACCTGTATTTTCTTAAAACAATTAGCTTAGGAGTGATGAAACTTTAGAAAGGCATATCACATTTTACTAGAAAATAGGAAAAATAGAACGAGAGAAAAAAAGGGAGTATAACCAGAGTGTAGTCAAAAAGAGAAAATGGTTCTTTTCTTTTAAACAGTGTCATTAATTCTGAAATTTTTCTTTCAGCAATTAATAAAGCAAAAAAAAAATTATTTGAGGTTTAAACAGAGAAACTGCCTCAAATCAGAGCAGACAAGGCAAAAAGGAGCAGAATCCCAATGAGCTCAGGGATGGTATCTGGTAGTAAATACAAAAGTGCAGTCAGCTCTTTCTCTAGCATAGGCAGCTCTTTAGAGAGGTACAGGAGCTGCTGACAGCCCCAAAGCATCCAGCTGGCATGGAAAGCTCAGTACATGCTGCAGGCTGTGTGGCACTCCCTGATTCAGAGCTTTCTGACCGCAGCAGACACAGGGATGCATGTGCTCTCCACCTGGGCAGGAGCTTCTAACTCCTGTTTCTCCACAGGGAAGACGCTTGCCTGCATTAAAGCAGTTTGGAACTGAACCAGCAGGCAGGCAAGTAGTGGACAAACAGTTCTGCAAAACTGACCTACTGCTCTGGACCAAAACCTTGATACCAGTGTAGCCTCAGCCTGGTCAACCATGAAGCCTTCACACACCTGAGAAGACTGAAGAAGTCCTCTGGCACTCTGGATATCACCTCCTCCTGCAGGCTACAGCTATGGCTGACTCTTTCAATGGCTTGAACTGCAATGCAATATTCCCTAGGATATGCTGGCTAGCCCAGTCATTGTTCTCTCTTGAACAACTTGCCAAGGAAAAGGAGTCTCACTCCCCCTCATGCAGTCTCTTTCCTGCCTATTGAGCTGTATGCTTCTCTAGTAAAGACATCTGAACATTTCAAGTTTCTAATTGAAGTTACTGGAGTAGCACAATCATAGAAGGCCTGTTCTCCATCTTAGTCGATTCATGTTGACAGAATTGGCTCTGACCCTGATTGTGCACATGAAAAAGGCAGTAAGTTATTTACTTTTGTCTTCTTATTTAGATAAAGGAAAGATAATGGTTGGTTAAGAGGACGTTTATCACCATATTTTGAAAAATCTGTCTTTTTAATTACATTTTTCAACAATTCTAGCTTATACTGTTTTTTCATCCTTTGTCCTTGAGCCCAATGCAGTTAATGGTCTGTTCCTCCTATGTTTAGCTATATTACTGAACGAACTATGTGACTTACAGCACCTGTTGGGTAGTCACCCTACATCAACATGACACATGGAATCATGGCTGGATAAAACAGTCTAACTTTGGGGATCCAACTGACTTCTGAAACAACGGAAGTTTGCCAAGATGACAACCACCATACAAATTACTTCACAATTTCAACACCAAGCACTGTTCAGTCATTTACATACACTATTTCCCATTATTTACCTTATATTGCCAATTGAGCTCTCAGGAAGGGCCTGCTGAGTGACTTCCAAGCTTGAATTGCAAAGCAGAAACAACGGAAAGAGGGCAGCAACAATCACTGTTGACTTCCCCCTCCTGCCCCTGTGAATTCACCAGGATCAATACCTTGCTTCATAGGGGCTGCTTTAACAAAAATTATACAATCAGACATAGAAGTCTTGGAAACAATCTTGTTTAAGGAATGATGTTCTGCATTCCTGATTCTGAAATATTTGGATATAATTTAGAAATCAAAAGAACAAACAAAGACATATGCCATAATAAAGTAAGAGGGAAAACAAAGCATTTGAAGAAAAGTGGTGTGTTGGATGTATATTTCACTTTTTGTTCACTCTTTTTTTTTCCTTCTCATCTCCCCACTGACAAATGTTTGATACAAATGGCAAAATATACACTTCACTAAGATAATCCTTTTCTGCTGGCTTTTCCATCAGTTCCATCTATGAATCATGTCAAGTTCAGATTTTCAGTAACACTTAGGAGGATCCAGGGGAAAACCTTACCCGTTGTATAAATTAATCAGGTCAAAGTATTAATACAATTTTTCCAGGGTGCTTCAGGGACACTGCTGGTGAGAAATGCACTTTTGCCATTAGAGTGGTATTAACAGTGCTGAATCAGTCACACACCTTCATATTTCTGAATTCTTGCTGTTGCAGAAGTCATCCTCAAAACAAAATTCGTAATTTGTGTACTGTTGAAGAAGCAACAATGCAATACAGTTTTACAATTAAAATGTTTCCCCAGAAATCCAGCTTAGAATTCAGCCATTCTATACTCCTGTCACCTTTGCTACCTTCACTCAGTCTAGCGTAATAACAACATATGCATTTAAAGTGTTATCTGTCAGCTCTCATCAGCAGAAGTAGCTGTTGGTTTCCTGCAGCCTCACCTCAAATCAAGGATACGATGTCCTTCTAGGGGACAGAGTATAGTCATTATGTAACTTCAGCTTGAAGGCTTTCTCATCCCTAATCCTTTCATTGTAAAACAGAGTAAATGAAAACTCAAGAGCTGAGCTATAAATGTTTGCAAGGTCCTCTAATACATGGAAGCAGCTAAGACTGTTTCAGAACACAAATATGATGTCAGTGACTGAAGCAAACTTCTGATGAAGCAATGCTTAAGCTTTGGAGCCTGCTGTAGCAGCAATGTGCACATTTAGCAAGACAGGACAAGACAGTCCTCATTCTGGAGGCCTTACAATGTAAACTGCAAATGGTGAAATTACTAGCCATAGGACACCCGAGCAGTCAATGTTGAAATCCAGATTAAAACTCGGTGCTCTCTGTGCCCAGTTTAATCTATCGCTTTGTCAGAAAGACACATGAGACCATTCCACTAAAATCTGTGCTCTGGGACTGTCTGATTCAACACTGAAGCCTTTGCTTTGAGGATAATTGCAGAATTGCTTTGTTTTGTATTCCTATGTAAATCTGCCATATGGGCCTCAAGCTACTGTAATGAGAGAAAAAGTTGAGGAGTTTGATAATTCTTGGTTTTAGAAAGAGATTAAGGACTGGCAGCTGGCACGTATGAAGCAGAAAAATTCAATCTAGTATGCCCAGCTGCACTGTGGAAGTAAGATGAGCCAAAACAGACTCTCTGCAGACAGGGAAAGCTTGCTCAAGAATTGCCAAAAGTGCTCAGGTACAGAATGTCACAAAATTAAGAAAAGGGAGCAGCAAAATTAAAGAGCCTTTCAAAAAGGTGGAAGCAGGTTGAGACATGAAAAGCACAATAATGGCTCATGTAACAAAAATGTGGGTACATAAAAGAAGATTATCTTGGTAAGGAAATTTTCTCTTTGAATGACTCTGGATAGTCTTTAGGAATTCATTAGAGAGTCAAAGAGAATACACTCCATAGCTTTACTGTCTAAGCAATCTTCATAATTGCACACACTGTACAGTGCTCACAGTGTAACTCTTCTTGAGTAGTGATATCTAAGAAATTCAGCCAAGTTGAGCTCCAGAAAGGAAGCAATACCTTTCGATTTTCAAAAATACTACATTTTGCAAGCAAAGACACAACAAACAAGCAAACTAAAGACAAGAGGCCTAATTCAAGAACACAAAATCAAGATGGGAAGACATAAAAGACTTGGGATGATAACCATGTTGAGATTACATTTTTTTATGTACATGAAAATATATGTATTTAGACATACTTTGTATATTATCTAAATATGTATATTTATGTAGACACACACTTACATGCACATAGTAAACTGAACTGTTTGTTTACCTGATTCTAGTCCCACATGGCTGTAATGGCCATGATACCAATTCTGTACAGCCAATTCTGCATTACAGAACAGTGAAAACAGTAAAATCAAATTCTCATACTGAAACTATGTGGCCAAGCTCTGAATTCACTTAAATTGAGCTACAGAATACAAATGGATATCAGAAACACAGTGTCTCAAACAAGTCCATCTTCATCAATTACCAAGGCATCCAGTTATAGGAAATGAGAGTTCTTGACTCATTGCCCACTCAGCTGTCAATTTATAATTAAAAAAGAGTTTAACCACATGTAGAACATGGTGCAGAACAAGAATCAATATTCATATAAAGTGAGGTAGCTAGCTTAGCGGCAAAAGCTTTTTCTCAATATACTACAAATCTGTTGTGGTTTTTTTAAACAAAATTTTGTATCCTTCTTCATTTCTTAACTGTTAACTGAGATTTTTTGTTCTACTCTCTGTTTTTAATATAGGGAGTAAGACACCATTCAGTATCATACATTGTTTGGGCAGTAGGTACCACTATGATTTCAGAGTTCTAGACAGAAAAAAATGAAAGACACAACCAGACCTCAAGCTATTAGAAAATCTTTTGGCTTGTGAGAGTTGTTAGTGTTGCTTTAAACAGAACTAGTTAAAATTAATTTCAATTCCTAATTAAATGATTGTTGCAAGAGAAAGCAATGAAGTACAAAGGTTGCTATGACAATATTTGTGCTCACGCTCAGGGAAGATCACTCTTTAAATTTACAGGTTAATTTTGCCACATAAAAATGGCTTGATGAAAACCTGTAATTTTTGCTTAGTGAAAAAGAAGCTAATCCTTCAACTGGTATGAAGTCTCTTCATTAAAAGTCTGAGCTAATAAAGTCGTTAATTTGCATTTATGTACTGGCATTATTGATGTGGTGCAACTGCACACATTCCACCTGAATATATCACTACAACTGGCTAAGTATTGGTGTCTCCCTACAAATTATGACCCTTTAGTAGAATATATTTCCCCTATAAAGTCAGTCCATGGTTTCAGTTCTATGGGTTTTCACAGCAAACACTTTTATAACTTGAAAGAGAAGAGTGCGGATAGAGGTATATATATATAAAAACATGCTAATATTCAAACACATACAGATACATGCAAAGGCACAGCACATATACACACACACCTATTGACAAAATGAATTGAGAAGATGCAAAAAGGATCCCTTTTCACTGATTTTTTTTCAAATTGCATGTTCCTTTTAAAAAGGCATTGCAATATTAATTTGTTTGAACTAACACCTGCTGACAGAATTTGATCTTTTTCTTTTTCTCACATAAGTCATTCCTGAAAAATGATTTTTGCTTGTGCACTTTGCTGACTTTCTCCCTTTGAAGAGTTATTAACAATAGCTGTTCACCTATAATCCAAACCACTGTTTGCCCAAATGAAAAATGGATTTGTAGACTATAGAAATTTTAGGAAAGAGTGCATTTTGGCCTCAAAGAACCATGAAGACATATGAAAAATCCACTGCGGAGGCTGGAAAAATCAGTCCTTGGCTGCATTGCAGATGCAGGGCCCAGGAACTCTGATGTTTTGCACAACTAATAAAGCCAGACAAAAAGTAATTCTTCTTTTCTGGGTTGTCCTGAAAAACAACAACAACAAAAAAAAGCTGTACCTCATTCAAGATTTCAATAAATTCCTGATCTCTTAAAGGAACAGGTAATTTGGTTGAGATAAAGAAATTTTCCACCCTGCTGCTCCTTTGGAAATGGTAAGCTTGACTATTATTCCCCACTTAACACAGGGACTATGGAGCAAGCCTTGCCCTGAAAAGAACAACTTTCTTAAATGCATCTGGTACATATGAAGATAGATACATAAAACAAAGGCTTTTAAACAAAGCTGTAAAATTAAACAAATGTGTCTCAGCTTTACACACAACTCACTAAATTGACAAATGAGCTTTGAAAACTTTCTTTGATTAAATTTTCAGTAATTGCTCACTCTGCTGCTCTTTGTGGATGAGTTTCTAGAATAATCCATTAAAGTTAGAGGAGGGACATGCAGGTTCATTAAACAGCTAAGGAGGTGACAATACTGAGTTGGAGCTTCCAAATCACATTTGTGTGCTGTTAAATTGAAAACTCTGTTGCAAAACCAGAATAGCAATCATTATAGAGGAGAACAACAACCAAGCGTAGGCTCTAAGACTTCTAACCACCTTCCAGAGGTGCAAGTAACTTTCTTTCTCTCCTGAACACTGGCCTGGGAAGGATCTCCACCTGGGCTTACTTGATATTGTATTTCAATTGCTTTGCTTGTAAATACAACCCCAGCAGAAGAGAAAAACATTCAGCACTGAAGACACTGAAATTTACAGGTTGTTTTCCTCTAATGGGTCTCTTTTTGGTTTTTTTTTCCAAGAGAAGGTAGAGGAGGAAAAAGCCATAATTCATAAACTGGTGTATAGGAATTTCTCAAGTGAGTTTGCTCAATTAAGTCTCTGAGGACTAAGTTTTCCCATTACAGAAACTGTATTGCTTTGTGGGAAGCATCCAGGTGCATGTAGAAAGAATGCAAGATCTGTTCTGATGGTACACCTGAAATGCAAGTACCTGGTTATGTTACAGTACTCCAACTCTATAGACAGGCTATATTCTCTACCATTTCCTGGGTGGAATGGTATTAAGTGAGAGGAATCACATTACTCAAAGGGTTCTTTTCCCATAGAAAGGTTTATGGCACTTCCATATTAGTTTATGAAAATTTTAATAGCCATTTCTCTGCAGGTTTGTTTTGTTCCTCCTACCCCCAACAGAAAACTCCATGGTAAGGGAATAAACTTGCTAAAATTTGGAATTCACTCACCCAGCTCTTTTCTGTTTTGCTCATTGTTGGACTAGAACAACAACAAAAGAGAAATGTGACATTTGTTCAGCTTGCTCTATGGTAGCAGCCTGCTGGGCTGTCTAGTGCTATTCCCACTTGAGTGCCAGGCTGCACCACTCATGCAGCAAACAATGCATTTCCCTAGGAAGAAACATGCAGTGTTACACTGGCAAACCATGAGTTTCCCACTAATAACACAGCACAGGCTGCATAACTTCTTTGTAAGCATAGTTTACAGCACAGACTCAGCAACTGCATTTTGGGATAGGACTAATTCTTATACCCTCATAGCATTTTACTCAGTTCAGTCACAACAGGAATTTTTAAAGTGCGTGTAACATTACAGCAGTCTACTCCCCAAAACTTTAATTGATGCTCTTTGTTGTGGCTTAAACTCTGTCAGCAACTAAGCCCCACATGGCTGCTCGCTCATTCTCCCCGCAGGGATGGGGGAGCAATAGGAAGAGTAATAGAGAAAACACGTGGGTGGAGATAAAGACAGTTTAATAGGGAAAGCAAAAGCTGTGCACTCAAACAAAGCAAAATAAGGAACTCATTCACCACTTCCCATGGGCAGGCAGGTGTTCAGCAATCCCTGGGAGAGCAGGGCTCCATCAGGTGGCTATTTGGGAAGACAAACAAGATTACTCTACACATCATCCCTCTTCCTTCCTTCCTTCCTCTTCCCCAGATGTATATGCTCAGCATGACACCACACAGTCTGGAATCCCTTTCTTTAATTGGGGTCAGCTGTCCTGGCTGTGTCCCCTGCCAACAACTTGAGCACACCCGGACTCCTCACTGGTGGAGTGAGGAGAAGAAAGGCCTTGATGCTGTGTAAGCTCTGCTCAGCAATAGCAAAAACATCCCAGAACTATTAACACTGAATCCCAAATTACCAGCTACCGTGAAGAAATTAACTCTATCCTAGCCAAACCCAGCACACACTTTCTTCTAAAAACATTGACAACGTTATGTGTTTTTGTGTTTGTGTAAAGCTTGCAAGAACTCAGTGACTTCACTCTGAGGAGCTGCCAAACACCTGTATTTCCTCTAGAACACAGTGGGAGCTGCAAAAAAGACCTTTGTCTTCTGAAAAAAAATCTCCTCTGCAAAATGCAATAGCTGCTTCAGCAATGCCAAGTGACACTAAACCCCAATGATTCAGGTGCTTAGAGAATCTTCTCTATGCAGATGGGTGAGCAGGAGGTAAAGAAGCCCTCCAACTTTTTGTTCTATCCTTTCTCCCCATTAGTTGCAGCTACTTACACAATTCAGCTTCCAGATCTACAAATAAGATTCAAATGCAACATGTAAATGAAAGGGTTGTTTAGGCGGCTTTCTACAAAGATGAAATTAAAAATTCTCCATCAAAAAAATACAAAGCCTCTAATCCTCACCACTAACCTAAGGTTAGTAGAAAAGCTTAGTTAAACACATGTGGCAATTTTCTTAATCAGCCAGCACTTCAGAAAGACAGATGCTTCTGTTTATGTTGGTCCATTATCAAGTCCTTTGGTGTCTGAATAATTCTTATGTCTATCCTGAAACTTCATTTACATAAATTTCTTCTGTATTATTCTGCCTTTTATGACAGATAGTACAAGTATTTTTATTTGGTTGGTTTGCTTATCCTTATTGGCCTTGAGAATCCCAGTATTTTGTGCATTTCCTGTACCTTTTATCCAACTGTAGTGATCAAAAATTAGGAAAAATTACACCATGTGCAAAAAAACCAAAAGCTGTATAAGAACTAATTCTAGTCTTGAAACTTGTGCAGGAAACCCACTGTTGTATCTGTTTTTTACTTGGCAAATCTTGTCTGTTGGAACTTTCTAGAGATTTACATTGTAAACAATGTAAATCACAGGTTGGTTGAGGCTGCAAGGGACCTCTGGAAGTCATGTGGGCCAGCACTCCACTCGAGCAGGGCCAACTAAAGCTGGCTGTGCAGGACCATGTCCAGAATGCTTCTGAATATTGCCAAGCGTGAAAACTCCTCACCCTCTCTGGACAGCCTGTACCAGTGCTCAGTCACCCTCACAGCAAGATGTTTGCTGGTGTTCAGACAAAATCTCCTGTGTTCAGTCTGCACCCATGGTCCTGTCACTGGGCACCACTTAAAAGCTTCTCACTTCTCTTTGCACCTTCTTCTCAGGGAATACACACTGAGATTGGCCTGCACCTTCTCTCTTCCAGGCTGAACAATCCCACTGTCTCAGCCTTTGCTCATGGGAGAGATGCTGCACTCCCTTAATAACATTCAGTGGCCCTTCAGTGTCCTCTCTCCAGTATGTCCACAAGTCTTGTGCTGAGAAGGCCAGAACTGGGCACAGCACTGTAGGTGAGGTATCACCAGTGTGGAGTAGAGAAGATGGAGCAACTCAATGCTGTTACTGGTCACAGATCTCTAAATTATATAATACTAGAGCAGCTAGGACAGAAATATGATACATACAACTTTGAAATTATGTGTATGGTTTCATCAATATTGCCTAACTACAAAATCCTTAAGGAAAAAAAAAAAAGAGTGAAATGAGACATATCTTGTTCCATAATATATAGATTCCATAGTTAAGAGTCTTTCATATGTAGCTGCCCAGGGCCTGGTTGCCCAGGGCTGCTTTTGAAAAACTCTTTTCCCATACGAACTATGCAAAACAAGCAGATAAGGCCTGAACATCTGTTGTTTGTCCTGAGATGTTTTGATTCAGACCAAATGTGTTTTGGAACTGGGTGTTGTGAGGCTCCAGCCTATCATCTCGGGGGGTGGTTGAACACCTGATGGGATCCTACCATATGTAAAGGGAATAGGACAAACTCTCTCTCTGCTGCTGCCTTCACTGAGCTGGTTGTGTGCTTATTTCCATGTCTACAGCGACATCCCAGAGCGACATTTCATATTATATTCCTGTGTCTGGTTAAACTAATTAATTGCCCCAAATCTCTGCTACTGGTTGAGTGAAAGACTGAGGACTCAATTATATATTTTTAATTTTCATTTCTGTTAATGATGCTGGGCATCAGATAGAGCAAGGCTTGACTCTATTGGCTTTACACAGACAAAAAAGGCTTTCCTTCATATTCTTAAGAGCATCGCACACAAAATATCATTGTGACAGTCAGAAACTAAACAAGATTTTAGAAACTTTCATAGCAATAGGAATGATTTCTTTTTTGACTGTGCTCTCTTGAGCAACAGGATGGTGAATGCCATCCTTTTCATCTTTTATGGGGAGGTTTTTCTAGAATGTTCTAGTGAAAGTGTGAAAAAATACAAAAACTTTATTAAGAAAAGAACTTAATCATGGGTGGAAGACTTCTCTGTTCTCCACATCCTCTGTTCTTCTATTTTATTTCACTTTAAAAAATACAACCTACAGCCACTCTCAAGTAAAGCTGTAAATCAGGAGAGATGTGCAAAATTTAGCTGAGTCTAGATTTAGACAAATTACTTGAGCCTACTTCCCGATTGAACCACCATGACCCTCTTATTACAATATCAGCTCACTGTGTATCTGTTTAGCAAAAATCTTACTGGGCATCCAGCATGCAAGCAATTTTTTCCCCTTCCATTGAGTGGCTATTTAAGAAACACAAATAACAATAGAACTCCAATCCATTTCTGCCTATTCTTTGAATAAAGTGGAATAAATATACAATAGAGTGACTAGGCTGCACATAAGCAAGATTACACAATGCAAGGCTGGTATCAACATTCCTTGGGCAATATCTCTGATGGGCTCCAAAACAATTAAATCTAGAGAACAGGTTTCCAATCACCCTCAAGTCAAGCACTTTCTTCTACTAATAGATTATCAAAACCCAAAATATGGTCTGTAGCACATCTAATTATCTACTAGCAATATTAATCTGGTAAAGAGCTTGCAAGCTGTGTTGCACTGACAGGCTTATGTCACAATTAGCAGATAAAACAAGAACTACTTATTACAGTTATTACTATCAGGACCTAGTGGGTGTTTTGTGACCAAAACTTAACTGAATCAACCCCATTTTCCCTTTCATCTTTCAGTGAGCTCTGGATACAGCCATCACCAGCCTACATCACAATCCTTACTACAAATAGTGGTATTCCACAACATAACAAATGATTCTTGAAATATTTAAGCTTATGGACTAATAAGCATATATTAGTTGTATTCTGTTATAGAAGCGAATAGAAACTTACATGTCTCTATCAAGAACCATTATAACATCATAATACATAACACACATTTCTATAGTCACAATACAGAGTATATTATAGAATCTTCCTGTTTAAAAGACACTGTAAACACGTAAGACATTGTTACATGGCTCACCAGCCTTCATATTCTACCAGTGCCTAATACTGCCTTCAGTTTACCTCTATATACACTACCAAAAATATAAAAGGAACAGATTCCTGCCAGCCTCCAGCTTTAACAACTAATTAACTTTTAAATATGACACTGACTTGTGGTGGAATAAGCCAGGTGAAACAAACTGCTCTAGCCAAACTTTGACAGACAGCTTCAATCAGCCTACTTATTCTCCATGTGGAAGGTGTAATCCAGGCTGCTGCCAGCTGCTTCCCTGAAAGGTGGTTCTTCATTCTGTACATCAGTATTGCTAAGGCAACAACTCATTCAGGAGAAGTCCACTGTGAAACATGTTGAAGACAGATAAGGATATGGGAAATGTGCTTCTTGCCTGTATTTGTACCATTCTGCTCCTTCTCACAATCCTGGTAGCACCGAATAACTGCTGTTATACACTGAAACTCATGCAGAGGCAGCAGAGGTGACTTTGGATCACTAGCAAAATTCTCCCCCAGCTTGCAACAGCTAGAGATGGCACAGATCCACTCTGTCTGGGAGCACAGAAGCATGCTAGGTAAAGGTCAGACCACACAGGAGCCTGTATTTGCCAATACAGGCCAGATTTCTCCTCCTGCTCAAAAGGAAGATGTCACCAATCCCACACAGGCCCTAAGGGACATATACGCCTTTGTTTTTATTGTGGTTTGTTTTTTCTTTTTACTGTATCACAGAACCTTTTCTGCTAAGATCTTTTCTTTAAAGGAAAGAACCAAACAACCCCATCCCCCAAAACAAAACAAACCAACAAACCAAAATAAAATCATTAAAAAAAAAAAACCAAAAACACAGAACCAAAAGCCCAAAAAATCCCAGACAAACAGAAAACCAAACCAAATTAAAAATCCCCACACAGAAGTAGTTCTCAGCATATAAAAAACACACTGTGTAAACTGCAGTGCTTGTAAATGTATGCTACAGCACAACAGAGATCAAAGGCTGGTGAAAGGAAGTCCAATAGACCCTGCTTAAGTTTGTGTCAGAACTACTCAGAGAAAGCCCAGACACTCTATGCTAACACCCTTCCATTTTCAGAACACTACTTTAAATATCTTTACTTTCCCTACAGTCATTCTCTGACATGTTGTCTGCAACTGTCTTCTCTTCAACGCATATAAACATGACACATACACAAAGTTGTTAGAGATTTAAGCACCAGTGAGGGGTGACATCCTATCATGGCTAATCACTGTGACATAGTGGGGGACATCCATCTCACCTACCTCACAGCAGTGCAGATCCTATGGCAGAGCTCATCACTGCAGAATCCCTCTGCGGTTAATGAGGAGAAACAGGCTTTTTTTTGATGATTCATTAAGGACTTGAGGATGGTAAGTTACATACCCTAAAATCACCCATTTCTTTCTTCTCAGTGTACAAATTGTAAACTTCCCAGGACATACAGCATCTCCTTTGTACCATGCCAGGCACAAAAGGGCTTTCTGACAGGGTGGTAATAAATAATAAGGATGAACAGTGTCAGGTCCAGTAACAAGTAAGCAGTGACAAGCCATACTGACAACCTGGATAAAAATACCACTAAAGCAGAAGACCACTTCATTGTGGCAATGAGTCAAAACTAACCAGGTGCTCCCTGCTGAAGTTTGGTGGAGATCAAACTGTGCTGAAAGACACCATTTGAGTCAGCCAATAATTCCTCCAAATATACTTGTTTTTCTCCCCTTGACTTCACAGAGATGCACAGCAAGTCCAAATTCCTTATGTTAACTGGACTATTTCCATTTTTGAGTTATGATTTAAATTTTTTTCTTCTCTTTGCAATCTTGCTTGAAAGGGTTTTTCTAAACTGCTACTACACTTAATCTGTGAGGGATCTGTGAAACCTCTAATGTTTGGGTTTTTTTCTATGCACAGTGCAACTCTAGAACATTCTGTCTTCTTTAACATCCTCACTAATGATTCTCTAATTTTATTTCCTCAATCATAATAATTTTCTTCTCAAAAAAATTATTGATCCACCTTTTTTTCCCCGAGTAATTTCTGACTGTTCTTATGAATTTTTATTCTGCTTCAGAATTTTCTTCCCTTAGAGACAAAGAAACCTTAAAAACACAGCTTTACTGACTTCATAGTATTTTGGTTTATGTTTTAATCTCTTTTTTTCTTGATAGATGTTTTTTCCTGGTTTAGCAAAAATATATCTTCAAAAGATTTTTTCTTTCCTAACATTACAAATTCCTCAGTACTTGAAAGTAAGCAGAAGCATTTAAAGAATGGAAAGCTTTTTTCAAAGAAATGTAATAATTTATTCTGATAGCAATTATCATCCACCATTAATGAAATATTTAAGGGCTCTAATATACAGCTTTAGATGCAATAATCTGTAAAATCCTTAGATGGCATAAATTTGCTTAATGCCACTGAAATAAATTAACCTGCACCATTTTCCACCCATAAAATCTTGGGACTTAAATTTTTTACAGTGAAGATTGCTGGTCAACAGTTGTTGGAATTAAAGATTCTCTGCATCAGTTCTCCATGGTATCAGAATATAATCAGCAACACTAAAGCAATGTAAAAAGCAGAATCTAAAATAAACTGTCAGGGCTTTGCCTTTTTTGCATTATTCATACCAATTTCAAAGGGTAGAGTCTAACAAAAAAAAAAAAATCCCCACCCTCAAAATTAACACTGTAAAACTGTGTCTCATGTACCCTATTTCAGCTCTTTCCCATTTTTCATGAATTAAATATCACATAATATCTTAAAATAAGCTCAGGGAAATCATAACATAGCTGACTCCTATTCTGAGATATACATTTAGTGGATGTACGTTGTCATATCCTAAAGACTCTAAGTGATCGGTCTTCAAGAAAACTCCTTCCTCTCTGACAAATTCTTACCATTGACAAACCAGCGGGTTTCTTTCTCCAGATCAGTTCCAAGGTTTATTCTTGTTCCTCTCAATATTCTTGAAAATAAAAGGCAACATTGTTTTGGTGGGAATTTGTTATTTTCTGTGTTTCAGAGAGGGAAGCATTGGTACGAAATCAAGCTTCCCAAGAAGGTAAAGGTAATTCACCATTCTCCATTCCAATGGACCTTGCATTTACAAACATCCCTATTTATTAAGGTAGTCATTAAGCACATGATGTACAGACAGGGCTTTTCTTACTTTGTTTGGGTGGCGGGGGTGAGAGGGGATGAGAGGATGGTGTGTGTGGGTGTGTAGTATTTCCTGCCATTTGAAATGTATTTTTTGTTCTATTTCATATTCACAGAACTTTGCTGTGTTCCACCTGTGGAAACATACACTGTCTAGGGTTTCATTAGTGTTCTCTCACACTTCTTTTCTTCACTTGTCCAGTTTCTACCAGTTTCCTAAATGTACCACATCCTATAGCGTGGAACAGAAGCTCTCTGCTCTCTTCATTTTATGCCAGGCTTATTACCAGCAGCTTTCTGTTGTTCTTCCTATTTGTTCCAAGATTTACTAATCCCAGCCAGGACATTCTGGTGTCATGTCACTGGATTCCCTCCTATCTCTTAAATGTCTCACCTGGACTGAGCGCACACACACACACGAGACTCTTGCCTCACCATGTTGAGCAAACGTGACTTTTTTCCTGACTTCATGCTATTGTCCAAGTTACCTTAAAAAAATTACCTACCTTCATGTTTATTAACCTGTAACAAATGTATGTAATGTTATACAGGAAGGTAAAACAGAGGTATTTGGGTCAGGTTTGCAGCGCTGAAAGGACAAGCAAACTGGTAGAAAAGAAGGTCTCCTTACTGCCTCTCTTACTGCATTAGGAAGAAATCCTTTACTGTGTAGGTGGTAAAGCTCTGGAACAGGCTGCCTGAAGAATTTGTGGATGCCCCATCCCTGGGAGTGTTCAAGGCCAGGCTGGACAGGGCTTTGAGGAACCTGGTCAAGTGGAAGATGTCCCTATCCATGGCAGGAGGAAGGGAGGAGTAGCACAGCTGAATTTTAAGGTCCCTTCTAACCCAAACCATTCCATGATTCTATGATTGTAGCTGCTCTACCTGCTTGCTCTACCTCCTATAACTGTATTTAAATCCACCTTCCAGGTATTCCTTTCAGTCAAGGAATACCATTCTGAGCCTGTTTTGTATATGACCTCAAGGTGTATCTGGCACATTCATAGCCTGTGACTGAAAGCAGCAGTGAGAACTCCTGCAGTGATACATTTTACCTATCAAAGTCTACTGTATTCTGTATTCCATTAGAGGTTCAGTTACAAACTATTCCCCTAGACTTTTTAGGAAGTGGGGGGATTAAAAATATGTAATCACAGAATGACCTGAACATGTTGCACATACTGGGTCCCACTCACTCCCCTCCTTCGTGATCTAATAAGGACCTACGGTTCTTTAAGTTCTGATGAATTTTAAACCCACTAAAGCTTTCTGGCAAGATTTAAGACTGACCAACACATGCCCTGGGCACCAATTAAGACAGAAGATTTTGCATAACTTGTAATGCTACCAGAAATAGAACTATACATACAGAAAAGCCCAGGCTGAGTCTGTCTGGCCAGGACTTGATTATTCATCAATGTGCCAAAGAGGAGAATCGTAAACTTCAAGGCTCCTTTAAAATTATGCAACCTCCCATAAGAAAACTTGGAAAAGTGTCACTAGTTTCATGGGCTAAGAAGTTCAGAATATCCTAGTGCTAAGATAAAGCCTGAAGTGGTTTCCTAGGGGCTCATAAAGCTTCTCCCAATTCTGCCTAGCTTTCCCAAGCAGAGATGACTCTGAATCTCCAGATAAAGCCTCATTCCAAAGTTGTAACATGTTCCACATTAAGATGCACTGATGAGCACGTGGAGCAGAAGACCCAAAGCAGAATCCACTGTGCAACCCGCCAAGCATTGCAGAATCTGAATCCAGTCTAACTTCCTACAAAATGGTATCTAATCCTAGACCACAAAGTACCAATGAATTTTAAATGCTAGTATTTGGACAGCATGGAGATGATGAAAGAGGCATACTTTAATGAAATGGATGCTGCTATGTTCACACATAAGAAGACTTGCTATTCCTATTTCTCAGAATTTTGCACAGAAAGAATTTTAATACATAGGTATAACGTCCTCCATATTAAACTTTTAGCCAAAATATAATTAAAACATTCAATACATGTATTTTACTCAAGTGATCTACCCGAGTTAATAGAACTGAGGCCAGGAATAGTCTAATTTCCAGTTGTAAAGTGTTATTAGTATTTCTGAACTGCCTCAGACAATACATTAAGCAATATCCTAAACAACAATTCAGTTGTAAAAATTTATCTTTAATATGTACAGAACTTGGTTTTGGATGAAAATTGCTTTGAGGGAAGCAAAGAATTTTATCCTTAGAAACCTGGTACATGGTACAGCTGCTAGGAGCAGGAATGGCATTAATACAACAGCATATTGAACCCTTTTGGATGAAAAGGACTGTCTCCCTTTACTACAAAGGATAATTAGAAATAAAGATACTGACTTTGAATAAGTGCATAGTCCTGTCCCATCAGACTATTTAGCATTGTTATAGGAGAGATCTGATAAAGAGAAATTTATTGCATTGCTATGCACAATATTCAAAGTGGCAGAAGACTGTGATGGAAACTAAACATGGGAAAACAGCAGAATAATCACCTATTTCCCTACCACTTTAGTACAGCAGTAAGGAGATGAGGCAAAACCAGTTTTATCATGTTTTTTCCTAACATCTTACAAGAAACATTACCAACCACCACACAGCTTGCTTTGATACAGTAAAGATGTGCACATTTGGGCTCCCTTTCAATTTGCAAAGCCTCTTTGAACTAAAGGCAGCGTAGCCCTTGAACACAGATGAGAAGTAGGCAGTATTTGGTGAGACAGAAAGAACTGTGTTAAGACTTTACATTTGTTGTTTCTAGATTTTCAGCCAGAAGTTTAGATAGAAAATAATGAGTTATTTCTTCACTTCAAATTCAATGTTGATATTAATTTAACCCTTTTTCAGCAGTAAAGATGGAATACATCATCTCCAGAGATCTCCTTGCACTGTTAACTGTTCTGCAAGTCTAATTCACTGCTTTTTAATAAATATTGCTATTTTTCCCCACGTCACTATATTTAATTGAAGTTGTTAGATTACACATTTTATACTCAAGAGACAGCTAGAAAACAAAAGGAAAGCAGAGCTGCTTTCATTTTTTTACCTCATTAAACTTGCTGAATATGGAAGCACTGGTGTGAAAAAAAACTAATAGGAGCTCCTAGAGAAGCTACCAACAACTGCAGTAAAGAAAAAAAAAATCCAGATAACACAGAAACATTCTGGTGCTAGCTTCAGTACAAACATAAGCCAGAGAAGCATAAATTCCACAGCAATAGTTATGAATAGACCGAAGAATTACATTATCCATAGGTTACACAACAGTGAAGGCTATTCAGATATCAAATGAAGACTTCCATGAATACACGAACTGGAAGAAAAGTTCTCATCACACTTTCTGTTGTAAGAAAAATATTCAGCAAAGCTGGGACCCAATGAAAGCTGAACTCCAATGTAAAGAGGTTTATTGATCTAAGCGAAGTGTGAAGATTCATTAATACCCTCCTCATAAAATATCTGTGTTTTAAAACAAATGGTTCATGGAAAGTTCCCCTCACAGGCACAGAATTGCATGTATTAAAACTACCTGATGCATTTGCCAAGGTTTTCCATTATTTTTGCCATTTTGTCAGCCATATCCTTTTGGTATCTACATCTGTAAATGTTCATGAAAATAACTTGTCTAGTGGATTCTCCCTTTGCATGTAGTGTGTGTGGACATGTGAGTTTTATACGAAAGGAAAGAAAATCCCTCACAGAAGCATCATGTTTTGACTCTGGGTGCAACACCCCTGCTCTGCTGTACTGCTTCCTCATAAGACACTTAAAACATATCAGAAGCTTTAAAAATTATTTCAGTCATGAATAGCTTCCACAGTAGAGTCATGCTTACACATTTTATAGAACTGGTGTGATCTGACTGCAGAACACATTTTTGATTAATCAGACCTAAGGTTTTAATAATGAAACAGCAGGTGGGGTAACTACAAAAATAAAACTCCTAACAGCCTCAGAGTAACACAGTCATAAATATAAGAGTTGAAAACAGCTCATTTGCATTTTTGAAAAACATCCTCAACAACTTACTCTGTATTTCTGTTCCCAGAAGAGGGCGATGTTTCTGCCCGCTGAGAGGTACCGCGGGCTCCTGATGCCTTTCACAGCTTTCAAGGGAAGGCACATCCAGTCTCACATGGCAGAGGGTTCCCTCTCCCTTGGGAAGAAGCTGCTGTTGTTCTAGAAGCAATTTCTGGAAGCTGTAGGATCTTGTTCAGAGACTGCACACCCACTTTGAGGAGCTGTTGAACATCGGGCATTTCCCGTTTGAGGAGAGTTTCTGTAAGAAAATGACAAAACAGGCTTATCATAACCTTGCCATTTGAATGATCACCTTTTGTTCCCAGGAACTTTTCTGAGCCAGTTCTGTCCTTTCAATTAGCAGCAGTTCAACATTTGGGATATACAGAGTAGTTTTTTGGTTTTTTTTTTTTTCTCCAGCAAAACCCTCCATGTATTTTAAGGATAAAAAAAAAAGTCTGCAAATCCATCCTCACTGTAATTTGTACTATTCAGGCTTAAACTGCCACTAGATTAACAATTGTATGACAGTAATTGAGGCCAATTAAATTGAGGGCTAAAAAGCTGTGCTAATGAGAAGAGAATCAGTCTAGGTATTGCATCAAAGCTTAGATGTTTTCAAAACAGTGACTATTTTTTTCCTAGCTGAAGGGAAACTTCTGCTTCAAACAATGGTTGCAGAAGCATTTCCAGGTCTAAACTGCTGCATGACAAATGAAGGCACTATGATTTATTCCTAGAATTTGTTATCTTCTACCTTCTTCTCATTATATATAATGCCAACCCTGAGAAAAATGCAAACAGAATCCAGAAAGGATTCTATTTAATACTTTTCCTTTTACATAAGAATACTACTACATATATACATTCACACATACATATAAATACCTCCTCCTGAGATCATCTCATGAACTAACCAACTTTTAATGGAAATCATTATTCAAAACCAAAATAACCTATTCCATAGATGGGCTACTAATTGTATCCATAGCAAGGTTGCGTTTTACATATATCCACTCCTTGCTTTCAACCTCCACTATTCAGGAATGTAAATAAAGCTTTTGACAGCAAACTGTTTACAACACTGACTTATATAAGAGTTAAAAAACTAGAACATTAGACCTGTTGCCCATTTTTCACTGTAAAATAGCTAGTTTTCTCTGTTAGACAGTCTCAAGGACGATTTCTGTAAACATAGCTATGTTGTTGTAAAAATTATCTTTTTACATTCCTTTCCCATGGACACAGATCCCTTTGACGGACACTTCTTGTAACCAATATAGTTAGAGACGGAAGTGTTAATTTTCTCCAATGATCTGTGATTTCTAAAAGTGTATATAAGAATTAAACGAAAGGGGTTTCCCCCCTTTTCCGCCCTTACTCTGAACACGAACGTAGGACTCCAGCTCTCATTATTTCTGCGTCTCGACCGATTACCGGGATAAGCCGTAATAACGGGGCATCGCGGTAATATAGACCGGTAAGTTTCTTTAAAATAACAGAAGAAGCAATTTATTTGCTAAAGAAAGCTAAGTACTAAGAGGAAAATGTACTGAAGCAGAGACAGTAAATGGATAATGGAAAAATTAGGCAGGGTGAAGTAACACACAGACGAGTCATGAGATTAGAGGTAGGAAGTACTCGACACTCAAAGGGAAGAGGCTGAACTTTTTGCAGAGTTATCCTAAAATATGCTTTAGAATTAGAGAGGTTGTATGTATGATTGACCAGCAAATAAAAACAGGCTCTCTTTTTTCAAGAGCAGCACATCCATCCCATCAGCATCCTGGTTTGTCTGCCCTCTTCCATTTCATCCCATGACCAGTAATTTAGTGAGATTAAACAGATTACTTCAGCCTGCATCACACCAGTGCACTGGCCAACTGCAATTGCCCTGCCAAATCAGATCCAGCTGTATACAATCCAGAATCTTAGATGTAAGAGAAAACACTAGTAAATTCTGTTAAAAAGGGAGGAGACAATCAAGGAAGTCAGGGATAGTCAATAAAGTTTTGAATGCTTTTTTTGAATCACAACACTCCTACACAGGATAACTGATCCAAGAATCTCTCTGAAGATATCTGGGAACAGGTGCAGGTAGTTAATTGTAATAGCAGTACATGCCATGGAAAGGTGTGCACGGTTTAGGCTTCATTGAAGAGCAGTATGTTGTGTATGTATTACACAGGTGTTTACCTCAGCTGTTTCATATACTGGGATCATGAAAGTGGCTTTAAGCCAATGTAATCTAAAGCTAGGTTCATACAGCAAATATCTTCAGGTGGGACTCAGGCTTATGAAGGAGCAGCTTGTGGTTTGACACTGGTGCAGCCATGCAAAAGAATCCGCTAACGGAGGTGGAAAATGGAAACGCACCCAATTTTCCCATTTCATGCATTTTTAAAGAACTGAGAAGTTACATCTGAAGGATGTAAAAGGTCCTGCATAAAGAGGACCAAATGGATCCAAATCACCATCTAAGTTGGAAAATTTACTTCATTTTGTTAATTCTGTTTAGTTCTAATGAGTACTGGATGTGGAGATGGGAGAAGTGACTACCAGATGGAATTTATTTCCATAGGATTCTGACTACAAGGGGAAATACTAAGAAATGGAAAGGGTCTCATCTGTCCATTTCATCATACTCATTCAGTGTAATCATTCTGTTTTATTCTGAGTCAGGAACAGAATTCTGAAGGGGGTTTTGTTAAAAAATATTTTTAAAATAAAAAAAAAGTAAATGTGTATATTCATTCACAGAATAATCAAGATACATGGTGTTTGAAGGTACAAACCAACCAAAGCCTGATGAGGAATACCAATGTAATCCATCATTCAGCCTTTATCATTTCACCCACATTCTTTCAATGTTGTTGTATTCTTGGCCTCTTCAGAGACTGTGAATAACCACAACATTATTGATTAAAAGGATAAGGTAACTCCAAGATGAGAAAACAGGATGAAAACACCAACTCATTTCACAAATTTTATCCACATGCTGGTAGCTGCTAATAAATTCTGGTTATGCAAGAGTCACTGAGAAAAAGACTAAAGGCCCCCTTGGATTTGCATTACTGATGATTCCCTGAGAAGTTCACCTTTGATAGCAAAAAAGTCAGTCTGCTTAAGCATTTCCTATCCTTTCCAAAGTAACAATCAAAAAGTAACAATCAACCTAATTTGGGAAGCTTCTGACCAGACCTATCAGAGGGGACAAGAAGATACAGAGAGCAGCAGTGCCACAGGGGCTTCTGTTTTATAAAAAAGCATGAAGAGATGCCAGAGGAAACTGTACAAAATTACAAGCAGCACTGCAAAATTTTTGCCTCTTCACAGGAAGAGAGCACTCTGGCATTGAATGACAAAAGTATTTTTTCAATATAACATGTAGAATCTATTATAGATATGGAAATTAAATTCATACCTCCTCAGGCTGAGCCCTGAATCTAAAGCTCTGTTGATTCACGTTTGGTATCTTTCAGGACTGCACATTTCCAATACCTCCAGTTTCCACATTAAAACAGGGATGTAGCTTAGAGTAAAATTCTGAGTACCTCATGTTCGGTCAAAGGCCATTGTCAGTATAGTTCCTTTATATCTAGATACATACACACATATAAAATACACAGAACATGTTTATGTCACTACACTTCTCAGAGAAAAAATGTGTCCTTCTAGCTTCTTCTGAACATAAAAGGTATATGTCAAAATTACTTAAAACAACAATTACTTAAAACAACAACAACACACAATGTTGGTGAATACTGGCAGGTTTACACACCCAGGTGCTACCCTGGCAGTTGTAGCTGGGCTACAGGACCAGAGAAAACAGCTACTGCATTCAAATATACTGTGCTAGATGTACTGAGAACTATGCTGCACTTGTTCAAAGAGGGGAAAGAGAAAGGGAATTATATATACTTCCCCATAAATAACTGTTGCAGTAAGTGTTCTGAATGCAACATGAGTGTAAAGATCAAAAAAAGGTTATTGACTCAAGATGAACAGCATTTCAATATTGAGCATTGCCAAGGCAACACCATGGCTTTCCATTCAGGTTCACACTTTATCCTTTGGCTCAGCTGGATTTGGCACCACGACTTGCAGCAAAGCACAAAAGAAAAAATGTGCCTGTGACCCTCGAAACCAATAGGTGCCATTTTATAAGCAGGAAGGCTTCTGTGCGTATCACATTGCAGATGCTATAAAAAGTCCTCCATATCCTGCAGCTGAATAGTCAAGCCTAATCACACATTTGACCTTTACAAATATACAAACAGGATGTCAGAAGAGATTATTTTAATCAGATCTGAATGCACATGAGAGGCCAACATGCAAATTATATGGATTATGCAATTATGCTTCTATCTAACATTTCAGTAGAAACCAACAGAGGTTCCTGTTGCAATTGCCATGAAGCACAATAGCACTCAGATTATAATTTAAAATGTATACTATGAAACACAGCCTTCCATTGGCTAAAAAAATAACCATCTTAGACTGACTTTTATAGACATGACAGTATATGTCCTACTGCTGTGTGTCAAACAACTTCATAGGATCACTGATCTTTGCTGCACAGAGAGGTACATTTGCAATTATTTTGGTGCAAGATTTCTCCCCACCTCTGGACAGGGTGGGGAGCAGGAGCTCCAAAATATGGTATAGAAAAAAATACACATTCTTAATCCAGTGGACTAACACAAAGAAAACACAGAACAACTGTTTGTTGAGCCAACTCTACCATCACAAACACACAGCTCATAGCCCTCATGAAAGCCTCCACATACATATGTTAGGAATCAGAATAGATGGATATGCTCAAGGGTGAGCTTTGTGCATGAAGGACACACTGAAAAAAAGGAAACTAAATGAAAAGCAAGATGGCAATGCCTGACCAATGAAATAAATAATTGAACCAGACAATGATTATGTTGATTCCATGGCCTCCAAGAGAATTAATACAAACCATTAATGGTAGAAAATAGTTCTCACAAGGATGGGCAAAATTATTAATATCACTGGGCAGTAACAAATCAAAGAACAACAGAGCATAGGAGTAGGTTCTAGTCTTCATGCTGATCTCTTGGCTGCTGTGGAAAATGGCTGAAACCCCTGTTGGGTCAAAGCTGGAAAGGCAGCCTGTTTATGGGTGGGCAGGTCAGGTAAGAGAAGAAAACTTATCTGCATTGAGTTAAATGGACACTGAGTTAGACTACACTGAAGCTTTTAATTTCTTATTTTAATCAGGGCCCTATATGCCTAGCTTAAATCTTCCACCACGTTCCTGGAGATACACCTCCCAGATTTTGCCTATGGCTACCCTAATGTGCAGTGTTCCTGTGGGATTGCTGAAATGCATAAACCACACGTTAGCTGTTGTTCCAGACCACATATGCTGATTTTACTGCCTTGCTTCTGCTTTTGCTCAAGCTAAACCTAAGTTCACTTTTGACCATTGCCTCATTTCAAATCCTTTTTAATGATCCTGTACCACGAGGCCCAGGAATTTTATTTTTTTAGTCACACAGAAATTAAACTGTTTTCTGTAGCAATGCTATGAAAGTGCTGCTAATATTCTGGGAGGCACAAATTGGCAATTAAATAGATTTTTATAAAACCTGCCTTTTTTTAAGACAAAAAGATGGCTAAAAGAATAAGGAAGACAGTTTCAAATGCAGGTTAAAAGAGATATAACTCAAACCCATTTTTGGTGTTTTATTTGTTTTTTTGTTTTTAAACTTTCTGTATTGAAATATCTATTTATTCCAATAGAGGAAGAGGACATGTATTAGCTATTCACAGCAGATACCATACACATTGGATCTGAAATAAAATAAAAGGGGTTTAAAAGGATAGAAGGGAAATATATATTACTCAGGGAAAAAGCCACTGATGGATAACTTATTGAACCAGAAAGAAATAATGAGGCCAAGGCTAGCAAGTGAAAAAGATGGGTTTAAGAATGATCATTTAACAGTCAGTGACACATTGCATTCGGATCCTTCTGTTCTTTCTCTGTGAAAGCAAAAGACATAATAAACAAGAAAGGAGGAATTCAAGTATGTGAATCTAAAGAGAAATATGAAGTAAATTGCAGCCTGTGAGACCTGGTCTAATCAGGAAAGTGACAGAACTGCTTAACTTCCAGAATAAAGTCTCTAGAAAGGATGGATTCCTATAGACAGAAAAGGGTGTAGAGATACATTGCAGAAGGAGGAGCAGCACAAGGCAGAAAAAAGGAAAGATATATGCATGCTGACTGCAGGAGCACTGCCAATTTGTACTGAATTGAAAGATATATGGTTGGAATATTATGGGAAATTGCAGTAGAGCTCCAGGGCAAGATAAGAAGCCAGACTTGGCAATGCTGAGTAGGGAAAAGGAAAGAAAAGTTAGAACAGTGATCAAGAAGGGTTTGTATGATGTACATCCCAGAGAGGATAAAGACAGCAGAATGATATTGAAAGAAAACATTTTTTCCTGTGATGCTGAGAACATGTTCATTGTCACTTCCTGCTTGACAGTAAGAAATGAGCAGAAATCACATGCTTAGCAAAATAGCAGGTAGCTGATCAAAATGTGATGAAAGCTAACAGAGTTTGAAGACATATTTACAAGATGGCACTGTAAATTTATTTCATTCTCTTAAAGCAAATATTTCAGGCATATATAAAATTGAGAGATCTGCCTGAATCAAATCCCTTTCTGAAAAAAAAATGCTCAGAATACATTTACATTTCAATTGAATCAGCACGTAGGAGCGAAACAAAAGACAGAAAGCCTAGGGCTACCTCAGGAAAGAAAAGAAGAGTTGCAGGGAGTTTTTAGGTCTGAAAAAAAAAAAAATACACATTCTGCATGTTATGTTAGTCTTTACTGGGAGATGGGACCTCAGACACTGGAAATACCAAGGGCAAACGCACGAGACCACAGAACAATAATGCTATCATATATGATCAGGGGAGTAAACTGGTGGTGGTAGGGGGTTGTCTTTTCAACTCTGAAATGTATTCTTTCTCAAAAGGATCAGACCTGATTCTGAACTCACTCTGATACCAGAAAGGTTAGAATCCATCAGTCTAGGCAGTACAACCTATTAGCAGAGGCCAATTAATGTTTTGCCACTTCCAGATTGATTTGTAACCTGACAAGTTATTTGAGAATGCCTCAGTTTTATTTCAGAAGTCTGACTAACATTTCATTACTGAGTAGTTTGTCAGGCCTTCAGTTTGTTATTTTTCACCTCTCCTCAACACATGCAGCCAAAATAGGACAGCATGGTAATAAAAACTATCAGACAGGGCAAGTGTCAGAAAGCAAAGCTTCTCCCTTTCCTTAGAGCTACTTCACATATAAATTTCCCAATTCATATGTGGTACCAAGACTTAGAATAACTGATATTTAGTACTGACAAAAACATATAGCAGCATATTAACACAGTCTTATTGTGGTAATATGCTTCAATTTTAAGTTTGGACTTTGCTATTGAGGACCGATAATGTCAAATAAATATTTTAACTAAATATTAAAATTTTAAAATAAATATTTTAACTTTATAAAAATAGCATTTTCATTTACTTTCTTGTCAAATTAAGAAAGGTTTCCCCTTCACATTAGAAAAACATTTGACTTAATTTTTTTCCAGCCTATCTTTCTGCAAAGGTATTTAAAAAGCTGTCATCTGTGATCAGCATTGATGCTAGTTATATTCTTATGCCACAGTTTAAAAAGAAAAGCAAGTCCTCAGTCTGGAACAGTCCACCTACCAAGCTGCCTTGGAATCAGGAATCTACAGGCTTCACCTTTCAAGGAGCGATGGGAACAAGTGCCAGAACCCCCTAGTTTGTCATATTCTCTGTTGCTTGTCAACCTGTCAGGCAGCTTGCCAAAGGCTGAGGTAGGAGAGCCAGCTAGAAACCCAGCAGGGATCTGTCAGAGTCCTACCTCAGCTCTGCTGAAATGCAGATGGTCTGTATAAACCATTCTGATTTCAGCAAGCCAGCAAGTCCTAATGCACAGCAATTGGTTACTTTGAAAGAATGGACTAGGACTGAAGTTACCCTTTGCTATATTCCTATGAAGAAAGCATTTATGAGAAGTTTCCTGGTCAGTCTTATTCAGTCAAAGTCACAAATATTCTTCCCAGGACACCTTCAAATATGGAAACCCGCAATGCATTGTACAAACAGATTCATCTCATGTCTAAGCCAAATATCCTTTTCCTCCCTCAGATTTTCCATAGAAGAGGCTCTGAAGTCAATCCAAGTAACTATGGAACTACTAAAACTGCAGGATTAGCTTCTGTAAGAGAGCTGTCACTCCTATGATCAATATATTAAGCTCCCTGTACACAACCAGAAATCATTCAGTGTTGGTCTGAGCCAAGGAATGCAACTGCACCCTCATGCTGGGAGACAGCTCAGAGGAGATGGGCAAAACCAATGAGCTCAGGGAATAAGGTAAAGAATGACCAGCAATTACCAAAGCAAGCTGAAGCTATCTCAGTGCAAGGAGGGCTCAGTGTAACCTTTGGTTTTAGGTGTACTACTGCACCAGTGGGCCAGTGGTGGGTTGTAGACTAGCTTTTCTGAGATACTTACTCTTTTCACAACTAGAAAGAAATTTAATGAAATTGAGACCACCATAGAGCAAGGACAGATTTAGTTGATTTATATTTCTTTCAAATAGCAGAAAGCCTTGTATTCAAGAAAAAAAGGATGTAAAGTTTACGAACTAAAACTCACTTTATTTTACAAAGAGGCTGTAATGGTATAAAAAGTTATTCTATATGTCTGAGCTGGCACTAAGCATGTTAAATCTCTCAGATATTTGATCAAATTTACAGTTTTGGTATTCCTGAATAAACAGAGCCTCTGTTTTTGCATTACACTAACTAGCATATATCCAACATGTCAGCATCAGCATTCACCAAAACAGGATTTCCAGGAAAAAATATTTGAAAAAAATCAATTTTTAAAAGGATGGAAACCTATACAGATATAAATGTTCATAACAATTCCAAAGATACGTGACAGCATGAAGTGGAGTGGGTTGATGAAGAAACATTGTAATTATAAACCCTGTAATCTGTAACAGGGCTAGCTGATTCCTATAATGGTGTCATTCTGATGGTTTTAACATTACATTATGTAGCCATGGTATCTGATTAGGTAATTTACATGGGGTGATTTGACAGGAATTCTAAAATATCCTTACCGCTTTATATATCTATTAGAAAGGAACATTTCTATTTTACTGTCTAAGCAATGAGGCAAGGATTCTTACATCTTTCAGAATATGAATCCAGCAGACTAGAATTTAATTACAAAGTACTTGCTACAGAGTAGAGACTCAGGTGAGATTTTTCTTTGAAGTCCTCCAAATACATGATTTTTAAATTGGAAGGATTCACTCTTTAAAATGCATAAATTTTACTAAACCAGTCCTCAGACTACTCAAGATTTTCTGTTTGCTTAAAACTCTGGTCTCCAATTTCCATTTGCTTTGGCCTTCCTTTAATGCCACTATAATACCCTATTTTGTTTTTCCATTGCTGTTTCTTCTTCACAATCTGCCAGAGCCTCACTTTTCATTAGAGGCTCCTTCTCCAACACTCCACAGCTGTGCTCCTTACCTTGCTTTATCTTTGTGCTTTTCTCTAACCAATCTCACACACAAACAATTTTCACAACTATTTCTAAACCTGCATCTCACAATTCTATTATCTATTTCTGACTTTCTTCTTCAAGCTAATATTTAACCTTCCTATACAGACATCTCCACCAAGGCAGCACAGGTACTTTCAAAGGGTTGATGTCATCTACTTGTGCACAGGTCTGCCTTATGCACTGCTTATATATTCAGTGGGAAATTCAGGCAGAGAAGTTAGGATAGGAAGAATTATCTTGTGATTTCTCTATCAGCTGTTACCCAACATCTTAGACTAGATTCCTAGATTTAAAATGAACCCCATCCAAAGGTATATTTATGTCAGCAAATTAAGCAGTGCCAGAAAAGAGGCCACCTCAGTGTTAAGAGGCATTGAAACTTGTTTTCACTGTTATATTTTTAAGTTTCAAATGGTTTTTGCATGTAGCAAATCACACCCCATTAAACAATTTCCTGGAGACAGCAGATAAAAAGGATCACTCCCAGAAAATACGTCAGCTTGAATTTTGCCTACCTGTTCCTTATGATGGAGGTTCAAACTGTTTCATAATGCAGACTTGTTTTTTTCCATGCCAGCTGCCCTCACTCTGAAAATGGTCCAAAGCACATCTAATTTAACTGTAGAGATGTAAGCAGTAAGGCCACTAGTATCCACTACCAATCCTGCGATTTTAAATGACTGTGGAGTTTACTCGTGGGCAGAAGAGAGAGAGCAATACAAGAGTAATTTAGAATAAAATAGCTAAGTGGGTCTTTAATTATTGAATCTTCGGGCAATGTCATTTGGGATCAATCAATGAGAGAGTTTGCACTGAAAATCACATTAACTTCTCCAAGAGCTTTATCTCCAATATTAATTTTTTTATACAGTGTAACCACTGAAAGTTTATTTTTAAATGTTTACATATGGAACCAGGAGACAGCTACAATAAAAGCAAACATGACTGATGCATGTGAAGCTTTCCACCTGAACTTTGCAGGGGAATTTAGCATTCATGAGACAGATGCAGTACATCTTTATTGCTGCTGGCATACTGATGGCACAGTGCTATTTCACACTGACAACGCAGCACTTCAGCCATCCAGTATTCAGAGAGGTTCCATGGATTCAGGTCAGGACAGTAAATCCTATCTCCCAGGAGTTTCATGCTGAGTAGCTGACATTTCAGCAACTCCCCCCTCCTTCCTCAATAGAGAGTTTAAATAAGAAGTTCAGCAAACAAACCTCGCTAAACAACTACTCTGTCATTCACTTACTTCACAAGAACTCTGTGAAATACATCTGATGAACACACACAGCATTACAGGCAAAGTGAAAGTGCATACAGCAAGAGTTTGACACTCTTGTTCTAAACCAGTAATATGCAGGTGTGGAAAGACCTCAGAGGAAAAATATATTCCATGTTGTTTCGGCACAGCAGTTCCATAAGTCTTCAAAATTAGACCTAGAAAGGTCACACCCAGTTATTTACAACCCACTTTGTAATGCTTCAGAAGACTCCGTTTTTCCACAACATCTAGGTTTCAAGTTTTCTGAAGTTTTTAAGACTTCCAAAATATAATATTTAATGATATTAATAGCTGGATTCCCAGTTGTGAAAAGTGGCCCATACACCATAATCTAGCACTATGCAAGACCTGAACTAGGCAGGGAGGGACATCTCCACTCCTCTGTCATCACAATTAAAACAGTTTCATCTTTTGCCCTTACAAAGGTTGTCATATCATTTTTATTTCCATAGCATTAAATTGTTCTCAAGTAATGAGCATTAAGTTGCATCTCAAGAGATGCAACTACTGTCTGTTTACACAGTTCATTTAGCCTCACCTATCCCCAGAATGAAAATCTTGACTTCCTGCTGCAGAAAGAAATAAAACAAAACAAAACCAAACCCCTGCTGCTTTTCCCTTAAACATCTTTGGCCAGTGTCCAAAACCCACTGGCAGATTCAAGAAGATTCTTCCACCTCTAGCTGCATTCAAATCCACTTTCTTATTAATTCAAGAGACATATGGTGGGAGATTCATTCAGGAAAGACTGTTGGAAGGATGGTAACCCTCTCCATTTAGAGCCCTTCTTATCTAAACCTTCATTTCAGACGAAGTAATGCACTTTTTAAACTACTTTGGCAACTGAGGCTGAAAAATAAACAGCTAAGGCAATGTGAAACAGACACGGACAAGAAATGCCCTGTTTTGTACAATTTTACACCAGTGTGGAGCCCTCCCTCTATAAAATCAGCTCTCAGCATTGTGCAGTACATAATGGGTGGCAGTCACAGAAAACGGACACAGAGCTGTACACAGGGGCACAGGGAAGAATGAGTTGGGACTTCTACCAAAAGTCAAAGGAACTCAGGTACACACTCAAGTACTCAGACTTACACCAGGGAGAAACTTCACCAGCCTCCCTTATTGATGTCCTCTCCATGACAGAAACAGGCTATTTATAGAGCAAAGCTCACAATGAGTCCCTTGGAGACTCATGACACCCTCTCAAATGAAGTTTTGAACAACACATTCAGATCCCTATCTTTCAAAAACCTAATACTCTAGATCTTGTCAATGAAACCCACAGGGAAATACCAAGCATAATACTAATTAAAACAGGAAAAAAACCGAAGGAACTATCCTAGAAATAACTGTGAAAAAAATTCTTCATTTTTTCCGTTCAAAAGGGGATTTGCCAAATTCAAATGAATACCAAACTGATTACATTCAAGGCTTTAACTAGCTTTTGAATTTTTATCACTGCTAACTGCTAATCACTTACTAGAGCAATAAAATATACAGCCACTACTACCTCTGTCTGAGAAACCCAGATAATTAACAATGGAGTGAACACATAATTTAAATGAGGAACTATGCAAAAACAATTCTAAAATAATGAAGTAGCCTGAGCCTTGGAAAATTGAAACTCTTAAGAGTCATCCAAAAGCTGAGGTAACTGTACATTACATACATTAATCAATGACTGAGAACAGAATTCAAGGAAATTCCCACAGAAGGGGTAGTTTGGGCAAACAGGCACCAACAAACAATCTGTTCATGTGTATCCACGAGATTAATTTCAGAATTTACACACATCATCATGTAATTAGGCCCTTTCGGATGGCAGAACCATGAAAGATTCTGATGGATTAAGGTGGCAAAACAGCATAGTATTAGCATAACTACCTAGGATGAAAACAAGATGTTTAAGAGCATGAATACTAGTAATAAATAGTCTCCTTCAGCAGCTACATAATTAAAATACTCCTCTGAGGGATCTTTAAAACTTTACAGCAAAAATAGTTAAAATAATTTTATGTTTAAACATATCCTGAAAGCAGGAAAAATTATAATTTGTTTGATTAAATGCCTGATCTTCAGTACAGTTTTGCACAATGTGGATCTGCTTTAGAGTCCAGCATGATAAACGTTCTAAAGAAGTAGCATTCCGGAGACAGGCAACTGAATTGGCAGCTGGAACTAACTAGGAACAGAAGCACACAGGATAAATCAGCATGATGTCAGGCTGCTGATTTTTCAGTGAATTAGAGGGAAACTTTCTATTCGGACATTTTGGGCTTTGGGCAGTTTGCCATTAAAAGCAAACCCAGTGAATCAGTAAAATTTATGTCCCACAATCTGCATGATACTCATGCTAAATTTGTCCTCTCTCATCATGCCAGCTCCTTCAACACTGCTGCAGGTGTAAACTTTGTACACGACTGGCACAACTGAAGACAAAGTGGCATTTTTTTCCTATCTGTTTTCTACACAGGATCCACTGACAGACAACAAGAAAAGCATTCAAACAGTAATTAAGTTCTGATTGTTTGACTTGTACCAAAAATATGAGAAACCATAACAGCTCAACTTAAAACTTCATATTCCTTTTCTAAATAAAACTTTCACAGTGCTCTCATTATTCTGAGCTATTTTCAGCACAAACTAGCATGAGCGAAGAATTCCCTTTTGATCGAAATCCTCCAAACTGAAACTAGGTCCTCATCCTGTTCCCACTTTCTCCACAATTTATTTTAGTTATGAAGGATCTTCAGCAAGCCATTTACTCACACTGCACTTGTTACCTTGAATTTGTTTTTGTTTGGTTTTTTAAACCGGTGTATTGCTGACTTCATCATACATATCTAATTATGTATGCATTACGACAAACACCTCTCCACAGAAAAGAATGTCTCACTTTCAACTCTTGGGATTTTGGGGAGGTCTCTGGTAGATGGAATTCTTCCACATTCCTTTTATTCCTATTTGTTTCTTCTATGATTCAATTTGAAGGGGCAGAACACAGAGGAAGTGATGTTCTACTCGAGTGTTTTATTAATCCTCTTCTGGCTGGAGCTCTGCCCACCAACCAACATGTTAACAAATGTCTCCAGCACTACACATGCTGTCAGACCGTTGCTTACATTAGTAGAACTTTAGGCACCAGATTCTATTTATTTATAGAAAATTTGCCACAGTAAGATGCCATTTCTTTTTGGGGACTTCTACAGGCTACCATAAGAAAATTTGTAACTTTTATTCCATCTACAAAGCAGTTTTCATTCTTTCCTAAACAAATCACTGTAGAATCAAAAGATTAAAGATTACTTCTTTCTTTGAAGCTTGCATGTAGCAATGAATAAAAATACAAACAACTGTAAAAAGGAAAAATGCAGAAAAAGAGTAGAGGTCTATGTCAAGACTGTCAGTATGAAATACGACTTCAAACACAGTAAAATTCAGAGTCATATTCTCCTTCCAAAATTTATTACCAAGTATATTAAGTGGTAAGCAATGAAAATACTGAGAAATGTCAAAGCTGGATAACACCTTTTTGCCTCCCTGTGGGCTTTTTATCTTTTTTAATTGAAATCCATTACCAAACTGGATTCCTAGAAAATAAGGTCAAAAGCAGAAGTAAGAACTGCTCTCTTAGCCCTTTAAATTTATTTCAAAACCTGCTTTAGGCCTGATGCAGTGTAGCAAATAGAATGAAAAGTTAAGAAGTTGAGGTGTTTTTGTCAGATTTTTTGGCATCTGCCTTCTTCAGATGCAATGATTACAAACAACTTAACCCAGGACTGCTATTTAAACTGGCTCTCAACTCTACTAGCTTTACAATATACTTAATGTAACAAGATAAATTGCAAGCATCCTCCCACAGTTAGCATTAGAAATGGGAAAATACCCATCCTTATCAATATTGGTACTATATGAGGAGGGAGTTTTTGAATCATTGCCTTTTGAGCTATGCTTATATCCCAAACGTCATCATCACCAGAAAAAAAAGAAAGCCTGTGAGATCTCACTAAAAACAAGGATTGCTTTAGAGTTGTATTATACAAGTTGAATCTAGAAATGTAGCCCATTCCATAAACCAGTTAAATACCTGACACCAGAAGACAGAAAAAATAAATCAAAGCTCATGTCTAAAACTAAATATTGCAGAGCATCTCAAATAAAAACGAAAACTGATTTTAATTGCTTTAATTAAAAAAAATTTTTGCAAATGAGCACAGGAAAGTGACTGGTTTTACAATGATCTAGATGAAAATCCACCAAAACAGCCTGACTTTATTAATCAGATTCATGTAAATGTTGCATCAAATCATTTAGGTTGAAAGAAACCTGCAACCTTATCAAGTCCAATGATTAACCTAACACTGCGAGTCCAGCACTAAACCATGTCCCTAAGTACCACATCTACACATCCTTTTAAATACCTCAAGGATCCAAACACTTCCCTGGGCAGTCTGTTCCAACCCTTTCTGTGAAGGAATTTTTCCTGTTGCAGCTTGGGGCCATTTCCTCTTGCCCTGTCCCTTGTTACCTGTGAGAAGAGGCCAATCCCCATGTGCCTTCAGCCTCCTCTCAGGCAGCTGTAGGGAGTTAAAAGGTTCCTCCTGAGCCTCCTTTTCTCCTCAACATCCCCAGTTCCCTCAGCTGCTCCTCTTCAGACTTGTACTCCAGACTCTACAGGAGCTTCATTGCCCTTCTTTGCCCCCTAATCTTAGAGCCTCAAGATGAAAAAACAGAACTACTATTTGTAGAAATACTAGCATGTATCAAGTGGTTAAATATAATAATGTACATGTTAAATGAGTTTCTTTAGCTACCTTCATGCATCAAAATAAATTGACTAACGAAAACCTACCAAACAACTCTACTAGGTTAGTGTGATCACTTAAAAGATCAAATAAGAATTAGTGCAATAAATTAATGTTTAACAATATTTATTACTTCACCGAGACCACAAAAAGTTCAGATGTAGGAATTCAAGTCTAACAAATTTGTGATGTGTGTGTGTCCCTTCCAACTTAGAATATTCAGTAATTCTATGAAATTTACCATTACCAATGATTTTGCACAAGCATTGATTAATTAGAGATACCCTGAAACATAGGACAGTATTTTACAATCCTCTTCTGAAGCCACATTTCAGCTCTTCTAAGATTGCTACTTAATAGCAGCGGATTATTTTAGTTGCAGATTCCTGTACAATGCAGAGGAAAGATACAGTTAATCACATCCCTTTTGGTATCCTGACAATTATCAGAATTGTAAGGTGGCTTTGGATAAAAATAACAAGGCTTAATGAATCAACTTCCCAAATTCTCCATTTTGTGAACTTAGGATTTTATTACATTTCCCAAAAAAAAAACCCCACAGATACTGATTTAACAAATTCTCTTTAGAAGTTGTTGTGTTGGTAGGTCCATACCAAGTAAGATACTCTGATGCTTTATTTGCTGTCTATCATTCTTTCTTAACTGCATCACTACTGAAACAGAAGGAACTCTTAATTCATGGTCTCAGAGGACATTGAACAGCTTTACAATATTAAAGTCACCCAGACTAGAGTAGATAATTTTGCCTGTGCAATTCCAATACTGTAATAGAGACAGTGAGTGCACAGAACTCCTTAGATCTATCTCAGAAATTTAGTGTTACAGTATCCACTTTCACAATTTCATCCCCAGCCTGCATACTAATTTGATCAGCAGTCAGAGTTTTTCCTGTTCTAACACAATTACCTGTTTACATGCATACACACAGTTGTCAAGATACTTCTTTTTAATAAAGTTCCTTAGTTTAACACACGCTGGGCATTTTGCTTGCAACAAAAACACTGCACAACTCAGCACAATTTACCAATGGGCTCACAAAAAACAACTCGAGATGCTGCCAGAGATCAACAATCTCCTGCCTAGAGATGTGCAGGACCCTATTTCATTTCTGTGTCTACTAAATCTGTCAGTCTGAAAGTAATTACAGTTATCAGTCCCTTAACAGTGTAAAAGCTAAAATGTGTATTCATTTTACCATTAGGTTACAGTGATGAAAGGGATTCCTTAAAAGTAGCAGCTATTCCCATAGCTGCTTCTTCACCACATAATATCAGGTTTATGACACTAGCATTATTGACATCAAAATGGGCAATCAGACACTACCTTCTTCATCTACCAATAGCTGCTTTAATTAGAACACAGTATATTAATAATAATTACCTGATAATGATGTTCATCACCTATATGCCATAATTTTCAAAGCAGTGCATACATACCACATTAAGCAATTAATTCTCAGAACAACTTTATGTGACAAGCAAATTCTATCTCCATTTAAAAGGCAGTAGCTAAATGATACTCCCATGAAACATCATTTAGAAGTAAGATTAGACCATGACTATGACAGTATACTCATATTTTCATCTTCTGCCAATACAACACAGCTTTCAAGGTAAGATTTATAATGCCAAAAGAGGTTTAATTTGCACAAAAAATAAAACAGAAAATTAACAGATAATGTAGCACAGCATATAATACTTTCAAATCATGATGGAAATCTTGGGCTATGTTTCAGCATTTTACACAGCAGAAATAAACGATGATTTCCCAAGTATTCATTACAGTATCCACTCACAAACTGACAAGTTCCATAGATACCACCACACTGAATTTAGTTTTCATTTTCACTCCTTAGTCATTCTAGTATTAGAGACCTAACTTCTAAACATGTAAGGATTTGTAAGCTATCTGAAAAAAAACCCACCAAAAATCTAAACTACTTGTTCTGTGAATCTGTATTACCTGTGGGACACTCTGATGCTTTTTGGCTAGTTTAAAGGGGAGAGGAACAGGGATCTGAGTGAGGCAAAGATAACTTAGTTACCATAGCAATACCCTTCCAGGAACAAGACTTTGTTTGAAGTTGTTCCAGGTTCTGCTCTTTTTTACCAGATGCTCCTCCAGCAGTGCCAGACTGAACAAATTCTGGTTTCGTAAGTGTCAAATATTTGACAGATGCTTCAGTATTTCCATAGTAGAATTGATGGCCAGGTTTAATCTCATCTTTTGCCTCTATGTACAGGAGGCAAGTAGCTGGTATTAGCTCTATTTGTCATGTCTGTCCCATGCAGAAATAAATGACTTGCTGCAGTTCCATGGTTCAGGATTGCCTGTTTCCCACCTGCTTCATTTACAGGTGGAATCCACAGTCAGGCAAACTGAGACATGGCTTTATAATTTGGTTTTCTTTGTTGCTTTTTTCCCCTTCTCTGCTACCAGTATTATACAACATGCTTTAAAGTTGAGCTCTACTGTTTGTGCATTTCAAGTTAGCAAAAAGGAGTCCAGTGACTTTGAGCTTGAATCTCCTGTCAATATCAGGCTTCCATAACCACTAACTCCAGCCATCTTCATCACCAGCTGTGACCATGACTACCTTGCTTTCTTTTGTAGTATTCCCATAACCTTAAAATATTAAGACAAATGCTTCTGGTTAGTCCTACTCACTAGAACAAGTACAAAAAAAGAAAGCTGGGAAACTGCAAACAAATTTCTTCCAAAAGCCTGTTAGAAATGCCATGCATTTCTCTCCATAAGTCCTCTTGAAACAAATAAGCTGTGGTGTTTGGTTGGCTTTTAGAGAAGAAAGCAGCCACAAGTTCTGTAGCTTTTAGATCAAGTTGCCTGTCACTACTTTACCTGGTAAATTGCAAAACTAGCAAAGTGTGATAAAAGTCCTGTTCTTCATGCAGTTAAGAACACTACTGGACAGGCCTTTAACTGCTCTTGTCCACACAGACACTTCTGACCCAGCTGTGGAGAGCAAGGTGACTACAGGACAGGAATTGTACTGGAGACAGTTCACTCCCTTCAAAGACTTGTTGAGCTTAGGCATAAGGTTATGTCTACAGCTCTTGTATTCCTTGCTTGAAGTCCCTGGCTGAAATAGCTACATCTTTTGTAAGAGAGGCTGACAACAATTCTCAGGCCTTTGGGAGGCCTTTTGCACTATGACCTTTGCAGCTGTGTCTTCTTTTGAGTGAAGTAAACTGCTCTAACAAGACTTCAGTTATATGATCTATATCCAAATATTGCATAACTGGTGCAAGTGCAGTACTAACAATCATGTTAATGAATTAGAATGAAGATATGCTACAGAAAAATCACAGTTCATTTGAAAATAAATGTTTTAAAATAAATCTTAATTTACAAATATAAATGCAGCTATAGAAATGCAAAGATGCCCACCCTGTAAAACGAGACAATGCTGGTGACCATTAAAGAGAAACAGTAAGTTGATGGAACTATAACACCATCTCTGAGTACTCCAACACTTTGGTCATCATATTTCCTTCTCTGAAGCTTGCTAAAACAATACTGCAATGCCACACCACACCAGAAAACAAATTGTTCAACAAGTCTGATTTGTGGCAATACCATCACCTTCCTCACCTCTTATTTTACCCTCCTTCTCCAGAGCATTCAAATGCAAATGATTGAAGCGGGAGAAGGAGGGGGAATTACTTGATTATGTGAAGAACCAAGTACTTTGTCTTTACAACAGACAAGAGAAACATTTCACATATACGCAATTGGAAACTTTACAGTGAAGGAAGATTTGGTTGTTGGTTTGGGATTTTTTCCCTGTCAGGTAATCTGCGCAACAGTTATAGACACTGTGATAAAACAAAAGCGCTATCCAATGCAAAAATAAACTTCCATAACACTTTATTAATCATTTTCTTACTAACACCGAACCAGGTTTATCACAGTGATATCAACGGTCAAAAAGAGACTTCATTATTTATTTGGAGCAGAAACTTACAAGAAACTTACAAGAAACTCAACATCAAACCACAAGAGGCATACAAATTAAATCCCAGAAGCAAAGCCAACAGGGAATGTTAGTACAATTATTTGCTACATGGGCCTGGAAAGCACCCCCTCCCAAGTCAAATACACAGCCCAATGAAACACTACAGATGAATGAAACACTCCTCACACTTCTACGTCAGCATGTCCTTTCCACACCACTTTAACTCGGAGCACTCTTGAGTATGTGTGAAGAGCTGGGTGTCAACTTACTAATAGTCCATGCCTGATACAATCTGCACTGAAAACCCAAAAAGCGATATTATGTATTGTCTAGAGACTTTAAAATATTATAAGTAGAAGGAATTTCGAGTTGCAGATTAGTTGATGCTATTAGAATGGACAGTCATCCTGAGGGATACTTTTGCACTCAAATGCTTAGCAAGTTTGTTTCTTTCTCAGCTGAAGCAAGAGCTAGGAAATCGCTGCCTTACATTAGGATAATTGGGATGTAGGAAACTTTCATTAGAATGACAATCCAAGAGTGCTTTGTTAAAACACAAAACTCCATTTGCATTTCCTGCTCATAGCAGTATTGAGCACAAACCAGATGTTACTTTCATATTCAAAATTTGGAGACGTTGTTTCAAGTAGCCATGCATTAGGATGAAAGTTCACAAAATAAACCAAGAAACACAAAGAAAAACCCCTCCAGCACCTGACTAAACAAAAAAGTTCCTATTTGGAATTCATGCTAGGCAACACTCATAATGAAGTTCTGTGGTATGGGAGACTTGTTAGCCTGAGCATCCTAAACTCTGTTGGTGCTGCAGGGAGAACTGCACCGCGCAAGGAAAGACTGCAAAGGACCGCGTGGGTGCTCACGTCGCTGCCCTTCCTTCGCCGCCCTCGCCCGCAGGCGGCCCCACAGGCTCGGACAGCGGGTTCGCCACAGCATGGCATGGCCCGGCCCGGCCCTCCTGGAGCTGCTGAGCCCGGCCCCGGCCCCGGCTCCGGGAGTACTCACCGAGAAGACCCCGCTGCCGCCGCCCGGACCGGCCCCGAGAGAGGGAAAAGAGAGGCCGTGCTGCGGCGGGGTTTAAATAGCCCAGCCCTGTGCTGCTATTAGCCCTCTGCCGCCTCAGCTGCGCGGCTCCTGAGCTTCTCCTCTGGTGCCTCGTCAGTCGCAGAAAGCACTAACAAGACACTAAACCACTAAACACTACAAAGGTGTTAAGCTGACTGCATCAGAACGTTTGTTGTGATCAATAACTTGCCCCTCAGCTTTTCAGCACGTGCTGATGGCAAAGCTCTGTTTTCAGTGCCGGGTGGTGAAGCAGCATTGTGTGAGATGATGGAATGCGTCCTCTAGAGCAGGATGAACTACCTGGCACTCAGTCATTTAGAAGCCAAGCCAGTCTGTTTGTGAAAAGCTAAAGTGTGTGGCTGAAGGGTAACAAAACTACTCCATGTAACAGAGGAACCAGGGTTGCTCCAAAACGATCTGAAGGCAAAAACGGTCTCACTGCCAAGGCCCACCCAAAGATTAAGTAGATCTTGAAAACAGCTTAAGTTGTTATGAATAACCATCTGACCATAAAAGCTCACAGCATTCACTCATTAAGCTTTCTGTAAAACAGCAAATAACGAAACACAGAGCTCCCTTTCTCCGCACCTCCCAGCGTGCTGCTGGCAGAGCTGCTTGCACTTCACCAGGCTGCACTCAGGACTGCAGGTGCCAACACGGTGCTGCTTGCTTGGCATGTACATTTTTGATCTTGCGTCCCTGTTTCTCTTGAAGTAGAAGTCCCTTACCGTGGAAGTGTATGGCATTTTTAGGTGTTAAAAGGACAAAACTTAGGGCCATGTGCAAGAAGACTTCCGTTTTCTGGCCTTTTCCCAATACTGAGGCATCACCCTCAGTCACAAACCCCTTTGTCTAACCGTGTTGATGCTTAAGCCTCCACACATAAAATTGCACAGGCTCTGAAGTTTGGCTGCACTACATGTGCTCAGCCATCCGTGGTGTGGCAGCACAGATCTGCTTGGTGTCTGGGTCATGCTTGTAAACTCTGCCAGTGCTCAGAGAGGCTTTTGCTGCCTGTTCCATTTGCTGGGCAGATTCTGCGGTGTGCAGACTGTACCGGCATAGGAGCACAGAGTTGAAAGAAGCTTCCTGACCCGAAGGGTCCTGGCTCCAAAGCTTTTTGTTAAAAATGTCATCAGTGTCTCTTGTTGACAAGTTCAAGCACAATCTCACAGCTGAGGAGACACACTACTGCCTTGTGCCCAAACGTCCTGTACTTTCACACAAATGAAGAAGTAATAATAGAGTTGTGGGGCTAATAACATCCCTATAAAAGCAGTAGCTTTCCTAAATAAAGCTCCCAGGTGAGCACTTTTCCGGGCAGCCAAAGGAACGTGACGGCAAAAGGCCGACCAC